>CAWUHX010000076.1:182010-187010 GCA_963922205.1 Romanomermis culicivorax | reverse complement strand
AAAACAGGTAAAAAACGCACCTTTTTAGGCCCCCCCAGTTCCACCATGCCCAGCAATCGGTGTGCCATATCCAACCTCCATACTTCGGCCTAAGCATCTTGGGGGTGTAATCTCAAATGCGAATTTTTTTTTCTTTGAAAAATGGCCTCAATTCAATTATATGGTTGTTCAAAGTCCCGGAACACGCCAAATTCCCCAATTTTGTTACTTATGGGTACAAAAAAATAATTAGTTTTTGCAGCATAATGCACTACTATTTTTTCCCAGTTTCAATTGAACCTGTAGCCTTATTGGGATTTTTGGGCTGCTAGGGTTTTCGACCATTGGGAATTTGATGGGCGCGGTCACTTTACACAAAAAATTATCCTTGGTGTAAACAAGCGTATTTCCGTAATTTTTCAGTGGAGGGAGTTTCGACTGCGGGGAATTCAATAGACGTCCTCCACTTTACACATATAAATTATCCACGGTGTAAACATGCGTATTGCCGTAATTTTCTTGTGGAGGGGATTTTCGACAACGAGGAATTCAATGAATGTGATTACTTTATCACCAAAAACTATCCCGTGTGTAAACAAACGTATTTTCGTGATATATTGATGGAAGGGGTTTTTCGACCACGGGGAATTTCATGAATGCGATCACTTTACACAAAAACTTATCCCGGTTGTAAACAAACGTATTTTTCGTGATCTTCCGGTGGACGGGGTTTTCGATCACAGAGAATTTGATGAATGCGATCATCTTATAAAAAAAACTATTGCGGGTGTAAACAAGCGTATTTTCGTGATTCTTATGGAAGGGGTTTTTGACTACGGGGAATTCAATGGATGTGTCACTTTACACAAAAAAATTATTCCGGATTTAACCAAGTCTGTTTTTGTGAGTTTTTTTGTGGAGGGGGTTTTCGACCACTGGGAATTTAATGAAAGTGATCACTTTACACATCAATTCATATTGAGTGTAAACAAATGTATTTCTGCGATTTTTGAGGGAAAATGTTTCTGACCATGGGAAATTCAATGGACGGAGTCAGTTTACACGAAAAAAGTCATTTGTGTAAACAAAGGTATTTCTGCGATTTTTTTGGGTTGAAGGATTCTAAACCATGAGGAATTCAATAGATATGGTCACCTTTCAGTATCTTTACACCGTTTTTTAAGTACTATGCGGTTTACACATCCTTTACTTTTGCCGGAAGTGAGAATTCGTTGCTTGAAGTTTTTTTTTTTTATTTTTTTTTAAGTGCAGATGACCAAATTTAAGACTTCAATGTGCTTCTATGAAAGTTTTTGTGCATGGTTGAGGCCCACTAAAAAGAGGTGAACTAGTTTATTAGAAAATGCCCCGATCGGGCAGAAAAAAGGAGAATATACTTGCTTCGACAGTTGCCATGGTAGAAAAAGAAGTGGACTAGATTTTTGAGAACTTGGGTCAAAGTTGGAAAAAATTCACTTCCTTTATATTGGATTTTCATTCTTTCTCAAAAAAATTGTCTATGTCTGTGAAAAAGTATATTCTGCAGCTGAGTGCATCAACACACTTTCCAACCAAGCATGTGCATCTCTGAAATTTTTAGGAGAGTACAGGCGTGGACCTTGGTGTTTTAACATTTTGTGAGACAAAAAATTCAAAAAAAAATTGACCAAAAAATTTTTTGCATAACAAATTTTCCAGTTTCAAAACCCTTGTGGAAATTTGTACCCTCGTGTCTCCTCTCACACATGTTTGCTTCCAATGGTGTTAAACATTTCACTGAATTTGGTGTCAACAAAAAGAATCAAGTGACATTTTCGCATAATTTTCTTGTCTCTAAATCAAATAAATATGAAAATTTCTGTGATTCCCAAACTCGAACTTAAACCTCAGTTTTAGTTAATCCTGAAGTGAGTATGATTTGTGCATTGAAAGAAAATAATTTGGACATTGTGGATTAGCTTAAACTCAGGGATCATCAATTTAATCCCGATGTAGAGATTATCCTCATGTTGGGTTAGTGCAATGAACCTCAGGTTCCTTTATCGTTCTGAAAATGACTGTAATATGCCTCCCTCACTATTTTTCAGCTAGTGTGAAAGGCAGGAGTTTCGAATTGGTCGGAAGTTAGAATGCTTATCGGTTTACCATTTCTTTACACTTGAAGTCAGGTGCATATAATTTTCATACAGAAAAAATTTTACTGTAGTTGATGCCAGTTGAAGGACAAAATGCACGATGCTGCAGAATATGCTTTTTCACAGACATAGATAATTTTTTTGAGAAAGAATGAAAATCCAATATAAAGGAAGTGAATTATTTTCCAACCTTGACCCAAGTTCTCAAAAATCTAGTCCACTTCTTTTTCTACCATGGCAACTGTCGAAGCAAGTATATTCTCCCTTTTTTTCTGCCCGATCGGGGCATTTTCTAATAAACTAGTATAAAGAATCTTCAACCAACATCGACCACAAGATAAATATTTTGATCTTGTGGATGGTGTGGATCTCAATAATTTGTGCGTCCTCAAGTTGACTACTCTTCTCATTACAGTTTCCTCATATATTGAGTTCGACGACTTTATCATGTAAATCAAATGAATTTTAACGAAATTGTATGTAAATAATGTGATTAGGGAAAAAAAGGAGTGTCTGAAATGTACTAAATAGAATGAGAGACGATTGACTAATGCGCAATTGAACTAACAAGTTGTAATTTTTGCACAAAATAACTCAATGTCGTGAGATTTACTGTACTCTCCGTACGGCTGAGTAGCACCGTGGCGTTTTTTTTTTCCTCAAATGGGGTCTTTTGAGGAAAAAAATTTCGAAATGAGGAAAAAAATTTTGGGTATGGTTCTCATTGTGGAAAAAGTTTTGGGGAACTCTAAACCGAAAAGATGCGTTTTGGTGGACTTTTTAAAGGTCAAAATCTTAAAATTTTCCGGCGCTTCGCGCCGGTCATGGGTATAATTTATAACTATATTCTATCAGGCGCGGCCGTTAGCATATCTACTTCGTCTTACTAATTAATGCTCAACAGTTTCTATCAATCAAGTTAGCTCGTTTCATTTTCTAATCGTTTACAGTCAATTATGTCGCCGAAAATAGAGATTTTTCATCAAGTCTCTCAATTTTTTCTCTCGATGATTGGAATTTTTTAAACGTTTGCAATCTAAACTTCTGCATTTATTGAATGTGGAAATTGAAGACATTACTCTAGAACGCGATTTTAAAAACATTTTTTCACGAATTATCTTTTGGAGAGATTTATTTTCAGCGTTTTAGAATACAAAAACCCGAAAATTTTTCCGGCGCTCCGCGCCGGAATGGGAAGCAAAGCAAATCACACTTCATCAGTCTGATTTTAATTTATTTCCCAACATTATGAAGGTTCATTTTCCAGCGTTTTTGAAACTGAAAATCAAAAAATTTTTTCGGCGCTCCGGCGCCGGCCGGACCAAGAGCTAATAAAATTAGAAGATTCTAATCGGACATACCTGTACTTGGGGGGGGGGACCCCCCCAACTTGGCCAACCCTGTATCTCCAAAATCATTTCCCCACCCCCCCCCCCCCAGTTTGGAAAAAATTAAAAAAATTTTGAAAAAAAGTGTATGTTTTTTTGGCCTTTTTTGGGAAAAATTTCGACTTTTTCCTGCCCTCCCCCAAAATTTCGGATTTACCACCCCCCCCCCCCCAACTGGTCGGAGGTCTTACAGGTATGTAATCGGAATCACAGAAGTGTTGATAGCAGATAAATTCATGAGAACTCTATCATTAACTTGCTTTATCCGCTCCTATAGAACACCAATATATTCTTCATCGAGCTCATTTTGACTCACATAACCAGAATTTTCTCAATTTTTTCCTCATTTTTGCAGGTTTCTGACTAGAAATACAACAAAATGCTTGTGTATGTTCTTAAAATGCATAAAAAAGCATCCGTAGCCACATTATAAGCGTTTTTAAAAATGTGGAAAATTTTTGGGAAATGAGGAAAAATATTTTGGGTCCGGTTCTCATGTGGAAAAAATCTTCGAGGAAAAAAAAACGGGTGCTGAGTTGGCCCCAGCGTTTTTCTTTGTGCACGGACATTTGTGCCAATTGGCACAAAGGGTCAAAAAAATTTGTGCCAATGGCACAAAAAATTTGTTCCCTCTAAAGACGTACTGAAAACCATAAAACTGTTTTGTGCCAAGAGTTACAACAATATGCCATGTTTTCGATCTAAATTGAGTTATTTTTTAAAGCTCAATTAGCACAGTGCTTTTGTAATGTCCATGAGCTTTTCTGTATTATTCATATTTACTCTTGTATTTCTTTGCATTTAATAAATTTATTTTCTTTCTTTCTTTCAAGTTTGGTAAAAACTAACTAAAGATACTTTCACCGCATTCAACTGCATAAAAATCGTGCCTGCTCTATTTTCTCTAACCACGTCAACGAGATAAGAAAAAACTGATCTAACAAACGGTTTCTACGATCCGAAAAGAAATTGAATGCTGCGAAAATTCAGATATTTTTATAGACTTTTTGTCATGAAGTTTTCCTTTGCATTTCGGCCTCCTTCCTAAAATATGTTAAAAATTAAATTAGGATGTCTTGTATGTCTATAATTGTTTTCCTCCTGATAAAGTAGGAAGTCGCTTCGCGTAGATTTTTGGTTGAATAATTGTGCCAAAAATTTCAATTTTTTTTGTTTGAATCAATCACCAAAAATATAAGTTTCGGTTCTCAATCTAACTGAATTAACAGAGGAAGAAAAGTTAACAATTTCTATTCTAATGTCATTGACAATCTCAAAGTCTGTTGCGATAATACAAATAAATTATTCGAATAGAATCCGCTCGCTTTCGAGACAAAGGAAAGTAGTCAATATTAAGTCCATTGAAACCGGCGCGAAGCGCCGAGAAAATTTTGCGTTTTCAGCCCTTAAAATGACTAAAAATCATGGAAATTTAGGCCTCGACCAAGCAAAAAAATTTGTGCCAATTGGCACAATCGCTCAAAATTTTTTGTGCCAT
>CAWUHX010000076.1:0-181910 GCA_963922205.1 Romanomermis culicivorax | reverse complement strand
AAGCAGTGGTATCAACGCAGAGTACTTGTTTTCCATGATGCTGCACACGATTCTGAATTCGAAATAATTGGCGCTCAATAACTCCATTGGTCAAAAAGTCGAAAAACCTTAGGCTTAGGCTTGAGTTCAGGCTTAGGCTTAGGTTCACGCTTAGGCCTAGGCTTAGGTTCACGCGTAGGCTCAGGTTTAAGCTTTGGTTCTGGCTTAGGCATAGGTTCAGGCTTAGGGTTAGGTTCGGGCTTAGGCTTAGGTTCAGGTTGGGTCAGGCTCAGGTTTAGAGGTTCACGCTTAGGTTTAGGGTTAGGCTTAGGTTCAGGCTCAGGCTTTGGTTCAGGCTCAGGCTTAGGTCAGGCTTAGGTTTAAGTTCAGGCTTACGTTTAGGCTCAGGCTAAGGTTCACGCTTAGGTTTAGGGGTATTCTTAGGATCAGGCTTAGATTTAGGTTCAAGCTTAGGTTTAGGCTCAGGCTTAGGTTCACGCTTAGGCTTAGATTTAGGCTTAGGTTCATGCTTAGGCTTAGGTTCAGGCTTAGCTTAGGTTCAGGCTTAGGCTTAGGTTCAGGCTTAGGCTTAGGTTCAGGCTTAGACTTAGGCATGCAGAGGTTAAATTTCCAGTTAATGCAATTTTAGTGGTGGAAATTGCCTACTTTTGCTCATTTGCATAATTTGTGTTTTTTCGACTTTTTGACGACTGGAGTTCATGAGCGCCACTTATTTCGAGTTCAGAATCGTGTCCAGCATCATGGAAAACCCCAGAATGGGGTTTCCGTTAAAAATTAGGAGATACCATAAACTTGAATTCCAAATTTTGGAAAATTCCCCCCCCCTTTTTTTTGAAAATCCTGGATATGGGTTACAGACTGCAGTCTGTGTAGCCAGAGCCACTCTGTCACACCATTTTTTTTTGTTTGGCACAGACCCTTTCGTCATTTGGCGACAGAGGCCAAAACGTTTTTTGTCATTTTCGCCAAGCCGTTTTTTACTGCACAAAAATGCCCACAGCTGCTTTTTTATTTATGCTTTTTGAAATGATTGAAGCAAATTTACCAGAAAAAAAACAAAATTAAATTTTTGAAGTTGTATCAGTGTTGTTTTTGTGCCACGATTTGCTTTTTGGCACAAAACAATTTCGAATGGCACACAAAATTTTAAGCGTTTGCGTTTGTGCCATTGGCACACATTTTTTGACGGGTCTAAGGCTAAATTTCTTTGATTTTTAGTCATTTTAGGGGCTGAAAACGTAAAATTTTTCCGGCGCTTGTTTCTTCGATGAGTATAATCGTAAATATTTTTATTTGTCTCTAACACGAACCAATTCTATTCAAATAGTTCATTTGTATTATCGCAACAAATTATCGATGGCTGGTGAATGAATAGAAATTGTCAACTTCCCCTGTTCATTCAGTGGTATTGGGAACAGGAGTTTTCTTTATGGTGTTTGATTTGAACAGATAAATTCACATTGTTAGCACAATTTTTTAGCCAAAAATTTACGCCACGCGACTGTCGACTTGGTTTTCTCAGCAGAAAGCAATATTAGACATCTTTAATTTAATCTTGAAGTACATCGCTGTTAGGAAGAAATTCGTAGCCGAAAAAGAAAAATATAAACATCCTGACTCTGACTGATGCCATAAAAATACCTGAATTCTCACGGCATTCGATTTCTTTTCGAATCGTATGAACCTTTTCTCGATCAGTTTCTCTGACGTGCTTGGATAAAATAGGGTTGGCTGGCACGAATTTTATGCAAATTAGTGCGGTGAAAGTATCTCTAGATATTTTTTTATCAAACTTTTGGCATAAAACTTTTTAAAGGTCTTCAGTATGTTTTTAGGGTGAAAGAATTTTTCTACGCCATCGGCACAAATTTTTTAGGCCCTTTGTGCTTTGCCAATTGGCACAAATGTCCGTGCACAAAAAACACTGCTATGTATTATCAGATAATTAAAACAACACATCAAGAAATATGGTTTTCTAACAGAGACCCCCAAGGTAAGATTTTTCAGGTGGGGGTAAAATTGAAAACTTGGGGGGGGGGTGTAGCATAGCTGAATGTCCATTAAACAGTTCATTTTGTTTCAAAATTAGGCAATCAGTAATCGATTTCTATGACTTTAGGTAGGGGTAATACCCCCCTCATACTCCTCTCTATGGGGCTATGTTTTCTAACGATCGAATGCATTAAAATAGTTGATTGGAGAAAAATTCAGTCGCAGATATTTTTGTGATGATTGCATCTTTTCCAGGATTTGCATTATCGTTAAGGCAGAGGCCAAATATCCGCGCTCACTGTTTTTTTTCCCGGGCCTTTTCCCCAAATGAGGGAAAAATGCTTGTAGACGCCTTATTTAAGTCTTTTTGAGCTTTTTCAAACCTTCTGGTGTTTTTAGAGCCGTTAAATCATTAGGATTGAGGAAAAAGTGAAAATTTTTGAGTTTGAAGTCTCATCTTCAAGCATTGTGGAACAAATTTTCCAGCAAACTATCCAAGAGCATAATGACTTTGAATTATACATAAGAAATCGACGGTTAAGTCCTATATGATGACAAGTGAGAGCCCGAAAATGGTGTTAATTCTTCCGGCGCGAAGCGCCCGAAAAATTTTTTGCGCATGACTTTCGAGGACGCTGGAGAATCAATTTTTCGAACATTTTTTTCAAGAATTAGGTTCGAATTTTGTGCTCAAAAATCGTAATTTCCAGAATTTTATTATATTCGAAAAATTTTAAAACCAAACCAGTAATTTATTCGTAAACTCTCATGAACCTGGCCGAAAAGATATGAGTAAGAAGAATAGAAATTTCCGAAAACTACTTCCATGGAGTTTTGAATTGATTTTACCTTAAGAAAAGAATAATCGCTTCAAAAAGTTTAGGGACTTGACGTATGATCTTTCTCAAAAAAATGTGTCACGGATAAAATGAAAATCTTCATATCATCAAGATAGATTATTGAAGATTACCAATTAAAACATGAAATAATACGTTCAAGATGATTAAAACTACTATAGATTAAACCATAGGTAAAAGTAGACGTTTTAAAAGCCAAGCTTGAGCTAGGTAATACATAATAATAATTATTAGAGTTAGAACCGGAGCGAAACGCCTAAAAATTTTGACAGTATAACCTTCTAAAATGCAGCTTGAGGAAAACATTTGGTTGCACAGATAAATTTTTGGTTGCTCACTCTAAAATCCTTAAATTAGCCTTATTCTATCGGAATGACCATCAAAAGCTATTTTTCTTGTCTTTCATTCGATTCGCATTGGGTTTAGGCCTTTAAAACCCAATTTTCTGAGTTTTGGAGAGAAAGTGAAAAACGTTTATATGGGTAAGTTTTTCGGCGCGTAGCGCTAAAGATTTTTTGGTGATTTTGATATTCTGAACAATGAATCTTTTCAACTTTTATTTCCATGAAAAAGGTTTACTTTTCCAGTGAATTCAATGAATTTTCAGTCGAGAAAACTAGAATTCAAAAACTAGGGAAGCAACCGAGAATTTCGATTCTTCAACCAACAAGGCTTTTTAATTAAATTGAAAAAGGTTTTGATCATACAAACATCAAAAATTTTTGAAAGATCGTAAAAAGGTTTCGGGAAAATAACCGAGAAAAATCTTGCTTTTCGTCAAATTAGTCGAAAACAACACAAGATCAAAGATTTATCCATAATATGTTGATATTTAAACGCTATAAGCATTAGCTAGAATGACATTTCCTAACCGCGCACTAGAATAATATAAAAAATTATAAATGAATTGAAATCCGAAGCGAGGCGCCGGAAAATTTTCACTATTTTCAATTTTATAACATACAAAAATGCATCTTCGAACAGGAAACCCCATAACCTAATCAAAAGGGCAGTCAGGCTTCAAGTTGCACTATGCAACTTCACCCAAAAATTTTTTTGCCCAGTCCGAAATTTAGTTGCCGTGTGCAAAAAAAGCCTGAACACCTCCAGAATGTCAGATCAAACAAGGTGATAACACGTTTTAGGTGATTACTTCTATTGACATGTACCACATGACATGAAATCTATTTACAGTAAACATGCTTACATAAGGTCCGACCATTCGGACGGGGTAAACCCAAAATTTCCGGGTGGGGGTCCCGAAATCCCCAAATTTTTTTGAGGTCTCCAAAAATCCCCATAAAGTAAAAAAACGAAAATACCGGAAATTTTCTCAAAAAAGGCAAAAAAACGCCGTTTTTCCAAATTTTTTCCGAGTTGGCGGTGCCGATATTTGGGCATATGATTCCACCAAGTTGGGGGTGGTCCCCCAATCACACGTATGCATGCTTAAGGTCGAGTCTGAGCTGGATTTGTAGTAGTTAATTATACCATCATTGTCGGCGTGAAGCGTGGAAAGTTTTTAGTTTGACCATCTAGAACGCAATAAATTGCATCTTTCCGACGTCAAATCCTCAAAAAATTTAGCGCTATTTGACGAAAGAGCCCAAATTTTTTTTTGCTAAAACATCGGTTTGGCGAAAAGAAGGATAGTGCTCCGTCGTCAGGTTCGTCGTTTATTTCTTCTTGTGCTTGTCCTGTGTTGTTCTGTGCCAAAACTGTTTTTGGTACAACAAATTTGGAGTAGCACAGCACGGAATCAATGAACACTATTATCCAGGGCCGTGCGCAGGATTTTTTCATGGGGGGGGGCGGACTAGATTTTTTCACTGAATAGCCCCAGGAAATGTTGATCTTACGCGGATATACTGTGTGCATCACCGTTTTTTTCCTCGAAGATTTTTTCCACATGAGAACCGGACCCAAAATTTTTTTCCTCATTTTCCAAAAATTTTCCACATTTTTAAAAACGCTTATAATGTGGCTACGGATGCTTTTTTATGCATTTTAGGGACATACCCAAGCATTTTGTTGTATTTGTAGTCAGAAACCTGCAAAAATGACGAAAAAAATTGAGAAAATTCTGGTTATGTTAGTCAAAATGGGCTCATGAAGAATATATTGGTGTTCTATAGAATGGTCCGGCGCCAAGCGCCGGAAAAATTTTTTGATTTTCACTTTCTAAAACGCTGGAAAATGAACCTTCATAACGTTGGGAAATGAATTAAAATCAGACTGATGAAGCGTAGTTTGCGTCCCATTCTGGCGCGAAGCGCCGGAAAAATTTTCGGGTTTTTGTATTCTAAAACGCTGAAAAATCTCTCCAACAGATAATTCGTGAACAAATGTTTTGAAATCGCGTTCTAGAGTAATGTCTTCAATTTCCACATTCAATAAACGCAAAAGTTCAGATCGCAAACGTTTAAAAAATTCCAATCATCGAGAGCAAAAATTGAGAGACTTGATGAAAAATCTCTATTTTCGGCGACATAATTGACTGTAAACGATTAGAAAATGAAACGAGCTAACTTGATTGATAGAAACTGTTGAGCATTAATTAGTAAGTCGAAGTAGATATGCTAACGGCCGCGCCTGATAGAATATAGTTATAAATTATACCCATGACCGGCGCGAAGCGCCGGAAAATTTTGAGATTTTGATTTTTTAAAGTCCACCAAAACGCATCGTTTCGGTTTAGAGTTACTGCCTCAATGGGGGGCGGGGGGGGGGGGGGGCGGCCGCCCCCCTTGCGCACGGCCCTGGTATTATCTGTCCTTGTTTGACTTGAACGCTAGCAAATTTTGGTCGAATATTCAGAGGTAAGCTAGATTCGATTTATCACCATTTACCAGTACTATTTTTTCCCACGGACTTTTTCACCATTTGGCGGTAGAAGTCAAAATTTTTTTGATCAAAAAGTCGCTGGTTTTTTCATGTTTTTGAGCTAATTTGAACAGGCATTCAATAGTTTACCAAAATTAAGAAAAGTATGAAATTTTTTGTTTTATGTCAAATTACATACCTTTCATTTGGGGGGGGGGGGGAAGTGGGGGACCGCTCAACTCACTCGAACCCTATACTCAAATGTTGGGACCCGTAACCAGGCTTTTTTTGGCTCCTAAAATTTAAAAAAAATGGAAATGGCTCCTAAAATTTTAAGTCTACGAGCCATTTTGGCTCCTAAAATTTTATTTGGTGACTTATGGTTATTCTCATTCAATTTTAGATTTTAAACAGTATTTTGCAGGCTCTAAAATTATAAAACACTGAAAATTTTCCGGCGCTTCGCGCTAAATTCCATTTTATAATTTTTTGAAATGATATTTATTCACTGTTTTTCTATAAATCAAACTTTTGGGGAAAAAATTTCGGAAAAGGTATAAAATATGGGAGTTTGCCAAGAAAAAGATTAATTGCGGTGCATTTAAGAGGTTAAAGTCTCAATTTTCCGAATTTTTTAACAATATATAATTCTAAATATGTAAATAGTTACAGTAGAGCCGAGTTTGAATTCGTAATCATAATGGAGGTGATTTTCATAAATTTAAAGTTCAATTTGAAGTTTTTCGAACTCATAGAAGTCTGAACAAATTTTTCAAATTGTAAAAATATGTTTTCGAGCCTTATGTTTACTGAATAAGTTATCTGCACTAAATAGATTTTCCATCATTTTAGAGTGTCAAAATCGAAAACCTTGAGGGTCATTTAAGGGTCATTTATACTTGCCTTTTTCGGCGGAACGGAACCGATCGCCAACGGCTTAAAATGTTCAGCCTGAAAATCCACTTTCGATCGGAGAGGGTAACTGCAATTTTCTAGAAAATGACCGACGGTATATAACCCCCAACCGAACCGAACGGAACTAAAATTTCCCTTTCATTCAGAAACGTTGTGTCGATTTCTTTCCGTTCTGTTCCACCAAAAAAGGCAAGTATAAATGACCCTTTATGCTTGTGTTTTTCGGCGGAACGGAACGGAATGCAATCGACACAATGTTACCAAACGAAAGGGAAATTTTCGTTCCGTTCGGTTCAGTTGGGGGTTACCGTGGGTCATTTTCTAGAAAATTGCAGTTATCGTTTCCGATCGAAAGTGGATTTTCAGGCTGAACGTTTCAAGCTGTTGGCGATCGGTTCCGTTCTGTTCCGTCGAAAACGGCAAATATAGATGACCCATTACACCCCGAACATCCCAATAACGCTACGAGTTCAACTGAACTGCAAAAAATTCTGGCACCATAGTGCATTATGCTGCAAAAAAATATTTTTTTTTTGAAGCCATACTATATATAATAGAATAGCTGAATTTCGTCGTTCCCGGTACTTTGGACCACCGTATAAATGAATTGAGGCTATTAAGAAAAAACGAAAAAAACGCGTTTGAGATCGCACCCCAAGATGCTTAGGCCGACGTATAGAGCTTGGATATGACACACCCATTGTGGGACATGATGAACTGGGGGCCCTTAAAAAGTGCGTTTTTGCATGTTTTTGGAGCCCCACTGAGCACCACTTGCAGATAGAGTGTCAGGGATGGACATAGTCTATCTCCAGGTTGTGAAGAAATAGCCAAAGCCGACGCGTTTTGCGCCGACGCCGATTTGCATAGACACCGTGCATAGATATGCGGGTCCTCTATGTTTTTGGTCATTCATTGTTAGTTTGTTTATTTTTAATAAAGAAAGAAATCGGCAGGCCAGTAGGCCAATTTTTATATTACTGTTATATTATTTTTGGTGGAGTATTTCCGCCCAAATACAACGACCCCCGGCCGGACATTATTTCGATCACTCGCAGCGGAGGGAATGCAGGTTAGACCCCGGATTTCTGGAGAGCCACCCAGCGTGCAAGTCTACATTTACAACTCAGTTCTCGGCCTGACTTCTGATTTTGCCCCTGGTTTGAAGTTACTTGAGCTCAGGGTGTTATCTTATCTTCTGCAGTTCTTCGGGACGAAAGCAGGAGATCTTTGTTGATTTTGAGACTGACCGAACTGTTGCAAACTGATTCTACCTAAGGTTTCGGCCTGATTAGGTGAATTAGCTAGTGACTGATTAGGTCTACTTTTGGTATCAAATCCTTTATTTATATTTCTCAATCTATCCCAAGTCTCATTTCAACAAGTGGTGGCTTCTGACTCCCAAAGTAACGGAAAATCAGAGGCAAACTTGAGGAGTCAAAAAACCTATTGATTTTTATAGAGAACTGGGGGGTTACAAAATGAGTAAAGACAACCTAAGTGGCCTCAAGAGTTCCTGTTTGCCCCAAACACCACCGGGAAAAAAGGCCCGTGATACGGAAAAGTTAATTGTCCTGACTTCAGCTGAAACTTCAGCTGAAGAGGACAATTGCTCAGATCACAGGCCTTTATCGGTGGAAAATGAAGGCAACCGACCTACGACCTCGACAGCTGTCGAGAGGGAGGACGACGACGCGATATTATCGGCCAATGAAGATCAAATATTTAAAATTCCGTCGTCGATGAACCTCCCGAAGAGAGGCGAATATTTACATCCGCCTATTACGGGACCGGCGCGTCCATTAGGGAAGATGAACATTCCCGTTTTGGATCAACAGCAGCACCGGCCGATTAATAAACCCGCCCAGTTATTCGATACGTACCATCGATTATATTGGGACAATGAGCGGGAAGAACACCGCGAAATTCCTCGAAAGAGCTCATTGGAGGATAAGCTGGACCAAATCATGAACAGGTTAGATGTTTATGATAGCATATTTGTCAACATTGCTAATACAGGTTCACAGAAAGCCAGTAAGGCAAATGAACCAAGGCAAAGCAATGCTGGTTGTTTGGAACAAGGTGGTGCTTTGAAGTTTGAGCAGGCCCAGGAAGAGTTAGCGTGGCAAAATGATGGTATCACTCTTCAGCAAGACTGTAGACGGAAAGACCAAAAGTCAAGTCTTGGTCCTAAAGAGCAGTTTATGCCTCATTTGCCCACTACCTCAAAAGTGGAGCAGAGAGTGAGTAGTTGTGGTTTTGACGAAGGCGTAAAAAACCCGAGTCTGATAAATCCAACTATCTCACAACAGAGCAGTTGTATTAGGGGAGAGACCCCAAGTGTCAGGCAGCAGGTCATGCCTACAATGATTCCGATTGATCCAGCTTTATGGGTCAATGCGGCTCAAGTAGGCCCAACTGTCTATGACATTGAAAGGGCGATCAAACCGAAATTACTGCAATCTGACATGCCAAGTAAACAGGTTCTTGCTTTTCTAGTAGAGCTAGAAGGTGAGTTTCGAAAGAATACTCCCGATGAGGTGAAACTAGAAGCATTAACCCGTTTGTCAAGGGACTTGCCGAAAGAATTGGCCGAAGAGTCAACAACATATAGGGAGGCCCGAGACAAGATTTTGAACTATTGTGCCCCAGATTGTAACCTGGACATGCTCAAATGGGATTTATTGGATATTTAGCAGGAACTCGATGAAGCAGCAACCAAATTTCTAAAAAGGGTTCGAGCACATGTGAATCTCGTTCATCAGAGTTAAACAAAAGAGTTTAAAAAAAAAGTAATCATTGAAACCTTTTTCTATAGAAGTTCTTTGACTTATCAATTAGAACTGCAGAAAGACATAGCAAAATTCAAAAATTGGTATGATCTTTCACAGGCAGTCTATGAGATAGAGTTAAAGTACCGGAATGCGATTAGAACATTTGGGCCAAGAGAGCAGCCCATGGTGATAAATACGGCACAAGCGGAAATTGCTGAGGAGCAGCAAGCCGATGTGAATGTAATCCAAAGACCTTATGAAACCGCCCAAAAACGCAATAGGGACTTTAGAAGACCAAACACAGAAAGGCAAACTCCAATGCAATCTTCGCAAAATCAATTGATAGATATAGCAGATGATGAAGTACTTGAAGTACCTCCGCAACAGGCCATAATGCCTCAGCAACAGCCTGTTGAGGAGCCAAAAAAGGACTCCCTCATGGTGGCTTCATCTAAGGAGTTTATCAAAATGGCACAATGTTATGAAGAGATTAGGAACTCGACCAAAGCTCAAGAGGAAGCCATAACTGCTTTAACTCAGAAAGTTGATAAAGCGAAAGCGAAAAGTCAACAAGAGGTTCAGCAGCAAAAATGGTGTACTTACCACGAAAATAACACTCACAACACGATTGATTGTAGAACCTTGAATTTTTATAAAGGTCTGCAAAATCGTGGAAGGGGTGGAAATAGTGGAAGAGGCTTTGGAAGAGGAAAAGTCCTAGAGGAAGTTTTGGAAATTTCCGAGGTAGAGGAAATTTCAGAGGTAATTTCAGAGGAAATTACGGAGGAAGTAGAGGAGGTTTTGGTAACGATGGCGAAAGGGGAGCTTATCAAGTTTTGTTCCCTGATGACGAGGCGGAAAATTTGCAAGAATATGCCGAGTTTCAGGAATACGTAAAGTTGAAGAAGCTCAGGAAGCAGATGAGATTGTTACAGGCTACCACCCAGCTGATGTTACCAGGACCAAATCTGATGGACCAACAACCAGTAATCGCAAATCAGAGTTCAAATACCCTGTTGGTTCCACAAAAGGTAGTTAGTCCGTCGCAAGCCTCCGGGCAGACAGACCAACCGCCGACTAGTGGTGTCAATAGTGTACAGCAAGAACCAATAATGGAGATGAAGTTGTGTGGTTTGCATAATTGTGCCATGGAGAAAGACGAAAATGTGCCAGAAATGGAATGCAGTGCCGAGTATAAGAGAAAGGCAACTGCAGAGGAACTGAATATGTTAGCAAGATATCCTAGAACACAGCCATTTCACATTAGAGTAACTGTGTGTTCTACTACTGCAAAGGCACTGATTGACACGGGAGCTCAGTGTTCGGTGATGTTGGGTGATTTCTTGAAAAAATCACTTGGACTGGAGTATACAGCCTACCCTAAGATCCTAAAAGTCACTGTCGCCAATGGTAAAGTAGTTAGTGCGCATGGTTATGTTCAATTTCAAATGCAATGTGATTATGGTCATTTTCCAGTTAAAGCTATCATAATACCAGGGTCTGCAGAAGATTTGATACTGGGAACAGACTTCCTGGCGCATCCGGAAGTCAATACGGTAATAGATTTTGGAAAAGGTTCAATGACTATGATGGGTGTAAAGAAAAGTATTGATTTGCTAACATCTGATAAGAAAGCAATTCCAATAGTGGGGATGCATAATCTGATGATAGCAGAATCAATACAAGAAGATTCTATTGAAGAAGATCAATGTTCCACAATCGAGCAACTGAAAGATCTAGTTCCAGTAGTAGCTTGTAATAGAATTTACATTCCACACGGAACAGATCAGCTAGTGAAAGCTAAATTGTGGAATAAATCCTCGGCAAATAGAATAAATGGAATCATCATACAAGGAGATGATTCAGAAACGAGATTCAGAATAGATGATACTATAGTTGACGGTCCAAAGGAGGACTTTGTATTGATGATTTCCAATAATATGGGTTCTGGTTGCCTGATAAAACCTAATCAAGTTCTTGGCTACTGTAACTCTGTATTTCAGGGAGAATCAAGTGTATCAATTTTGCAAGCAGGAAATAGTGGAGAAAGTAGCCTAGAGGGCATTTTCGATGCCAAAGAATCAAATTTCAATGGAATTGTGTTTCTGGAAGCATTGTACAAAATGACCTCTAAGGGCGAAAAGGTAGAAATGGTTTCTACTTGCCCGCACGCGCAAAATTATTGGGTCCCGCAAATTTTTCGTCCGGCACCCGCAATGCGGTGCATGAATGTGCGTTCAATTTCCGGGCCGCAAATTGCGGGGCCCGCTCAAAAATCGGCGGCGCACCTGCGTAGGGGTAAGTATATACCCGGCTTCAAGCTACAGTGTCGGAGGAACAGAAAGAGATGGCGATACAGCAACTCGTGAAATACCGGGATGTATTTAGCCTACCTCATGATCCTCTGACAACTACTCCCAACTACTAACTAATATTAATACAGGTGATGCTAGCCCTGTGGCAAAACATTACTACAGAGCTGCCATTGAACGCCGACCATATATCAGACAACATGTGCAAGAAATGCTGGACAAAGGAGTCATAGAGCCATCAAGATCGCCCTGGGCAGCGCCATTATTCCTAGTAGGGAAGAAAGATGGGTCACTCAGGCCGGTTGTTGATTTCAGAGGCTTGAACGAGGTTACGAAGGATGATCGATATCCAATACCAGGAATGGATGATTATCTGGACTGCCTCGAGAGAGCAAAATTTTATACGACTCTTGACCTTAAGTCTGGTTATTGGCAAGTGCCAATGGAAGAAGGCAGTAAAGAAAAGACTGCTTTCCTGTGTCAAGAATGGTTGTTTCAGTTCAAAGTAATGCCCTTTCGACTGAAAAATGCACCAGCCGAGTTCCAGAGGATGATGGAAAGAATCCTTCATCCTCATGTTTGGAAGATATGTCTAGTTTACATAGACGATATCATAGTGTTCTCGAACACGTTCAAGGAACACATAGAAAATTTGAAATTGGTCCTGGATGCTCTGAGACAAGCCCAGCTTACACTTAAACCGGAAAAATGTGAATTCCTACCAAAGAACGTACATTTTCTTGGTCACATTTTGGATTCTTATGGAATTTCGCCCGATCCGAGAAAAGTGCAAGCTATCAAGGAGTTTGAATTCCCGGACTCGGTCAAGCGTATGCGAAGGTTTCTCAAAATCCTCCAGTGGTGTAAAAAATTTATACCACATCTGGCAAAGCAGGCAGAACGTTCGTATAAGCTGACGGCCAAAAAAAGGAATAAATGGCTCGTCACAGAAGATCATTACAGAGCATTTAATGCTTTGAAAGAAGCACTGGTATCCGTTCCATTTCTTAGGTACCCAGTAATGGATGGCTCAGCCCAGTTCATTCTGCAAACCGATGCCAGTGGAACAGCACTAGGTGCTGTCCTGTATCAAGAGTCTGGAGACGACAAGTGGGTCATAGCATACAATAGTTGTGTGCTGAAGGAGGATGAGAAAAAGTGGTGCACAACCGAAAGGGAGTGCCTCGCGATTATCTACAGCCTCAAAATCTACTGGCACTATTTATTGGGGCAGAAAGTATTGATTAAGACAGATCACAGACCACTGTTATCAATGAAAGTCAATACTACAACAAATGACAAATTGAAACGGTGGTATGTGATCATAAATCAATACAACCACAAGTTAGAATACGTGCCGGGTAGACAAAATGCTATGGCTGACTTTCTCTCTAGAAAGGATGAGCCAGAGGATGTGGTGAAATCACCACCAAAGTGGGAAAGCATGTTCAAATCGGATGTTGTTTCCTCTGATGTCAAAGGAATAAAAGAACAAGAACAGCAATAAATTTCCTTGGTGGCTGAGAGGAACAACATCTCCGAGAAGAATAAATCCCACAAGGATAAGAAGGAAGAAGAGAATGCTCGAATTAGTCCTGAGGACGAAAGAGAGCATTCTAAAGGAGTAGAAGTGGTAGTAACCCGAAGCAAAGCTCGTGTTTCAGAAAAGGTGCAGAAACAAAATCAGGAAACTGATAAATCTGCGATACCTAAGAAACAAGACAATGTGCAGTGGTTACACCCTAGAAAGGAGGAGGAATTTGATAAACCGGGAACATCAGGAGAAAAAGAGATATCTATTGGCCTGATCCCAGATGACTTGATGAGCAAACTGCAAAAAGCAAACAAAAGCTTAAAGCCAATCTGGGATAGATTAGGTGCAAATAGCACAACAAAGTATCACACTGGGTTCTACAAAGAAAATGGTGTATTGTATAGGGAAACTGAGGCAGAAAGCAAAGACCAATTGGTCGTACCCGCAAACCTCAGGGACTCTGTACTGCATCAGCATCATAGTGCTGTAATAATGACACACCAGGGTTTCAAAAGAACTCTGAGTGTCATGAAAATGCATTATTGGTGGCCTGGCATGGAAAAAGATGTCAGGGAATGGATAAAATACTGCGTTGTCTGTCAAATGGCAACTGCAGGAAAGCCATCCATTCCTCCGTTGATACCCATTGTGCCACAAGGTCCATTCAACATTGTATCCGTGGATATAGTAGGAATTTCGCCTTTCGGAGAAAGAATACCTTATGTTATAGTTTTTCAGGACTATTTCACAAAATGGGTTGAAGCTGAAATGATCCCAGATCAATCAGCAAATTCAGTTGTGAATGCGTTCTTAGAAGCTATAATATTTAGGCATGGAACACCAACTAAACTCCTAAGTGACAATGGATCTTGTTTTACTTCCGATTTAATGAAATCAGTTTGTGATTTATTAGAGTGTAAGAAGATCTTCACTACTGCTTACCACCCTCAGGGTAATGGTATGGTAGAGAGGTTCAACCAAACTCTAATAAAACAACTGAGAAAAGTAGCTATCGGTGAACCCGATAGCTGGCCAAGATATCTCAAATCAGTGGTCTTTGCCTATAATGCTACCCCACATGCAGTGACGAAGGCCTCACCATTTGCGTTGTTTTGGGGCCATGAGGCAAAGTTTGGGATGAATTTCTCAAAAGCACTTAAAATAGTAATGCCCATGAATTATGAGGCATATAAATTCATCCTAACAGATCACTTAACCAGGCTTTATGGTATTATTGCCGAAAATATCCAGAAAGCAGCGGAAGCTAGCAAAAGATATTTCGACAAGAAAATTAAAACCTCGGTTTTTAAAGAAAATGATTGGGTACTTCTTAAAGTTGATAAGCAAAAGAAACTAGGCTTAACTTGGGAAGGACCCTTCATTATAACTGATGTTTCCAGGTTAGAAGATAATGTCATAACAATTGCACGTTATGATAATCTTTTGCTACAGCAAAAGGTTTCAGCAAGTAGGCTGAAAATTTTTTGCTACGAGACTACACAATGGCAGAACTACGTAAAAAATCGATCATATGGTCTTACAGTACCTTCGCAATTAGCGGAGAGTAGAGCGACGCCTGATGTAGTTTTGTAGCGGCAAAATCTGCCAATTTGTGTGTATTTATTTTGTATATTTAATAAATATTTATTCCAATTGTGTTTTGTAACAGTTAAAATCGGTTTTAATATTTTTTGATATGTAGGATTGTGTTTTAATGGAGCGGGGGAAAAGCTTTTAAAGAGAAAGACCTGTTTTCGTAAAATTTTTCATTTTACAACTTCTTGGTGTCCCGCGTCTGCTCTTATTTTTCAAATCTTTTTCGAAAACATTGTGAACGAAAGAGCCCTCCCGTAAGGTAATTTGCAGCCGCAAGGGAATAGACTGTAAATGTTTTATACATCTGTCTACTTTTCACAGCTGCAAATCCGGTTTAAAAAATTTTTAAAATTATTCTGGTGCAAAGAATCGGGCCCAAATTTTTCAAATGGGTACACCGAACGAGTGTACTCAGACGTACAACACGACAGACGACGAAGTCCAGTTTGGGGAGCCCCACCCGTGGCAGAATAATCGATATTTATTGATCGACGGTAAGCAATCATTTTTTATTTGTAAATAGTTAGGTAAGAAAATGAGTGGAGGTTACGCTCGTCAGGGGTGTTTTGTAAGACTGTTTCTGTGCCCTTTCTCGGACGAGCTACTAACTGGGAGTTGAGAATTAAACACAAAAAATTAGGTAGAAGGGGGTGGCAAGGGCCGAACCTAGGTGATCCGAAAAAGACTTAGGTCGAATTAGGTGATCCGATTGTGGGAGGTTCTTGTCATTCCCGCTCCCTCTGGTTTCCGCAAAGCGGCAAAGAAGGGGATTAGCAGAAATTAGTTGTAGAGATCAGGGTTGTGATCGATTAAGCGCTGATGGAGTAGCAAGAGTGTGTTGGGTTTAGAGTGAAAAACACCTAATTTCACATATTTTTGCCTATCAATTTTGGTTTCTATAAAGGGACACCCAACGGCCAGAAAGGCTAAAATATCAAGTTCGCGCTCCAAAATTTCAAAAGTTTCAAAAGTTAAACGGTGTTCTGCACAAAGGTGCTAGAGTTTTCCCCAAAGGTTAAAGGAGTAGTAGTGGGTAAAATTACCCAAACAGTTCAAAAAGGGTCACGAAAATGCACATAAAGGGTTAGTAGAGTATGTCTGTATAAAAATTTAAATCTCTCCTGGATTTTTAGACCACAACATCCGTGGGGCAATGTGGATAGCAGAGTTAGAAAGGTGGTTTTTTGCCGCTTTTGAGTTCTGACCGACCAACCCTATCGAGCCGATAATTGTTCCCATGGGAAGTGTGGAAAGGGTGGTAAAACACCTCGAAAGCAGCACTTTCCGAGGCATGAACATTGTCGGCTTCGATGTAGAGAAGGTGAACCGCGAGGACGCTAGAAAACTATTTAGGTGGGGGGTCGAAAATGAAAAAGGCAACCAGTTTGCCAGATTAGTTTCGTTCGCCCACCTAAATGGTAAAACGTTCGTAATGGATTTAACATTGCTGCAAGAGCAAGAGTGGAACATCTTGTTACACTTTTTATGCTCAGCGACGTTGTTAGTCGGTTACGCCGTTTTAGAAGATATAGTTTCAATTGTCAATGTCCGTGGATGCGGAAAAAGCACCGATGGTTGCGATTTGTCTGACGCGATTAGATGTAGTATCAAGGATGGAAATCTCGGAAGATACTATGATCTAAGCGTCACGGCAAAGCAGATCATGGGAAGTGAGATTACCAAATCCAGGAAAGCAGGTATCTGCCCTGAGACATTGAAGTTGAAAGGCCTTTTTGCCGAAATGTATTTGGCTGACATCGGTCCTCACCAGACTGATTTTAGTCTCTTACGTAATAGGCAAAATGTCGCCAAAGAAAGAGTTCCTGAAGAGATACTGCGGTATGCTGGTATGGATGCATACTTTTCTCTGGCAATTTTTATGGGAGCATTTCACTATGGGTATGTGATTGAGCTATGTGGGGGAGTTGCCAACTTTCCTCACAATATAGTCGATCCGTCCCAGATTGAAATTCTTTCATATAAATTCTATCAGTTCTACTCATATATAGTTACGGATTATAAACTACGTAACTTTGTAGGTACACCTGATATTGTGGTTAGGCAGCCCGAGGCTACCTACCACATGATGAGCCAGGAAATGTATGCAAGGTGGGCCACGCAAGTGCAAGAAATAGGGCCTAAATTCCGTTGCCATAGGGATATCTGCAATCCTAGGAAGGGGAAAGAAAATTTGCCGTGGCGGGGCATCTATCCAGGTGCTTACCGTCAGGGTAAAAAATTAAAGCCCAATTCCTATGATGAAGCAAGCGATCCCGATGACGACGAAATGATTAGACCTGAACAGCGCTTGTCGGCAAAGGATAAATTGGGCTTGGAGTTGGTGGAGGAGATGGCGCAGGGGAAGCAGTATCATGAACTCACTCAACCAGCGTCTTTAGTTTGGTTCATCGACACAGCAAGAAAAGTTGTCAAATTACCTCGGGATCGTCAAAAGCAAGCACTACTGGATGCCCTAAAAAACCATCTGGTTCATGTGCCTATTGACATTGATACCGAAATGGGGTATTTTGAGAAAGACCACTGGAAGCCTCAGCTGGCGGAGTATGCTAAGGCTTTTGAGGAAAAGCGGTTCTCGGAACTGCAAGCCGCTTGTGCCTTAGTCCCGCTGGCCTTCCACATGATCTGGCCCCATAGCAGAAAGGAACTAGACTTTGTAATGGCCGAAATGTTTAATTACAAGTTCATTACATCATTCAGCCCAGAGCTACAGGGCAAAATAAAAGAAATGGCTTGGCGGTCAGACGAAAGGTTGTCCCATTATTTTTTGTTGGCGAAAACTCTTCTAAACATAGAGTATGAGGTACCCTGCAAAGGTGCTGGAATATATGTTTGGATGAATCGATTCGGATTTATGCCGATTCGATTAAGATTATGGAAGAATGCTGATGTGTGCGCCCTGATCCCTGGCAGTCCTGACACAATAACTACGGACAGTAAGAGCTATAGCTCAAATCCGTATTATTATGTTAGGCTCTACCATATCGAGCTAGCACAAAGGATGCCATCATTAAGATATGGGGTAACCTGGCAATCAAAAATCGACAAGGTTGGAGACATCTATGGGTCAAAGGCGGAGAATAGGGAGTATAGTATAGCCTTCCCTACAAAGATCTTTGACCTTAGACCTCTGGCCTCGGATTTACCGGGAATTCAGCACACATATAGTTATAAAAGGGGTGAAGGTGTTGTCACCAAATTAGCTGGCAAGATTAGTCCCACCAAGACTGATAGTCTGAAAGGCGAGGACAAACAGCAGGCTGATGTAGGTGTTGTTGAATTTCTGATATTTTCAGGTCAGGAAGTCCAAACGTCGGAAAGCGAAATCTTCAGCGATGCAGTAGGACTGCCGGCTGAAGATGAATCGCCAGACCAAGGACTTGAGGATGAGGACCTGACTGACCTGTCGGAAGAAGAGCAGCAGCAAGAGCAATTGGTTCCGGCAACGGAACTGATGCAAGCTCAAACTGCTCAGACGCAGTCCGAACTCGACAACCAGCGTCGATTAGAATTTATTCTAAAGATGGAAGAGGAGGCAAAGGAAAGAATTCGGCTCCAATGCAAATTAATGGACGAAGAATTTGCGAAGAATGCGGCGATTTACAACGAAAAACTTCGCCAAATGTCAATTCAATTCAGACTCCAAAAGGATGATACCGCAGCGCCCAAAATGGAAACGAAGGTAGTCGTATTAGAGCCACCATTGCCAATGAAGGTAGACGACGATATGGCCTCCGATAAGCTCGTTATTGACGAAACGAAAGCGGAAACGCCGGACTCGGAAATGACGGAGAGCAGGGAGGTAATAGCGTTTTCTCCTGATGGGGGTGTTCCAGGTTTATATTCAGCCAAAGTCGTTCAGAGTATGAGAGAAAAAGGTTGGAACGACGAGAAAATATTATTTATGGCTGAAAGGAAGAAGAAAATGAGAGTGAAGGAGAAGGAAAGGAGGAAGAAGGGTATTAATGGAGCAAAAGTAGAAGCGAAAGAGGAAGACAGTAAGACGGCGACTTCGTCCGTCATATCAACCTCAACTTCTACGATTACCTCCACTACTACCCCCACTTCTCAAATTACTTCTACTTCAACTGGAACACCGTCATTGGCTACATCTTCAGTGGTTACTGCAACTCAAGATAGTACATCCAATACTAGTCAAACTTCAGGCGCAATAGGCCTTGCGATGGGGAAACCGATGCTGAAAGGCCAGGCAAAACCCAGCAAGGACCAAAAACCAGGAGCGGCAGCTAGTCAAATGCAAGTGGCTGGTCCCAGTAAAATTAAGCAGGCACAGGCTGCTCAGGTAACTGAAACGCCGGAAGTGACTGGGGAAAAATTCAAGGACAGTCTCTTGGACTTCTGGGATGTCTGTCAACCAAAAGCCAGAGAATCTGGCCCAATATCATTTTTCACGAGTGCAGTGGCCAAGTATTTTGCTTTCGAGCAATTTGAGTCAGAAAGAGTATTCTTCATGGTAAATGATGCTGTTAGGGAAATCTACCGGGACTATGAACAACAGTTCAGAGTCCAGGGAGCCTTTCTCTATGATCGGACCAATTTACCTGAAGAACTCTGGGAAACAGTCATATATGACTTTCTCCCCAGGTGGCTCAAGACGGAGAGAGCACCTGATGCGTTTTCCTCGGTCAGGTATTTGGTTATGATGCTATTCCTCCTGTTGGAATGCGCTCCACTGTCCCCGATGCATCGTGGAAACATTTATGCCAGGGCGATGGTGGCAGTGAATAACCGACTGTTGAGGGTGTATAATAACCACGATACCCCCTTGGAATACAAAACGGCCTTTAGATCTGTGATGCTTAGTAGCAATCACCAGGTCGGAGTGATGGGAGCCAAAAGAAGCGCCAGTTCAGACTTGCAAAGCTCTGTTAAATTCAGTAAAGCTCAAGACAGAAAAACTGGTGCTACTTTGAAGGTTCCCGGACCTCAAGGCCGGGGTCAAGGCCAAGGAAGCCAGGAAATAGCTCCGAGTACGCAAGGAAAGGTGCAAAAGACTGGTAACCGAGGCCGAGGCCAGTTTCAGTTCCACAACCCCAACAGGGGTGGTCGTGGAGCAGTGCGTGGCAGAGGTGCCACGCCTCAGGTGCAAGGAAGAGGTGGCCAGGAGGGCCAATGGGTATTGAGACCTTACGGATGTCGTGGAGGAGCCCATAGAGGGGGCAAGGAGGCGGCGGGCCGCAACAGTAATTTAGCCGCATTATTTTTGGCCAAAAAATATCATTTTCACATTTATTTTGGATAAAAAACACAAAATACAAAAAAAAAATAAAATCACAAAAATACAAAAAAATACAAAATACAAAATACAAAAAAAAAATTTTTTTTTCTTATTTGTTGCGTGCTTTAAATTTTTATTCATTTTTCGTACCTCGCATTGCCAAAATGGGCATGTACAAAAATTTATTTTTTCACTTAATCTCGGTTATTATCTCGCCTTATTTTTCTTTTTTTTTCTTTGCTCAATGGATACGCCGGGATTTGATTTTTTTTTGTGATACTCGTACTAATGTACATATTTTGTAGTTTATTTAGATATAATAGAAAATCTTTTTTGGCGAGGGCAACCTTGGAAAAAGGCAGAAACTTCACGGCGAAACACGCAACCGGAAAGAGATAGACAGACAAATGTTCTGTCCCTGGCGTCCAGCGTAAAGCACGAAACGAAAGGTCACGGGATGGACGGCAACCGAAGACCCTCGGCCCTGGTGCAGGTCAAATTGGATTCCGCGGTACGCCAACAAAGTCAAGCCGACGCGGAGTCGTCGATCCCTCGGCATCCAGACCAAGAGGTAGCGCACCTGGACGGCCTTGTGGACATTCTGGTATGCCTGGTAAAAGACTTGACGTAAGAGGGTGGTCATTCGGAAAGCTTTCCGCAAGGGGGCATGAATGACCGAAAAGGTTCAGAAAACTGCTTTGACTGTATTAGGGCCTGAAAAGGTTCCAAAATTGTCATTGCGGCGTAATATGAATCTTTTTAACCTCCCGTTGGTCAGTTTCGAGGCTCGAAGGATGTCAGGGATGGACATAGTCTATCTCCAGGTTGTGAAGAAATAGCCAAAGTCAACGCATTTTGCGCTGACACCGATTTGCATAGACACCGTGCATAAATATGCCGGTCGTCTATGTTTTCGGTCATTCATTGTTAGTTTGTTTATTTTTAATAAAGAAAGAAATCGGCGGTCCAGTAGGCCAATTTTTATATTACTGTTATATTATTTTTGGTGGAGCATTTCCGCCCAAATACAACGACCCCCGGCCGGACATTATTTTGATCACCCGCAGCGGAGGGAACGCAGGTTAGACCCCGGATATCTGGAGAGCCACCCAGCGTGCAAGTCTACATTTACAACTCAGTTCTCGGCCTGACTTCTGATTTTGCCCCTGGTTTGAAGTTGCTTGAGCTCAGGGTGTTATCTTATCTTCTGCAGTTCTTCGGGACGAAAGCAGGAGATCTTTGTTGATTTTGAGACTGACCGAACTGTTGCAAACTGATTCTACCTAAGGTTTCAGCCTGATTAGGTGAATTAGCTAGTGACTGATTAGGTCTACTTTTGGTATCAAATCCTTTATTTATATTTCTCAACCTATCCCAAGTCTCATTTCAACAAGAGGCGAAATGACAACAGGCACCCTATAGTTTGCCCCTACGCGCGAAATTATGAAAAAACCACAAGGGTCTAGCTTTTACCGTTTTGGCTATAGGGGAGACATGACTTTTGGAGGCCAAGTATATTATAGGTTGACGCTATCGCGCCACCCATGATGGTGGGAAGCGCCGAAAAGATTGGCATTTTTTACCGTCTGTTGTTCAAAAATTACACTTTTTTATTAGAGTGACATTTTCCAGTTTTTTCCCCTTTGACTACCATATGGATATCCATATGATTGGAAAATCTTTAGGGGTCACCATATAGCCACCCATATGACCGACGATTTCTGTGTGCAGTTCTTATGGCACTACCCCCCAATTACATGTATGTTTTCCAGCGTCTGTTATTTGTAAAAACGGTGCCAAAATAGTAGCGAGAGAATTTAGGAAACTTTTCACTATTACCGCCCCCGTTGTATTATCCAGCCCTTACTCGACTCGGTTAAGTTACTAAAAATGTACTCTTGCCTTGCACTCACTGAGATTAAGCGGGTAGGGTTCAAAAGCGCAACAAAATTTTTCCAAGGCGCAGCGCACGCAAAAAGTTCAAAAGTGCTGCAGTGCTGTCTATACCCTATTGCTAAAAGGTTCAAAAGCACAGCCAATGGTGGACAGGTGTTTCAGAAGCGCAGCCAGTTATAAATTTTCATATGCTATGTACTTCATAAATAGATGTTATTGAATTTTCGATTAAGGTTCATAACCGCGAACGGCCCATAACAGCAAATGCGCCCATTAGCGCGAACGGCTCTTAAGCGCGAGAACAGTTTATGCTTGAGCGTGTCCTATCTCTTCTGCTGTGAAAGGCTCGTAAGCGCGAAAGGCTCACAAATTCGAAAGGCTCATGAGCGCGAAAGACTCTTTATTGTAAGAGCTAATAATTTTCATGCCAATTTGTCTTATGTAATTTGATTTAACTAAATGCACCGTGTTTTTTTAGCACGAGTCCCATTAGCATTCATGCTAATGAAGGAATATTTTATTAGTACAGTTAGCGTCAAAATGTCACTTTGTTGGTGTCAAACTAATGTGTGGGTTTGTCAATTTTGATAAATCAACTCATGAAACCATGCTTGATGTTGGTACTTTCAAAATGAATAAGGCACTCATCTGATTCTAATTAAATTAGCTCATTCTCGCTATGCACTTGGTTAGTTAACCGACCAGCGGTTAGTTTGACAGTAAGACATTTAGGAATCGCTAGTCATATTCTGTTGGAATAAAAGTTCAAATGTTTTTATTGCGCTCTAACTTCAATATAGGTTCTCGATTGTTTTTTTCCAGAAAACGTATACAATTATATTTCTTTTAGTGATTTGTGTAAACTTGGCATATGCCAAACAGCTGTTTTCGAATTATTCAAGTAGTGTTCAAGAAGTTGGGGCCGAAGATTATTCATATTCGAGCCACAATCGTTCACTTAGCAAAAATGACGGAGACAATGATGATATAGAGTTGTTATTTGGGATAATGACGATTTTGATTTTTCACCATAATTTTGTGATACCTCTAACTTTCTTCTGGAACTTTTTTTAAAATTTATCCCTTTAGCACCATGCTGAAAACCCTGTTAATGTATGCTAACGTTTAAACTCTACAGTCTCCGATTTAGTCTGTGCTAACGTTTAAGATTTTATTTACTCTAAAAGATTAACAAAAATCATTTTCATTCAATTATCGGCCATAACCACCTGTAATTTTTTACCAACAAGTGTCGAACATGGCGCAGATACCTGCGATACAGACACTAAAATCAATGATTTCTATTACTGATCACTCGAAACTCAACAACAGAGCCAAATTTTTGAATGTATAGTTGTTTTTGTTGAAGTTCTTAGTTGTATTTTTTGTTTCTATTTTTAACTCAAAAAGTTTAGACTTCATTAGCATATTATACACCTTTTCTCACAGGCAGTTCTAATATGATAGGGTAGAAATAATAATTTCGCGCTTGTGAGCCTTTCGGGCTTATGAACCCTTCTGCGTTTTCGCGCTTATGGGCCTTTCGCGCTTGTGGGGCTATTCGCGCTAATGGGCCGTTCACGCTTCTGGGCCATACCCGAATTTCCACTGACTTGAAGTAACCTGGTCAATGATACTCGTACATGTATAATAGCTTTACAGTTTTTGAATATCAAGCAGAAATGAACGCAATCTCATTAACATGAAAAAATTTTCGGCGCCTATCACGATTCCAAAAAAAGATAAATGTATGACATGCGAATCGAACTTAGAGTTAGTTTTTGATCTGAATTTCTCAAAACTCAGTCACTAAAATTTTGTGGATGTACTGTGAACACCTTGAAATAAATTCCGGCGAAGCGCATTATGCTTTAAATCATTGTCTAAAAGCGCGTCTATGGACGTATTCATAAAGGAGGCTAAAGTCTATAGACTGTGCTAAGGTCTATATTCATAAAAGATTTTTTTGCTGTCTAAATGCAGACCTGTCTATAGACTTTAGCCCGTTAGAAAAATACTAGTAGAAACTGTGATATTACTAATAGAATCGAATATTAGTAGCCATAACTCTATAAAGAATTGAAATATAACTTTTTTAAGACGTTTCTGGAATGGTATCAGAAAAATCAACAGATCGATGCCTAGTTTGTCGCATTCTGGAACAAAAAACTCAAATGCACGGAAAAAGGTTTCCCAAACCGTAAATTTAAATGCCAAATGTTCAAATATTCTATAAGAGAAAATACCAATAATTCCTAATTGCTGGATCAAATATCTTATCATCATAATATCTTCCGAAAACTTTTATATGCGATAGGATAGTCGTTGAAGTCTCCTCACTGATGAATGTTCACAATAATGTTGCTATTTGTAAAAAATTCCATTTTCAATCAATGAAGAGGAAAAACAAGATACGTTTACGCTTTTCATATCTATAAGCGAAGCATAGAACTGAAAAATACTCCAAAATATTGTACTCGATCATTGAACAAAGGGCATAAGCGTCGCCATTTCTCAGCCCCAAGTTTGAATAAATTAAGTTAAAGACAGTTTCGACCACGTGTAAAAAATACAATAACTAAACAACATAGTCATAATCTCGTTGGTCCCTGATCAGCACAATGAGCGTCAAACCAATATTTACAGCTGATGAGGAAACAATGATCGTTGCAATGTACTCATTAAGAGGAGAAACAATAGAACAACAACTATACCTAGAGTAAACGAAATAATTTTAAGCTTCTATCATTGCAACTCAGCTTCTAGCACAGTGGAGTAAGCATGTCTGACGAATTCCTTATTCCCATATTCCAAAGTTCTAGGGAAAAACATGGATGCCTACCAGGAAAACCAGCTTTTGAGTGAAATCAGATTTCACTCTTTGAATTTGATCTCCATTTGGAAAACTGATATACTGTGGCAAATTGCATAAAATCGCTGCAGCAACTTTATGAATAGTTCGAAATGCTGTTGGTTGACTAATACCATCTGTGACCGATTACCATTTGAATTGTCCTACAACAATAGTACCCTATAGCAATGCAAAGTTGCAAAATCGCAGGAATAGCTTAATGTCTCTGAGTCGGACTTTCAATATATCCACAAATCAATTCAGTAATGTTCAATATAGCTTGACGATCGAAATGAAATCTCTGCATTTTTGGTTTAAAAGCGAAGGAATCTCGTATATCTCGAAAAACTCTTTCCCTATCCCTTACTGTTCAGTATAGAGATGTACAAAAATTAGAATTTCGTAAGCTTCTACATATGTTTGATGAAGTCAATAAGTCTTTAAGTGGCCCTATTTCATGAACTAAATAAGTTCAAAACGAGCAGAAGACAAAAGAGGCTGATTATACACTTGCTGATTTTTGAAACTATTTTCTGCGTTTTTGAAACACTTGCTGCCCTTTTGAAACGGCTGCGCTTTTGACTCCCAACCGATTAAGCAGGGATCTACTCGTTCGCTCCTCATAACTTGATTTTTCGACGTGTCTGGGCATTTTTTTCTGGCGCTTTCATGGCGACGTACGTTTTAGAATATCATTTTTGAAATTCACGAATCAAATGCATTCATTTTTTCAGTTAATGTTTCGTTCCACTAGCGCTTTTCATTTTTAAATGATCAGTGTTTGTATTTTTGAACTATGTTTAGTTTACTGCAGTAAATTTTTTTATTCTGTTGATATATGGAAAAAAGTAAATATTATCCCGGTTCTTTCAAATCATTTAGCTTCTGCATAACTAGTTCGCTCTTTTAACGTTTTGCTTATTACAAAATTAGTCGAAATTTTGTTTCAGGCATATTCATTCTGAAGTTATATACAGCCGCTGACTGCTCAAACGAGACATTCATTCCACAAGGATCAATATTCTTCAATTAACATATTTTTTGCCAATGGTGCATTGTTCCGACAAATAACGATTTTACGAGTTTCTGAACAAATTGAATTTCAGTGCTTTAATTATGCATTTTCGTGCTTATTGTCGCGTTTTGATGTTATTTACGACCTTTTCATGCGGTAAGTTGAAGTAAAGCGGTGCAATTGGCGGTCAATAAGACTTTTTATCGACTGGTGTGTACTACAGTTTTATATAGTGCGAATATAGGCTACTTACCGACTGAAACCTTGTTTGTTATTTACTTCTCCTTAACACGGATCCTGAAAGTAAAAACTGGAATCATTTAACATCGTAATTCGATACACAAAACACACACGCATCAGCAAATTCGTAAACGTCTGTCCATTATGCACTATAGGCATAGCGTGCTATAAAGTTCTATAAAACGTAAAAACTTCGCTCCAAGTAGAATATAGATGTTTTGGGACTAGGAATAGTATGTTTCTGAAAAGAAATTCAGACATTGGCTGTTCGTTGACGAAATTTCAGAATTTCGTTGACGAAATATTTTTTGGGGTTTTCCCGAAGAAAATTTCGTTGACAAGATTTCGCTAACGAAATGTTCAGTTCGTTGACGAAATGTTCAGTTCGTTGACGAAATTTTCTAGTTTTCTTGACGAAATTTGGCAAGAATAGGACAAAAACCGACAGTCCTCTTTAGTTTTCCAAATTTCGTAATTTTTTGTATTCTATGTTTTAATGTGCTTCGCCAATTTTGTAACTTTTTATGTTTTTTAAATTTTTTTCATCTTCTTTCATTTTATTTTTTTCATCCTCGTCTTTTGAAAACGCAATAGTATTTTTTATCTTGGGATATATTTTCAAAGCAAAGCAGTAAGCGAAAATTAAATCTTCAATCTACCCTGAGGAAACAATTATGTTTGAAGGAGCTGCCATACCTGGGCAAAGCAAATTTAGTACGTAGCTACCCGGGCCAAATTTCTTTAGGTTGGTTCATTTTTCAAAAACGTTGTTTCAATATTTTTCATAAATGCCTTTTCACTCCGAAATGCTCAATGATCTTTTATATGCCCGCTTTCGAGCTTGTTTTGCATTCTAATGTTCCATTAGTCAGTAGTTTGTGTAAATTAAGGGCGAAAATAAAGATTTTGAATTTTAGGTCAGATAATGCTGAATACAACAAAATCAACAACTATCTGAAGTGCAATAATCCGGATTTCCTACAAGCTCGACAACGGACATTTTTACTGATGGCATAACTCTCTTTCTCGTGCGCAGCGCCAGAAAAATTTTCAGACTCGAATGCTGGATAATGAATTTCTTATGATCTTATTATTCAAGTGCAAACAAAATATCGAAGATTACTGCCAAAATCAAATGAAGCATTTATATAATGAAAACAATCAAAAGTTAAACAAAAATGGAAGGAAAGCATGCTCTAGTCCGTGCCTGGACTAGAGAATAGCGAATGATAGCCAGAGCTAGTCTTTCTTTGTACTTGAACAGAAAAAAACAAAAAGCTCTTCTGTACATATAAAAATCAAAATCATTTTACGAACGAAATTTTTTTTACACACAAAAAATCGTGTTTTTTGTGCTTATTTTCACTCAAAAATTCTTCCCGAGAAAATTTTCTCACGCTTGAATTTATGCTCTTCATAGCAGGCACGTATGAAATAGGATATTGAAAAAGACAACTTCTTTTTGTTATAAGCTTCTCATGCAGAATGCTAGAGAACTTGGAATTCATGTTGTTTGTATAGCTAAACATGAATTTTCTTTTTAAAATCAAGGTCATGTGACTTGTTTATACATATCGGTAAAAAAAGCGTTAACCAATACTAATACTATTACGTTATATACAGAGCACCCCATGGGGGGTATTACCCCCCGTCTTAGATTTGGAAATTCATTTACTACCCCTATAAAAACAGCTCACTATAGCAAAAAATTTTGGTAGACTTCATCCTCTCCCCAGTAGGTTATACTAATTCGAGAAAAATTGCAGAATGTGTGATTCTGAGGAATTACTCACTGCTCTTTTAGACACATTTACTGAGCAAATGATAATGGGAAAGTATGCAACTTCTGTGCCATATAGCGATTTTTAGGAAAGGATATCAGCACATTAATATATACTACTAGTAGGAAATCATTATAAATATAATTGGGAGATGAAATAATGACCTATGTATATGTGATCAATCAAAAAATCGCCCCTTGGGAAGAAAAACATTATGTTCTTAAAATTTTCCCTCTTCATGCTCTTCTTTCCTTTTCCCCGCTTCTGCGTTGGGTCTTCTGTGCGCATATGGTTACCCAAGCTGTGGCATACTTTCCTGCTATGAGTTGAGACATGTGAGGTCTGTTGACGTGGATCAGGAGTAGTACTTGGTTTCAAACTCGTACTTCATTGTCTAATGGGATTAATAATACTAAAGCCACATTCAGCATCAGGACTTTCAATTGGAAGCACTGTTCCAAGCCTAATCAGTGATGGGATAAGCCCATACTGCTGAAGATGCTGTTTGAAATAATGTTTCCAAACGTATGTTGTGCCCGATTCTTGAAATGTACAGGAATCAGTTGGCACAACAGTCTTCAAAGTGTGACTATTCTGTACGTATAATTAGTGCAATAAAGTTGCATGATTGGGAGCTGGAAAATGGAGTTGAAATAGCAAATGTTTTTTGACTGTAAAAAGCATAAAGTAGGGGCATTATTCAGTTTTGTAAGTTCTATGTGGTTAGAGTACTACAACTCCCCCCTCCTTCGCAAAAAGTTGGGAACAAAAAAAAAGGTCACAGCATATTTCAAGTACTACCCTTAAAATTTACGATTTTACCCCTACCTAAATTTTCGACCTTGGGACCTCTGGTTATATAGACAGAAAAACATTGTCTGCACTCTGCATTTTCAAAGCTTGTTTGGATGAACAATTCAAGTAACTATGAAATACAATCCAGGGCGAAGCACCTGAAAATTTCTTGGTCTTTTACTCGTTTTAAAGCCTGGAAAAAGGTTCTCAGACCAGTATATGCCGAGACTCTGTGTGCTTTGTACAAAAATCCCAAAAAAATTTTTGTACGGAGTCAAAAATATCCGTCTTATATAAAAACAATGAATAACTATTTGAATCCTCATTTGCGCGAGGCATCACATAGTTTTGTAAAAGTGCGCCTCTGCAATTCTGAACTCTCAAAATTTATTTTCGCCACCAAAAACACCGTTTTGACGAAAAACAGTTCTCACAAATTTCTGATTTGATTTCATTCTGTTTTATTATTCTCACCGTATTTCTATTTTCCTCTTGAATGCATTTATACTATGCTTATACTTTAATTCTCTAGGACAAGAATCCCACATTGATTATTGATTGGTTGATGCCAAATCTGGATAGGGGTAAAACCGTAATGGTAAAGGTAGTAAGTACTTTTACCATACCCAGCATGACCTTTTTTCGCTCGCTGCGTAATGTCCCAGCAGGGGTGTATACTTCGGTGGCTCCATGAATACGAAGGTTTACAGCGACGTACAAAGAACAAGTCTTATTCATCTCAGTAACTTGGCCAATTTTACACTTTACTTCAGGGTTCTTTTTTTAGTAAGAGTCCCACTGGCACAGTTGTTAACTTTCCTTAATTCGTATTACTTTTTCTTAGCACTACTAAAATTTCTATTAGCCCAGGCTCAACTTTATTAGCACTGTGCTAAAAAAATCCCTGCTTCACTCCCAAATTAGTTGATAGTTTCCTAAATTTGTTAGTTTCTGACTCCATGATTGGTTTGTTGGTTTTTTCGAATCGATTGGTTCTTCCAAGATTGGCTGGTTGGCTGCCTTTCTGATTGGTTCGACTACTAGATTGTTTGGTTCTATCCGAAATGTTTTTTTTTGTTTTTTTGGTTGACTCCCTGATTGACTGGCTGACTGTTTCCTAAACTTGTTGGTTGCCTCACTCTCACAGACTAATTGCTTAGTTGTTTGACTCCTAGATTGATTGGATATTTGATAAATTGTTCGTTTGCTTCCCAGATCGGTTGGTTAATTGTTTCCTATATTAGCTGGTTGCTTCCCAGATTAGTTGGTTGGTTGATACCGAGATTGGCTGGTTGCTTCTCGAATAACTTGGTTGTTTGGTTGATTCCTGAATTTGTTGGTTAATGTTTCCCAGACTCGTTGGTTGCTTTTTATCATACCAGTTGGTTGGTTGCTTCCCAGATCAGTTTGCTGGTGGCTTTCCAGATCACTTGGTCGTTTTTTCCCAGATTGAATAGTTGATTGCTTTCCAGATGATTGGCTGGTTTTTTCGAAATTGGTTGGTTACCTCTCAAATCAGTTTGCTAGTTGCTTCACAGATCACTTGGTTGGTTGTTCCCCAAATTGGTTAGTTGACTGCCAGATTGGTTGGTAGTTTTCCGCGTCAGTTTATTGGTTGCTTCTCTGATCAGTTGGCTAGTGCTTTCCAAGTCACTTGGTTGGTTGTTTTCCAAGTTGGTTGGTTGATTCCCTGATCAGATGGTTAGTTGACGTTCAGATTGGTTCGTTGCTTCCCTGAATAATCGGTTGGTTATTTCAAAAAAATTGTTTGGGTGCTTCCGAGGTCAGTTGTTTGGTTGGTCAATTGGTTGGTTGTTCCCCTAATTGGTTAATTGCTTACCGTATCACTTAGTTTGTTGTTTCCCAGATTGATTGGTCGATTTTTTCAAGCTGGTTGATTGATTGGCTGACTCTATTCCTCTTTCTCTCTTCCCTCTCCTCTTGTTCTCTTTCTATTTTTGTCTTTCCCCATTTTCTGGAGCACTGACAGCCGCCAACGTAGCCACCGGACCCAAAAACGCAGCTACCCGGCGGCTCGGGTGGCCCGGCATTGCTCAGGTATGGGAGCTGCCTTAGTTCATAAGCTCAAGCAAAATGCTGAATCATGGGCAGTCAAGGGAGATGAGGAAAATTGAGGATGAGATTGAGATGAGGAAATTATGAATTGTGCAGTTGGCATCAAATTACATTTTTAAAACCCACAAAAAAATTTTCAATTCATTTTCACAAAGGAATGCTGATTCCCGATCACTGTTTTTTGTTAGCACGACGTCTTTAGCCAAATGGCTAAAACGACTAAAATTTTTTTAGCCAAAGGCTAAAATTTTTATTTCGCCCAAACGTGATACACTGATTGTTTTTTAAATATTAAACAGGTTATGTAAGGTGTTTTCAAGAGTTATGTCATCACTTCAGGAACAAAACGATTATTTTTGTTCGAAGAAATGCTGATATAAATATCTGATGACAAGCTAACTTTTTCCAAAAAGCTGTGATAACGGCAAACAAAAAGGCTTCAGAACAAACCGTTGGTCTTATGCCTGAGCTAAGTAATGCATAATAATGATTATTAAAGTTAGTTATAATCGGCGCGAAGCGCCGGAAAATTTTGAGATTATGACCTTTTAAAATGCACCAAAATTCATCTTTTCTGTATCCAATCCCCAAAATTTTCTTCCCCAAATGGGGAAGAGCCCAAATTTTTTTCCCCTTTCCGAATTTTTTTCCCGAAAAAGCACGATTTGGGGAGAAAAAAAACAGTGATGGAAATATGTCTGGAGAAGGAGGAGAAAAAAGTTTAAAGCTATCAGGCAAGCATCGATTTTTGTATTCGACCTGAAAAATCATTTCCGCTTTGAACCAGTCCGTAAAAAACGAACAATTTGAAATTGTTAAACGATCCTCGGCTGTTTGTATTCACATTGATGAGTCAACCGATGTCAGTAGTTCTAAGTTACTATTGATTTACCTGAATGTGTGCAATGTTGAGTGTCTGATGGACGGAGAAAAATTTGGAACAGTGATTGAAATAGAAAAGTGTGATGCGTCCTCAATCGCCGAAGCGATCGACAAATGGGTTACAATGGTTGGCATTGATAAAAAAAAATTTTCATGTTCACCTCTGATGGAGCAGCTGTTATGACAGGCAAATATAATAGAGTTTTCTTGTCATTGATACAATTTTCAAGAACAAAGAGTACTCGAATTTTTTTGGCCATTTGTCTAAAACCTCTAAAAATTTTTTAGCCAAACCAAAATTTTTTTAGCCAAAATAGGCCATTTGGCTAAAAAAAAACACTGTTCCCGATGCTACCTCTTATTGGATGCAATGCAGGATCTAGGCAAATAGACGAAGAAACGAAAAAAACAAGAACAATTTAAAATACAGTAACCACTAATGATGTGCGTCGGATATCGGATATCCGGACGGGTATTTTGAAAAACGGATATATCTGGATCAGTGCCGTGCACAAGGGGCTGAGGCGGTGGGGGGGGGGCGGCCGCCCCCCCCCCCATCGAGGCAGCATGCACACAGTATATCCGCATAAAATAAACATTTTCTTTGGCTATTCAGTAAAAAAATCTAGTCCGCCCCCCTATGAAAAAATCCTGCGCGTGGCCCTGATCTGGATATTTTAACTGTTCAAAAAAGAAGCAAAGGTTACTGAAAAGCAGAGGTCCCCAAGGTCAGGTTTTTCAGATAGGGGTAAATTTGAAAATTTGAGGGGGTAGTGTATAGCTATGTCCACTAAAGACTTCAATTTGCCTCAAAATTAGGCACCCAGTGATGAATTTTTAGGACTTTAGGTAGGGGTAATACCCTCCTCATATCCCTCCCCATGGGGTTGTCTGCATTATTACACTAAGTTTCATTAACAAAACATAAGGTTTTTTATTTTTGCACACAGAAACCAAATTTCGAACTGTGCAACCAATTTTTTTCTGCTTAGTTGCACAGTGCAAGTGGAACCCCGACTGCCCTTTTGATTAGGTTATAGGGTTACTTGTCTGGAGATGCATTTTAATGCGTTGTAAAATGGACAATAAGTGAAAAATTACGGCGCCTCGCGCCAAATTTATATGATTTATAAATTTATCATTTCTAGCGCGTGGTTAGAAAATGTTCTCCTAGTTTATGCTCATATCATTTAAACGTCAACGTATTCTGGATAAATGCTTGATCGTGTATTGTTTTTTGAATTATTCTACGAAAAAATAAGGACATTTTCCGATTATGTTATTAAAATCTTTTTACGAGCCTTAATAACTTCGACTTTCGTAAACATAAACTTTTCGCATTTGAAAAATGATTAAAACATTGTCAACTCAGCAGAGGACATTGACCGGAGCTCTCGCTGGTTGATGAATGAAGAATCCAAGTTCGTAGTTGCTTGTCTAATTTTCGAAATTCAGTTTGTCGCCCGACTGAAAACTCAATAAATTCACAGAAAAATCGGATCTTTTATTAGGAAATAAGTGTTGAAAGGATTCATTCTTCAGCATTCCAGAGCATCAAAATACAAATTTTTTCTCTGATACTCCCAGGGCACCGGAATTACTGATATTAGAATCCGAGATAAAACGCGCTTTTTTATGCTTTATTTCATTTAGGAACAATCTTTTCTTTCATAATCGTGAGTGGTAGCGGACAAATATAATATGTCCTGTTTGCCAAATAATAAGACCACGATCGATATTCGATAGTAATGGAAGAATGAGATAAAAAAAATAAATTCATCGACGTTTCATAAATTTCAAAATTCAAATTTTTTTGGTGCTCCGTACGTTTTCATTTTTGTTCTTTGACTCGGTAAATTCAGTTTAAAAGTCTAACACTGACGTGAATTAAATGCAATACAAAAAACTAGATTTTCATCGTTTTGCGGATAAAATCAGATGAATTCACCAATTTTAGAGTGAACAACCAAAAATTTTTCTGTGCAACCTAATTTTTGTCTCGAGTTGCATATTGTAACCTATTTTTTCAAAAATAAAAAAGCCTGCAAAGTAACAAAAGGTTCAAATTATATAAGTTCCATATACTATTTAGTTCAGAGTTTCCTCCAGTACTTTCTGAGATATTGCAGTTTAAGAAAGTAACCTATTTTTATAGCAATCACAGTTAACGTAAAGGTCCTGTCATACTTCACCGCGCGGCGCCGGTTGTTCTATCCATATTAAAAAGCGGCGCCGCGCGGCGCCGCCATCAAGTTTCAACTGAACCGAAATTTTCGAACAAGTTATGTGTCCTAAAGTTGCAGCATACTGTTGTTATAACATATTGTTGCATACTGTGACATCTATACATGTAGTTGAATCATATTTTTCACTTGAATGTTGAATTCTGACACTTGTCAAATTATTTTACCAAATTGATTACTCAATTTTCAATGAAGATTTACTAAGAAGTTGATCACTCAATTTGCAATGAAGACATTAATGTGTAAAAATTATGAATATGCAAAGTAAGTGTAAACATGTTCCTACAGCAAGTGTACTCGCACATTTCGATTGTGTCTTTATTCCCCCAACGTCCCTTTTCCGCGAATATCCCAATTGTCCGAAAGTCCATGTTCCCCGTAGGTCCCGATTCCCCTAATAATGAATAAATTTCCTATTTCCCCGAAAAATTCATTATTCCCTATTCCCTGAACATCCCTATTTCACGAATACTAGGGAAAAGATGGATCCACTTTGAATCTGGGTCCTAAATAGCAGGTCCGACCGGACCCAGATCAGATCTGGATCCTGTATATAGCACATATCTGAATGAATAATCGAGTATATATATTCAATTTTTCAAAATCAATTTATATAAATTAATATTTCTCAGCAGTTCAAGAGCTATTAATCGTTGGAATGAGACGCAAATTTAAGCTAGAGCCCAAAATCTTTAGACTAGGCTTTTTTGCAAGCTTCTATCTGTACCGTGCAGGAATGATTGATTTTTATTTTTCTTTTGCGCTTTTTATTTTTCAATTTTTTTCGTATTTTTCATCTTTTTCGCATTTGTCGAGACGAGCAATACACATTTTTTGAGGAGAGCAAAATCCAAAAGTAAAAAAGCGGCGCCGTGCGGTACCGCGCGGCGAAGTATGACAAGCCACCGCGCGGCGCCGCTTGTTAGTATGAATAGGACAACCGGCGTCGCGCGGTACCGCGCGGCGAAGTATGATAGGGCCTTAAATCTAAAACGAAAGGTTATTGCACCTATTGAATATTTTTTGGTGCACATCACTAGAAAGCACTTTGACAAACCAGCAAAATTGATAGCCTTTATGTTACTGCAAATCACAACTATCAATTCGTCAACGAAATCCTTGACGAGATTTTGTCAACGAATCAAAAATGATTCGAAAGCTTTGGGAAACCCAAAAATGAAGTTCGCGAAATCTTGTCGACGAGTTGAAAAATTTAGGTGACAAACTTACTTCGCTGACGAAATTTTCGTCTGCTTTAAGAAACTGGCCCCAGAGTTACAAATTATTTTTGTCATATATCACAAAGTAGACGGTAAATAATTGGTTAAAGTTTTTTCATCTTGAAGATCTTTGATAGATACTCTACGAGCGAAGCCACGGGTCTTCGTACTTCATATCAATTTTCACGGTTATGAAAATTTCGAAATTTTATTCTCTAATATTTGAAATATTATTCTCTAAGATTCTCTATTCGAATATTATTCTCTAAGATTCAAGCGGTAATTGTATGCGTCAGATTTTTGAAAAAAATATAAATGTGATGGACAAAGGAAGTTAGTGCTGGATTTAACATTTTGAAGAGTGATGATAAAAAAGGCCACTTTTCTGCTTGTTGGCACTTCGCAATGACACGACATTAGATCTCGGAAAGAGGGAGTCGGGCAGGAAAACACATTTTTTTGGACGGAGCAGCCTACTCCTCGTTGGGGGATATCTTTCCACAATTCCATCCCCCCCTATTAGGTACTTGTCTACCTCTGACACTATCCTTGCTTAATTAAAATCTCACTCACTGGGGTTATCTGTGTTTTTATGCTGTTGTGCTATGGATTCTCGTGCATGCATGTCATGGGATAGGACAATTTATTGCGCTTCAAGTAATATGTATTCAAATTCTTAATGATTTGGAAATCGAGAAATTGATTGATGTAGTGTGATTATTTTTAAATACGTTCATCCATTAAGGAGTTAAAAATATGACCGAATCTAGAACTAGAGAGAATGTAGTTAATTTTGAATTACTATTCTTTCTTCAAATGTTTCGGTCTAAAAATAACACCTTGTGTTAACATTCTAAAGGCTTGAAATAATTCTTCGTTCTCAAATACGACGATCAATAACTAAATCTACAATTTTTTGAGCATTCCGCTAACTTTTCACTAGAATAGAAAAATTTACCGAATTCGTTCACATCGTTTCAACGGAATTTCGAAGTAGCGCCCTAGTTCTTTCAACAACTATATTAGCAGTATTTTTTCTTATTTTATTTTTCGATTTAACATTTCTATATTTTTATTTATTCTATTTTTCAGCGCAAGCTTATAATTTTTCTTCCAACATTGATAAATGTCAAACGAGAAGTTGCTACCCGGCCACCGGAAATTTGCTCATCGGCCGCGAACGTCAACTAAAAGCTACGTCAACCTGCGGCCTGAAATATCCTGAACCGTACTGTATCGTCAGTCATTTGGAAGACAGGAAAAAATGTTTCCGGTGCGATAGCCGCCACCCTTGGATGCGTCATATCAATGAAAAATCACACCGTGTTCAGAATGTTATTTCGGATGATATGAATATGCGCATGAAAAAATGGTGGCAGTCCGAAAATGGTTTTCAAAACGTCAGCGTTCAGCTAGATTTAGAAGCGGAATTTCACTTCACACATTTAATTATGACATTTAAATCTTTCAGGTCAGTTTCGAACATCAACGTTTCTATACAATGTTGGCTGACTACGGAAATTCGACAGTTTCAGACAAAATCTGAAATAAAAAAATAGAGCACTTACATCCGCGTTCCATTATTTCATTCCTTAATCTTTTTAAATCAACTTTCTCATGATAATTTTGCGTATTGCGGAAAAAGTCTTGGATCGATTTTTTTTCAATTCACCATTCTTCGTTTGATTTTATTTAAAGTTAAAAATTTTCTAGACCTGCAGCCATGTTAGTAGAGCGGTCTTCCGATTACGGTAAAACGTGGAAGGTTTATCGGTATTTCGCTTACGATTGCGCCGAATCGTTCCCCGGTGTTCTGGAAGCCTCAGTTCCACAACAACACGGCGATATTATTTGCGATTCCCGCTACAGTAAAGTGGAACCGTCAACTAATGGAGAAGTAGGTTTTTGAACAAAAATTCATCATTGTCTAGAAAGTTTTCATCGTCAAAAAGATTAAGAAACTGTAAAAATTCTGTGAAATTGTGATCCACTTTCGCGTTTTTATGGCCATTACAGGGTATTCACTGTCCAGCAACCCGGAAATCCTGGAAAAATCAGGGAAGAAATTTTATGCCTGGAATATTTGGAAAACATGGGGAAGTCAAAGAATTTCGATTGGGATTGTTATGATGTAGTTTCTTTTATTGGAAAATTATCCTGAATTATTGAGTAAGCTAAATTTGTGTTTCAGAAGTTGAAAAATTCTAAATTTTCCGGCGTATCGCGCTGATTAGGATTAGTATTATTATCTAGGTTGGCTAAAGCGTATTTCTTAGGAAGTTCAGTACCATCACTCAATTAACATTATTGGGTTTAGTCTATCTATATACTATATCTATGTGTATCTAGTGTATCTATATATTTAGTATATTAGTGTATCTATAGTTCTTTTTCGTCTATATCTATCAATATTTAACGGCTTGTAACGAGTAATTAGGATTTCAGCTTTTCTGATGATATTATGTTTGCCGATTTGATCATTGTTACAACGTTGTCGTTGATGAACATCAGGAAGGCATTTTGGAAGCTTATTTTCAATTACGATTTCCATTTACTGATAGTTTAGTAAGCAGTGACCCTTTGAGAGATGCTCCGTATAACATTTATTTCTTCTTACATGACGAAATCATAACGAATTTTAGGAAATATCGTTTCCTTGATTGTGAGAATATTCCATGCATACATGTAACAGAGCCCTGAGGTCTGGGGGGGGGGGCTCGAGCGGCTTTTTTGGGGCCGGGGATCACTGATTCCCAGAATTTTAGAGAGAGTGGTTCTGAAGGCAAAAAAATTGATTTTTTCACTAAAAAACTTCGAAAAACGGTTCAAAAATTCGTGATTTTTGTCTTAAAAAAGAGTAAAAAATGTATTCATGGTGGGGAGCGCCGAGAAAATTGACATTTTTGTTCAAAAATTGACATTTTCCATTAAAAAATTGACATTTTCCGGTATTTTTCCGAACAAAAGAATTAGGGTCCCTATGACTACCATATGGCTAGCGATGGAATTAAAAAATCCTGGGGGTCGCCCAATGACTATCCATATGAGCGACGATTTCTGGGGGGTTCCTATAGCACTTCCCCGCCGAGTTACATGTATGATTCCATGTGAGTATCAGTGCGCTGCAAAAATGCGTTTAAGAATAAGAATAACATCAGTTGCAGCAGCATTACGAAAGGGAGCATTTTTTACTATTGCACTGTCCCATAGCATTACACCCAAATCTTTGATCTAATTGTTTCAGCGAGAGTCCATCATTAATTCTGTATCCATATTTCCGGTTATTGCTGTCGAAATGCAGTTGATGACAGATTTGGTTGAAATTCTACTGACCCTTTGACCACTAGATTCAAAGTAAATTATGTTGTAGGTGACTTTAAATTATTCGACTGTAAGGATTTTAACATCGTCAGCAAAGATAAGTGTTTTAACATTGATGTTTTCATTCAATAAATGAGGAATGTCATTTATGTGAAGTAAGAATAAAACAGGTCCAAAAACCCACTTCGAGATATAGCTTTTTTAACAAGAACATGTTTTAAAACAATTTTTCTTATTTAGAAAAAAAATTTGCGTATTACATTGCAGAAAATAGTTAGTTCAAAAACAGCCACTTTTAGCACAAAAAAGCTGTCGATGAGTCTAAACTTAATTTCTTAAACCAAAATAGACAGCCACTAAAACGAAGAAATGTTTCAGCTGAAGTAAAACTGTTGGAATATAGGCAATGAAGAAAAGAAAAAAATGTTTCGACAATATTTTATTATCAATTGGATGGAATTTTTCATTATCATGTCTGCAATCTTAATGTTGTACATGTTTGCAACTCCTGGTCAGTACTTAGAAATGACAGAAGTTCTTGCTGGTCGAAAGATCTCAATTTTTGGTTAGTTGCCTTATTTCTTAATTTTACTTGCTTCTTTCAGTCCAAAACTGACTTGATTTCTGCCGTTTTGACGCAGTTTATGAAGGATGACTTTTTCAGTTTTATAGTTTGTTGGCGGCGCTATCCAGCTGATTGAAAAAATTAGCACATTGCTCAAGTATCCATTTTCGATATAGGAATTATTGATTTTAGCCCCGCAAAGACTAGTAAAATTCTTGAAAAATGACCTGGAAACAAGGCCGCATTTAGGGGGCGGTGGACCGCCTTCTGGGACTTTGTCATACGTCAATTTCGTGTTTATCACTGAAAAAAATCTCATAATTTTGAGTACAACGGTCATCGTTTTCGATCAAGCGCCGCTGTTAGCATATCTACTTACACTTACTAATTAACCTTCAACAGTTTCTATCAATTGAATTACCCCATCTCCTTTTTCATTTGTTAAAATTTAATATTTTACCAATAATTGAGATTTTTCATCAATCTTTACAATTTTTTCTCTCGTCTCACTTGGAATTTTTCCAATTGTTTTGAAACGTGGACTAACGAAATTCAAACGATGAAAACTCTATTTTAGGACTGCAAATTTAGATCTTTTGTTCAGGAATAATTGTTGCGATGCGAACATTTATTTTCCATCCTTTTAGAACAGACAAATTTAATAATTTTCCAGGCGCTGCGCGCTTAAATAAGAAGTATATCACAATCGATTATTTCGATTCCAACTTATTTTTCATTGTTACGAGGATTCATTTTTTTCGGCCTTTTAGAATGTTTAAACCTCAAAATTTTTCCGCTGCTTCGCGCCGGAATAAGAAATAATTTTAATTCAATAACTCTAATCAGATTCGTAGAAATGTCGGTAGCAGATGAATTCGTGAGAAATCCATCGTTAATATGCTTCCAACCATACATGTAACGAAGCCCCGAGGTCTGGGGTGTAGGTCGGGCCACTTTTTTGGGGTGATGGGGGTCAGTAATTCCCAAAATTTTGGGGAGTGGGGTGTCTGAAGGAAAAAAAATCGATTTTTTTAACGAAAAAAAGTCCGAAAAACGGTTCGAAAAATAGTAATTTTTGTCTAAAAAATGAAAAAAAAATGTATTTATGGCGCGGAGCGCCGAGAAAATTGACGTTTTTGACTATTTTTTGTTCAAAAATTGACATTTTCCATCAAAAAATGAACATTTTTCAGTATTTTTCCGACTTTCCGACCAAAAGTACGGGGGTCCCTAGGTTTAACATATGGCTAGCCATATGATTTGAAGATCCTGGGGGGGCGGTCGCCCAATGGCTAGCCTGGTCAACGATTTCTCGGGGGGGGGGGGTTCTTTTTCTTATTTATTCCCATTTTTTGTGAACTTCGTTGCAGCTTTTTTTGCTCGATCCCCCCCCCCCACCCGTAAAACATCCTGTCTACGGCCTGGAAAGGTCTGGGAATTTCATTTTAAAAAACCGCTGGACACCCTGCTATTGATAAATTTACATACTGGAAGTTAATTTTATCAGCTTGTTTTCCAAGGTCGTTTTTAATGGAAGTTAATTTGTTGTTTGTTTTGAATATAAGTGATGATCGAATTATCTAACAGTCGAATTTATCAGCTCGTTTTTTAAGGTCGTTTTAAAAGTTTTGTCGCCGCACATTCGAACATATGACCCATTTGCTCCCGAAATCCAGAATCTGTTGCGAGTGACAAATCTGCGCATCAATTTTACGAAATTGCATACTTTAGGCGATAATTTGTTGGATAATCGACCTGAAATTTCTGAAAAATATTATTACGCCATTTATGACATGATCGTCCGCGGTTCTTGTTCATGCTACGGTCATGCAGAACATTGTATACCGTTTGAGGGCGATGGTGTTTCTTTTGTAACGAATACGAGAGCGGATATGGTATGAAATTAATATTTGTCTGAAATTTATGCTAATCTTTTCATCCGTTAAGGTGCACGGCCGTTGTCAATGTACACATCATACCAAAGGCATGAATTGTAAGGAATGCGAGGATTTTTATAACGACGTTCCATGGAGACCAGCCGTTGATAGGGAAATTAATGCTTGCAAACGTAAATTTATAAATACGTCAATAGAAAAGAAAATTTGTGTTATGGAATTCAATGCTGGCCGATTTATAGAATTTTTGTTGTAGAAATGATCGAATTCCTTCGCAGAAATTAAATTCCTATCCTACGCTATGAGACAAATTGGATTGCTAAAACTGATCTCTTGTTTTATGTGAAACCTCAATTAAAAATTTTTTCTATAATGTCTTAAACGCCTTCAGCGTGAAAATCGCTTTTAAAAATCTCGTCGCTTTTTTTGTGATGTAGCTTGCCAATGTAGCGGTCACGCAACTCGTTGCCATTTCGACAAATCCGTCTACGAAGCATCCGGATTCGTTAGTGGTGGCGTCTGTGACGATTGTCAGCATAATACGATGGGAAAAAATTGCGAGCAATGCAAACCTTATTTTTATAGAGAACCAGGACGACAAATTGATGACCCGCACGGTTGTCAACGTAAGTTAACTGTTTAGAAGACGTTCCAGATGACGCCCTTTTTGAGAGATTCGACCTTATTTTACAATTTACCTGCTGATAAGTTGAAGATTAATACTAAAAGTAAGATATCTAGAGTAGCTTTAGACGTTAAGTATCGTAGCAAAATTTTCGTAGCTACAATGCAGCAAAATTCGGAATTTTTACATTTTTGAAATTGCTCAAGTTTATATGGTATTCGAGATATCACAACCTATGAGCCGCATAGCTGTAAGGTTAAACGTTCAATATATGCAGTAGACAGTTATATTTATAGTTGGGTATAAAAAAGTTTTCCTAATCCGGTACTCCACTTTTTACGCAATTTTAACTAAGCACCGGCACAGGTGCTAGAGTATCTGGCACTTACGGGTGCCACTATATTTGACAGCAGTAATTACTTTGAATATTATACAAAATTTGATGAGCACAATACATAGATGCAAAAAAAATATCAAATGGTCTCAAAATTGATTTATTTTCATTGTGGTTTCACACGAGCAAATAATTGAAATGTGTTGAAATTATTGATCGACTTTTACATTTTTAAAATTTTTGAACAAATATACTTGAATTTCAAGTTTTTTGGGCAATAACTTTGTTCCAATACAGCACAATTTGTGCATTAACATTCGCTCGATACACTTGGACATATTACACATAAGAATCTTAGAGCTAAGTTTGAAAGCAAACGATATTCGTTCTTCTTAATTTTACCATACTCTAATGGATTCTCCACTTTCATAGTTTTATCGTCTCTACAGTTTTCAAAAAACGATAAAAAGCCCTTGTCTTCTACATCTGAAATAGACCCTTGATTCAAGCAAATAAATCACTGGTTTTTGGAATTAACGCTCGGGAACTACTATTGTGACCAATTTTCCAATTTTTTGCAAGACTAGCTTCCTGACTTGCACGGCAAGAATTTTCCAGGTGGAGGGTCCCTGGACTTTTTATCGAGAGGAAGGGGGGTTGGCGAACTAAAAAAACAAAAAAGTTCCGCAAGCTTGTTTTTCGTACTAAATATGCATAAAATTCATCAAAAAAGCTGTCTTCTAAAAAGTTCAGGGGGTTATTGTCGATTTTTTCGGGCCAGTGGGGTTGCCCGGAGTCTCGGGTAGGAGGGTTTACCCCCCTATATACTTGTATGCCAGCTTCTGAGGTTGTTTGACCTCATCTCATTTTTTACTTTTCCGGCTGCTTCCTGCTCAGCTAAATCATGTTAATCGCTGGACGGGTTGCCAAGTGCTCCTTCAGGCCGCTATGCCGGGAGCGGTGTTTATGACCAGGCCCCGTCGCTAATTTATTAAGCACAATAAATTCACATTGCCTTCATTTCATTGGTCACCGACACGGTAAAGAATTTCCATATTACTAACAGCAGAATGATTTGAAATGGCCATTCTTCAGAATTTATGTATAACTTGACCAAATTGAAAAATGAAATTTGCAAAGAACGAAAAATAACTATATAGAACTCGTTCATAAACAGATTACATTCATGACAAATATAAAAGGACCCAGAGTTCATAATAAACAGACTCAAAAAATCATGTATGGTTTGCGCAGGTGGTTAGGCACCGGCAATAATGGTGGCAGTGGAACATCCCCTATTTGAACGTTTCAAAAAAGATGTTTAAAATCTGAAAAAAATTATTTGCGGCTTCCTGTGGCATCTACTGATAGGATCCTGCAGAATTTTGCTATGCATAGTCCTACATATTATGGTGAAAATTTAGTAAGATTTGCGTAGTACCGTTCGGGAGAAGTAGGTGTTCGCACATATTGCAGGTTGATACGGAAATGCCCACACATCAAAAAGGTGCAGAAAACTTTGAATGCGTTCAAACTAGAAGAAAAAATGTGGACTGAAGCAGTAATGAAATTTCATTGATCTACTTCCAGTAGTCGCTCACCAAACTGCCTCGAAAGAAGTGCAAGAAAAAATTATTTCTTCAGTAAAATAATTGGAAGAAAATCGAAGCTGTGAGTTTGATGATACCAAGTAATTGCGTGTTGTTTGAGTCCCTCCTATGCTATTAGTTACAGAAGGTGATGAATGATCGAAAGCACTATTTCCCGCAGAGTGACATTGAACAGAGTAAAATACATAGAGCGATAGTAGGTTGCAGTGCTTTTCAAATCCTGTAGACGATATCGGAATATGTTACTCATGTCGTTTCTCTGTTGTTTGACGTCAAAAAATCACAATTTGGGAAATCTAATCAAAATTTTCAGTTTTCCATCACTCATTTGAGGCATGTCGTTCAACAACCGTTAAAGCTAAATCTATGAAACTCTATCAGAACTTCAACCTATATTACTTCTTCTAACGCACTTCATAAGGCCACATTCCTTATTTTCGAAAGTTAGAACTTGATCTATAATTTATGCCGATTCAAAAACTATTTGAATGACATTGTAGTGTGTGCCAATCTTCCCGTCTGGTCTTTCTATACGTGGTTAATCTTTAATGCTGTCTTTGTAACAGGTCATACATGTAATTGGGGGGAAGTGCTATGGGGACCCCCACCACCAGGATTTTCAAATCTTATGGCTAGCCATATGGTAGCCGTAAAGACCCAATACTTTTGGTCGGAAGAATACTGAAAAATGTCAATTTTTGAACAAAAAATGGTCAAAAACAATTTTCTCGTCGCTTCGCGCCATGAATACATTTCTTCGGTCTTTTTAGAAAAAAATTAGTATTTTTTGATTTATTTTCCTGACTTTTTTCGTTAAAAAATCGATTTTTTCCTTCAGAGACTCCTTCCCTTAAAATTTTGGGAATCACTGGCCCCCGGCCAAAAAAAGGCGCCCGACCCCCCCCCCCCCCAGACCTCGGGGCCCCGTTACATGTATGTAACAGGTTAGTTGTGAAAAATAAAATCGGTCGTATGCAGCAGAGTTTTCTAAAGCTGAATGAATATCCGCGAATTTCCAACTTATGATTATAGCCAAATTTCATTTACATCAGATATAATACAGCGAGTAGCCAGTGACAGTTCATCTAGATGCTTTTTTATTATTATTAATAAAACAAAGGCAGAAATATGAAATTGCAAAAACTTCGACTGAAGTTGATTCTCAGTCAAGTGAACTAACGCTATCTTTAAGGATAGTCTTTTCTGTGTTTCCGAAACATGATTAAAAAACGGAAATTTTTTTACAAACACGCACTGTGTTTAGATTTGACACTTTTACCAGCCACTTAACAGTTGCTGAAACGGACTATCTTGAAACTCTGTTTTCAACACGTGTTAAAGTTTGTGGCCTTTGCGAAGCCGGTGCTATCATTTTGTACTGTAGCCGACTTGCATGCACACAGTTTTCGTTCCACGAAGATTTTTCCAATATTAGAACCATGCCTAATATTCTTTGACTAATTTTTGCATTTTAAGTGGTTTATCGGACATTCTGAATGATATTCCAGGAGTCTGTAGTTCATAAGAATGAGAAAAAACATAGAATTTTCATCGGATCAATCAGATTGTGCTGATAAAAAATGCAGTCATTTTTAAACAACGATCGATGATAGCCATAAATTTCCCGGAAATTCAGCTGCTACTGGTGTTTCTGTAGTTCTGATTAGACTTATTTATTTTATATGGCTTTCATATTCTAAAACGCATTAAAATCAATCTTTGCAATTATCATTCCTTATGGATGTTCTAAATTTACAGTCTAGAATGATGACTTCATCGTTTTTCAATACAAAAATTCACGTACAAAACGTTTCGAAAACTCTAAGCGAGATAAAAAATGAGAAGATTGATGAAAAAATCTTAAATCCTGACTGTTAACGATTAAAAAATAGATGAGATACTTCAATTGACAAAAACTGATGACGTTTACATGGTTAGTAGATAGAAGTAGTCATGCTAATGGCTTCACCTGATAGAAAATAATTACTATTACTGTATGCTCATGACCGGAACAAAACGATGGAAAATTTTGAGATTTTTACATTCGAAAGTGCATCAACACGCATCCTTTTGTTCTTGAACACCCAAAAATTCATTGCCTCAATGAGAACCATGCCCAAAATTTTCCCTACGTTTTCAATTTTTCTCGAAAAATATTTGAGTTGAAGAAAAACTGCGCTCGTATGCTTTTCGACATATCTCAGTGACAGCGATCGTTGCCCTTATTGAATGATACATTTTTAGTAGAAAGTGTGAAAGGCTGGAAATAACTTCTGTGGGTGCTAAAGTTAACGATGAATTTTTCTAATCACTTTTGTTTTTTAGCTTGCGAATGCGATTTAAGAGGCTCACTTAACCAAGGAATATGCGACAGCGAAACTGATCCAGCTCACAACCTTGTTGCTGGTACTTGTCATTGCAAAGCAAACGTAGACGGCGATAGATGCGATCGATGTAAAAACGGTTTTTGGAATTTGAATCAAGATAACGAAGCGGGATGCTCTGGTGAGTAATTATGCTCAATTTTCCAAAAAACTTGTATACTTACATGAAACGCAATTTTAGCTTGTACTTGCTTTTTGCTTGGAACATACGGAAATGAAGGTTGCAATAAACAAACGGGTCAATGTACATGCAAACGGTTGGTAACGGGCGAAAACTGCGATAAATGTTTGGTAATTCATTTGCTATTGAAAGCAGTTATTTTTATCGAAATATTATAACTCTCCTTTCTTAAATATTTCCAGCTTAGTGATTAATGATGAGACATTCGTGAAAAATCAAATTTCACATCTTAGAATCAAGACTAAGACATTTTGGTTCATTGAATCACTTTATGATTTACGTCTTCTTCTTAGCCGGAGCATTACGGCTTGAGTGACGACATAGAAGGCTGCAAAGCTTGTAATTGCGACTTAGGTGGTGCTATCGATAATCAATGTGATGTGACCAACGGTCAATGCAAATGTAGGCCACATTTTGCTGGACGTCGATGTGATAGTCCGGAATCTGGATTCTATTGCGTCGATCTTGATCATTACACATTCGAAGCGGAATCAGCTCAGCTTGTTGTTGTAAGTTGCAAAGTCTCCTTCATTTTTGAAATCTAGTCTTACAGAATTTTCGACAGGATTTGAAGAAAACAACTAGTCGAAGTAGTGCTTATTTCATACATTATGGAACCTGTTGAGATGAATTTCATGTTTATAGACATACATGTAATTGGGGGAAGTGCTATAGGAATAATACTATTAAATGTAGCTTTTACCTTCAGGGTGCAACGGTCGAGCAAAGAGAATCTGCACCAGCTGACCGTTCCAGGCAAACTTGGAGTGGCATAGGTTTCGTTAAATTACGGGAAAACGGCGTCATAGAATTTACGATTGACAATATAAACATGGCGATGAAATATCATTTCGTCGTTCGGTTCGAATCACATTTGTCCGACACTTGGCAAAATGTAGTTATCACTTTGATAAGACCCGATTTGCCACGAGCCGACGGACCGTGTCGCGATGCCGTACCTAAAGACGATTTCATGCGGGCTGTTTTGTATCCTGGTATAAGAATTTTTTCATCTAAAATATATGCCGTTTCTGAAATTTTGAAAAGTTCTAGAAATAGAGATTACACCATAGTATCTGACACCAGTCGATGCCGGCAATTTTGACACCGGTATTCAATGTATGAGTGCTTCATGATCCACATAAAATTTGTTAAAATCATATCGACATTCTGAAGCATTAATCAGGCTGGTTTCAGCTTCGAAACAAACATTAACGTCCATTTAATTTAAATGGCAGACGCTGCGAAAACTAAAAAAGGAGATTCAATTTGATAGACAATTTGTACGTAATGGAAAATTTCATATTGTAGAAAAACGCTGAATTTCTTCATGAGGATAGGAAAGACGAAATCACTGAAAAAATATCGTGCTTGTGCGTTGTTGATTTGGACAGAACTGTGTCGATACCTGAGTGCTAGTAGAGAAATACTCACCACTTAAGACAGGTTATTGAATGAAATTTTCAGCTTTTCTGTTTGCCGCTAGCTAATGAAAAAATTCTCTGATTGATTACAGGAATAAGCTCATCAGTTTTTTCCGTACTATTGAACTTAATTTCATGAGATCGCTGCATCGATCATTTAAAAGTAAATAGTGTACAGTCGGTTTATTCCCGAATGAGCCTCAGAATGCAAAGAAAACCGTTGACAGATGATAAACCTGCGTCGTATGCGAAAGTTTTCTTTTCTCACGTCGTACCTCTGATTAGTGTATAGTCATTCTGAGAACTTTTTTTTATACGCACGAGCATCTTTTTGCGTTTTCAAGTTGATTAGAAAAGGTCAACGATAGTAAGTGTTTTACTTCCCAGACCAGGCCTGTAGGCAGGGGGGGTTGGGGGCCATGCCCTCCCAAATGTTTTTGGTGTTAAAAAAGGCGAAGGTAGGGGACCTTTGGTTTTTGTTTTCTCTAAGAAAAAGTCAAGTCAGAAATGCCATTTTTGCTGTAAATTAAGTGAAAAAAATGTGTGCCCCCATGAAAAAAATTCCCGGCTACAGGCCTTTTCGAGACTAATAACTTCATCGATTGACATATACCCATTCTCTGGCCAGTTTAGCAGAAATTATTTTTATCTTATTTCTCTCCATGTGATAGTAATCCTGCCTTGTTCACGTGTGTTTAAAAAACAAATCAATTTGAAACAAAGGTCTTTTTTCGGTAGCATTGGATTACTCCAGCACCATTGTTAAACTTTCAGCAATAATCGACATTATTCTCTTGTCTTAGATTCTTATCAGTTTTTAAGGTGATCATTGGTTCAAAACTTTTTCGGCACTTCAGTGTGTGACACTATTTAAAAAAAATATCGAAACGTTTTCAAGCTCATGCCATATTTATTAAACTTTAGCTTTTACTACGTCATATTTTTAACATAAGCTACTGCGTCGGCAAAAAAAAATCGCCCTGGTAGTTTTCTGCTTAACTAGATATCCCTATTTAGAATCAAATCAGGAACGATTGAAGAGATTCGAACAGAAAAATATTTTTAGTTACAACTGTTGTTATTTTATAAAATAATTCCATTTCCGTGATGTTAAATTCAGAATTCTAAATAACACACCAGTTTCTGACGCAGAATGCACTTGTCTTATTCAAATTATGTTGCGAAATCTATTTAGGTGGAAGATATTACGAAGTCCTAGAGCCTGTTTGCCTTGAATCGGGAGTGCAGTACCGAGTCAAAATATCCTTAGGCCAGTATCAAAATGGAATTCCGGATAAAAGCGCTTCTGTTCTGATCGATTCGGTAACTTTCAGCTGCTCTTCTTACATAATGTCCTGCAATATCAGCAGTATTCATCACATTATCATTCAATTGTAGTTATTGATGATTTCAAGCTTAGTAATTAACAGGGAAACTTTCTCAATTTGAAATTTTTGTGAAAAATTTCTCTTGAAAGCAACTTGAATTATATTTTAGTAAATTCTTGTTGAAAACCTTCTAATGAAGAAAATAGTTGCGTTCTAGTCGAAGTTTCATAAACTGATCGTCTGTTTTGATAGTAACAAAAAAATTTTAATTTTCTAATGGTGAACTGAGAATCCGTGCCCAATCAAACTGATAAAAAGTCATCATAAAATTTATTGCAGCTAGTACTATTGCCTGCAACGTCCTCTCTTGGCATATTCAACGACGGCAGTCCACTTGCCGAACGTCGCCTTCAAGAATTCGAGCACTACCAATGCCGTTTTGCCTTTTTGGATCTAGCATCGCGTTATCGCCTCAACCAAGAACCCTGTCAACAATTTTTTTGCCCATTAGCCGCCAGCTTGTTAGACGCCGGCGTGGAATGCTTATGCGATTTGACGGGTTCCGTGAGCGGTATTTGTAGCCCAAAGGGCGGTCAGTGTCAATGTAAGCCGAACGTAGTTGGACGCCGTTGCGAACGTTGTTCGACGGGGACGTTCGGCTTTGGGCCGCAAGGATGCTCAGGTCAGGAAGTAGTTTATGTATCTTTGACCCATATTTAAAAAATTTTCACGTCGAGTCATTGGTATACAGTAATTAGAGAAGATATTAAGGTCCTTTTCGAAGTCAGTGTAACATTGTTCATTTGAGGAGTTGTTAAATCGATGGTTTGCGTTGCATCCAGGCTTTTTTTAGTCATTTTAGGGGCTTGGGCCTCTAAAAGTTTGGAAATGGCTCCTAAAATCTTACGCCTAGGAGCCATTTTGGCTCCTAAAATTTTGACATTCATTTATATTTTAATGAATTATAGCTATTTTGATTCAATTTTAGATTTAAAATAAGTGTTTTACAGGCTCTAAAATCATAGAACAACAAAAAATTTTGAAAAAAATTTTATTCTATAATTTTTTGGATCGGCCTATTCACTGTTTTTCTACAAACCAAACTTTCTGGGGAAGCAGATTTTCGAAAAAGGGAAAAATATGGAGGTTCGACAAGGGAAAAATAAATTTTGGTGCATTTAAGAGGTTAAAATCTCAATTTTGCCAACGTTTTGTTAGTATTATTTTTGAACACAGAGCCACGTTTGAATTCATAACCATATAATGGATGATTTCCATAAATTTCAAGTTTAATTCGAATTTTTTTCAAATGTATGAAAGTATATGAATACATTTTTATTTGTAAAACGATATATACATGTTATCGAGCCTTGTCTTTATTAAATAATTTTCCTTGAATTGATTTTCGAGCATTTCAGAATGTCAGAATTTAAAAAAAATTTTGTTGTGTAGCATCGAAAAAGTAGAGGAAACCACAGAAGAATAAGAACAGAAGCTGCATTTTCAAAACCTTATACTTTTGTGCCAGAAGGTAATGAACTCATGTGCTATCTTGGAAGAAGGTTTGCACAAAAATGAACAAAATATGTTCTTTTGCATAAAAGAATTTCTTGGTCGATCTTTGTAACGTAGAAAAAAAACCATTAACCGAAAACGCTGCTTATAAATAAAATTTTGAACGGTAATTTTTTTGAACACATGTCAACTGATTGAATATCCATATAATTTAATACGCTTCACAGTGTGTTACAAGCCCAGTTTTCGATATTCTTCAATCAAAAATTTTTGGCTCCCAAAATTTCAATTTGGCTCCTAAAAATTTAGGCCTAGGAGCCATTTGGCTCATGGTTTTCAAACCAAAAAAAGCTTGGTCGCATCTTGAAGCAAGATTCCTGAAACGGTAGCCACGCTTGCATACATCTTTGTTTTTTTAAATTATTACTGACTAAAAATGTTTGGCAGAAGGTTTTTTCGTTTTCAATTTATACTTTTTAAAATTTCCGAAAATTATTATCTGGTTGACATCAATGTCTTTCGTCCTAATATACTAGCTTTTTATGCAAAGCTTGCATTCAGAAAAGTATTTGGCGTTGTCTGAATTTACCTGATCAAATAATATTTGCACCATTCTCGGTATTTGTATTAATGAGTAGTATACATACATGTAATTAGAGGAAGTACTATAGAACCACCAAAAACTTTGCCATATGGCCAGCCATATGCGATCCCCTTCAAAGATTTGCCAATCATGTGGCTGAAAAATTTCTTTGCCAAGACTTTTCATAAATTGGGAAATTTCTTACGAACTTCACAGTTCAAAAGTCTATTGTAATTTCTGAAATGGTTAACAAACGCATCTTAAGCAAATTTTTAGGAAGGCTCCATTTCATAGTTTTGTTATAAAATTAACACTGAAACGAAAGAACATGATCAGTTTTTTAATAATATATTTGAAAATATCTTGAATTCTCTCATTTTTGGTCTGGAATTTGCAGTTTTACGTTCTTTCTTCTTGTGGAAAGTCAAAATTCGTCCCCTCACCTAAGTTTCCACTTTATTCTAGCTTGTGAGTGTAACAGTGTTGGTTCGTTGGACAACTTTTGTGATTTACGAACTGGCCAATGCAAGTGCCGCGAAGGTGTCTACGGGCGTCAATGCGACCAATGTCAACCAGGCTATTGGGGCTTCCCCAACTGCCGCCCTTGTCAGTGTAATGGCCATGCAGACATTTGTGATCAAGAGTCAGGGGCTTGTATAGACTGCCGCGATTTAACGACTTCTTATTCTTGCGAGCGGTAATGAATTTTCTCAAATGGTTTGGTTATTATTGGGTGGGTCATTATAAATATTTTTCGGTAAATCATGATGATGCAAGTGAGAAACGTAAAGATTTTATGCTAGAAATATACCAACCAGTATTTCGTCTTCTTGAAAAATATAGGTTTAAGACACGATTCCTGAGAGGATTCAACTTAGTTGTGATAAGTAACAAAAAAAGGGGGTAAAGTTTGATTTGCAATTGTCCATCAACAAAAATGAGCTTTTCTTGAAATTTTATGTTTCAGATTAAAGGATGGTAAAGCACTGGGAATGGATAGAAGAACAATGCATTACAAGCTTATGATCCAAATAGGCTTCTGAGAAATTACTTCGCAGTGTTGGATCAATTCCGGTCATATAGTGTTGGGCCATTCTTATCTTTTGTTTCATATTCCTCACCAAAATTGTCTGCTTCAGTAGGATAGTAGAAGGTTTCTCTGTTCAGGAAGGCGACTATACTTTTTTCCATGACCAGAAACTGGCAACTTGTTGCACTGTTAGAAACTCCTCTTTGGAAAACTCAATTTTGGCATGTAAGTCTGGTAATCATTTTGGGATCAAGCTTTTGGTTTCGATGAATTCCTTCATCAACTTTTTCTTCAGAAAATGCCTCTGCTTTGTTTGAACTTTTACATGTCATTTGGCTTTTGAGTGCCTATTTCTCTTTTAAAATGCAGAATCTGTCATTGCACATTGAATAAATTCTTTTGAATTGGTGCATTTATTATGAAACAGTCCATTTGACATTGTTAATCCCACATCCTCAAGAAGTTTTACAAGATTTCTACATTAGGCACCAATATTGTAGGATAGGGATGAGTGTTGAAATGAGACTTGGGTTGGGATAGAGAAATATAATAAGTAGATTGTAGTTGAAAATAGACCTAATCAGTCACTCGCTAATTCACCTAATCAGGCTGAAACCTTAGGTAGAATAAGTCTGCAACAGTTCGGTCAGTCTGAAGTTCAACAAAGATCACCTGCCTTAATTCCAAAGAACTGCAGAAGATCAGATAACACTCTGAGCTCAAGTAACTTCAAATCAAGGGCAAACCAAGAAGGCAGGACGAGAATTGAGTAACAAATGCGGACTTGCACACTGGGTGGAACTCCTGAGATCTGGGGCCTAACATGCGTTCCCTCTGCTGCGAGAATATCCAATAATGTCCAGGTGGGGGACGTTGTATTTGGGCATTGACACCACAAAAATATAAAATCAATAGTATATAATAAATGGCGGATCTGACCGCCAATTTCTTTACTTATAAAAATAAACAAACTGGAATCACCAAAAACATAAACAACTGCGCCTTTTATGCACAGTGTCTATGCAAATCGGTGTTGACACAAATTGCGTCAACTTTGGCTGTTTCTTCGCAACCATGAGATAGACTATGTCCATCCCCAACATCCCTCCTGCCTCGAAACTGACCAACAGGAGGTTAAAAAGAATCATATTACGCCGCAGTGACAATTTTGGACCTTTTCAGGACCTAATACAGTCAATGCGGTTTTCTGAATCTTTTTGGTCATTCATGCCCCTTGTGGAAAGCTTTTGGAATGACCACCCTCTTACGTCAAGTCTTGTTTACAGGCATACGGGAATGTCCACAAGGTCGTCCGGGTGCGCTACCTCTTGGTCTGGATGCGGAGGGATCGACAACTCAGCTTCGGCTTGACTTTGTAGGCATACCATGGAATCCAATTTGACCTGCAGCAGGGCTGAGGGTCTTCCGTTGCCCACCTTCCCATGATCTTTTGTTTTGGACCATGTGATTGATGCCAGAGACAGAACATATATCTGTCTATCTCTTTCTGGTTGTATGTTTCCCCATGAAGTCTTCACCACCTTTCCAATGTTACCTCCACCAACATTTTCTATAAAATTCTAAATAATTTACATATTATATACATTAGTTAACAAATTATGACAAAAAAATCAGAAATTCCAGCACCATTGATTGAGCAAAAACAAAAACAAAAAAAAGACAAAATAAGGCTAGATTTAAACCGAAATTAAGTTATATTTTTTACATGCCATTTTTTGGTGATGTGAGGTACAAAAACAAATAAAAATTTAAAGCACACAACAATTAAGAAAAGATTTTTTTTGTATTTTATTTTTTGCGATTTTTTTGTAGTTTTGTGATTTTATATTTTTTTGTAATTTTGTGTTTCTTGTGAAAAATAAGTGCAAAACAATGATTTTTGGGCCAAAAACCTTTGCAGCTATATTTTACTGTTGCAGCCTGCGGCCTCCTTGAGCCCCTCTATGGGCTCCTCCACGACCTCGGTAAGGTCTCCATACCCACTGGCCATGCTGGCCACCTCTACCTTGCATCTGGGGCATAGCACCTCTGCCAGGCACCGCTCCACGACCACCCTGGTTGGGGTTGAGGAACTGAAACTGGCCTCGGCCGCAGTTACCAATTTTTTGCACCTTTCCTTGCGTATTCAGTGTTAATTCTTGGCTTCCTTGGCCTTGACCTTGACCTTGAGCTCCAGAAACCTTCAAAGTTTCAAAAGTTTTTTTTCCGTCTTGAGCTTTACTGAATTTAACAGAGCTTTGCAAGTCTGAACTGGCACTCCTTTTGGCTCCCATCACTCTGACCTGGTGATTGATACTGAGCATCACTGATCGAAAGGCCGTTTTGAATTCCATGCCGTTATACGCCCTCAACAGTCCCTTATTTGCCGCCACTATCCCCCTGGCATAAATGTTGCCAATATGCATCGTGGACAGTGGGGCACATTCCAACATGAGGAATAGCATCATCACCAAGTACCTTATGAAACAAAACACATCAAGTGTCTGTTCTCCTTGGAGCCACCTGGGGACAAAGTCATAAATGACTCTTTTCTAGAGTTCCTCAGGTAAATTGGTCTGATCATAGAGAAAAGCTCCCTGCATTCTGAACTGTTGTTCATAATCACGGAAGATTTCCCTAATGGCATCATTTACCATGAGAAATACTCTTTCTGATTCAAATTGCTCGAAAGCAAAATAGTTGGCAACTGCACTTGTAAAAAATGAATTTGGTCCAGATTCTCTGATTTTTGGATGATAGACATCCCAGAAGTCCAAGAGACTGTCCTTGAATTTTTCCGCAGTCATTTCCGACGTTTCAGTTGCCTGAGCAGCCTGTGCCTGCTTAATTTTACTAGGACCAGCCACTTGCACTTGACTAGCTGCCACTCCTGGTTTTTGGTCCTGGCTGAGTTTTGCCTGACCTTTCAGCATCAGTTTCCCCATTGCAAGGCCTATTGCGCCTGAAGTTTGGCTAGTTTGTGATGCGCTATCCATAGTTGCAGTTGCCAACAAAGATGTTACCCCTGATGGCATTCCACTTGAAGTTGAAGTAATTTGGGATGTGGGGGTGGCAGTGGAGGTAATTGTGGAAGTTGAGGTAGATATGGCAGAGGAAGTCACAATCTTGCTGCCTTCCTCTTTCCCTTCCACTTTTGCTCCCTTACTGCCCTTCTCCTTCAATCTCATCTTCTTTTTTCTTTCAGCCATAAACAAAATTCTCTCATCATTCCATCCTTTGTCTCTGATACTTTGGACAGATTTGGCTGAATACAATCCTGGAACTGTCCCATCAGTGGAAAAAGATATTACCTCCTTACTATCCCCCATTTCCAAATTGGGCGTTTCCCCTACATCTTCATCAATAACTAGTTTATCGGCTGCAATATCATTGTCCACTTTCATTGGCGATGGTGGCTCCATCACTTTGTGTTCCACCACAGGCATTGTGTCCTCCTTCTTTCAGAACCCATATTCAACCCCCATCTTGTGGATCTCAGTCTTCATTATCACCATATTTTCCTTGAGTTCCTTCTCAATTCCCTCCTGTTCAAGTTGGATTTTCCACTTTGCTTCTTCCTCCAGCCTCATTATTTCCTCCAATCAACATTGGGCTGCGAGTTCGGACTTTGTCTGAGAAGTTTGAGCTTTCATCAGTTCTGTTGCTGGAACTGATTGCTCTTGCTGCTGCTCTTCTTCGGACAGTTCAGTTATGTCCTCCTTAAGCCTCCCGTCTTGCCATTCATCTTCAGCAGGCAGTCCAACTGCATCACTGAAAATTTCGCTTTCGGACGTTTGGACTTCTTGGCCTGAAAATATCAGAATTTCAACTACACTTACTCCAGCCTGCTGTTTGTCTTCACCTTTCAGACTATCAGTCCTGGTGGGACTAATCTTGCCAGCTGATTTGATGATAGTACCTTCACCAGGGCTATAACTATAAGTATGCTGAATTCCTGGTATATCTAAAGCCAAGGGTCTATAGTTGAAGATCTTTGTAGAGAAGGATATATTATACTCCCTACTTTCAGCCATACAACCATAGACATCCCCAACCTCGTCGATTTTGGTTTGCTAGGTCAACCCATATCTCAATGAAGGCATTCTGATGGCAAGCTTGATATGATAGAACTTAACATAATAGTATGGATTTGAGCTATAGCTCCTACTGTCCTTAGTTATTGTATCAGGACTACCAGGGATCAGAGCACACATGTCCACATTTTTTTATAATCTCAGCCAAATCAGCATAAATCCAAAATGATTCATCCAAACATATATTCCAGCAACTTTTCAGGGTGCCTCATACTCTATGTTTGGTAACGTTTTTGCCAACAAAAGATATTGGGTCAACTTATCATCTGACCGCCAAGCCATTTCTTTTATTTGCCCTGTAGCTCTGGGCTGAATGATGTAATGAACCTATAACTGAACATTTCGGCCATCACAATATCTAGTTCCTTTCTGCTATAAGGCCAGATCACATGGAAGGCCAGCGGAACTAAAGTACAAGTGGCTTGCAGTTCTGAGAACCACTTTTCCTCAAATGCTTTAGCATACTCCACCAGCTGAGGCTTCCAATGATCTTTATCAAAATACTCCATTCCAGGATCAATGTTAATTGGCACATGAACCAGATGATTTTTTAAGGCATCCAGTAGTGCTTGCTTTTGATGATCCTGAGGCAATTTGATAACTTTTCTTGTGGTATCTATGAACCAAACCAGAGACACGGGCTGCGTGAGCTCCTGATACTGCTTTCCTTGTGCCATTTCCTCTACCAATCCTAGGCATAACTTCTCCTTGGTCGACAAGTGCTGTTCAGGCGTAGTAATTTAGTCCTCCTCGGAATCACTTGCCTCATCAAAGGAATTGGGCTTTAAATTTTTACCCTGATGGTAGGCACCTGGATAGATGCCCCACCATGGAAAACTTTCTTTCCCCTCCTCAGGTTGAAAATGTCCCTGTGGCGACAAAATTTAGGCCCTATTTCTTGTACTTGCATGGCCCATCTTGTGTACATTTCCTTACGCATCATGTGGTAGGTCCCCTCCAGCTGCCTAACCACAATATCAGGTGTACCCACAAATTTATGTAGTTTTTAATCAGTAACTATATATGAGTAAAACTGATACAATTTATATGAGAGCAGTTCAATCTGAGTGGGATCAACTATATCCTGAGGAAAGTTAGCAACTCGCCCACATAGTTCAATCACATACCCATAGTGAGATGCTCCCATAAAAATTGCCAACAAAAGGTACGCATCCATACCAGCGTACTGCAGTATCTCTTGAGGAACTTTTTCCACTTTGTCCATTACGTAAAAGACTAAAATCAGTCTGGTGAGGACCAATATCAGCCAAATACATTTGGGCAAAGAGGCCTTTCAATTTTAATGTTCCTGGGCAGATTCCTGCCTCTCTGGATTTGGTAATCTCGCTTCCCATGATCTGCATTGCCGTGACACTTAGATCATAGTATCTTCCCAGATTTCCATCTTTGATACTAGACCTAATCCCGTCAGACAAGTCATCACCATCGGAGCTTTTTCTGCATCCTCAGACATTAACAATTGAAACAATGTCCTCTAAAATGGCATAGCCTACTAACAACATCACTGAGTGTAAAAAGTGCAACAAAATGTTCCACTCTTGCTCTTGCAGCAATGTCAAATCGACTACAAACATTTTACCATTTAAGTGGGAAAAGGAAACTAATCTAGCAAACTCATTGCCTTTTTCGTTATCGATTCCCCACCTAAAAAGTTTTTTCGCGTCTTTGCGGTTCACTTTCTCCACATCAAAGCCAACAATGTTCATGCCTTGGAAAGTGCTGCTTTCGAGATGTTTTACCATCCTTACCACACTTCCCATGGGAACAATTATTGGCTCGATTAGATTGGTCCGCCAGAACTCAAAATTGTCAAAAAACCACCTGTCCAACTCCACTATCTGAATCACCCGATGGATATTATAGTCTAAGAATCAAGGAGAACTTCAGGTTTTTTAGTCTTACACACTTTAATACTCTTTTGTGTGCATTTTTGGGACCCTTTCTAACTCTTTAACTAATTTTACCCATTTATAGCATTTGATTTTCAGGTACTCTAACACCTTTGTGCAAAACACTGCAAAAATTTGAAACTTTTGAAATTTTTTGAGCGGGAACTTGATATTTAGCCTTTCTGGCCATTGGGTGTTCCTTTATAGAAACCAAAATTGATAGGCAAAAATATGTGAAATTAGGTGTTTTTCACTCTAACCCAAACAGCTTTGCTGCTCAGTCAGCACTGATTGATCGCAACCTTGATCCCCATGGCTTATTCCTACTAATTCCCTTCTTTGCCACTTTGCAGGAACCAGAGGGAGCGGGAATGACAAAACTTCCCCTAATCAGATCACCTAATTAGACTGAAGTCTTTTTCAGATCACCTAGGCTCGACTTTGCCACCCCCTTCTACTTAATTTTTTGTGTCTTTTCTCAACTCCCAGTTTGTAGCTCGTCCGAGAAGGAGCACAGAAATAGCCTTGAAAAACACCCCTGATGAGCATAAGCTCCAGTCATAACTCTATCTAAGTATATACAAATTAAATAAAAAATTTATCTTACCATCAACCAAAGAATAACAATTCTTTTGCCGCAGGTGGGGCATCCCAAATTGGACCTCATCATCCCTCGCATTGTACGTATGTTTACATTTGTTGCAAGTACCCATTGCCAAAATTTGGGCCCATATGCTTTCTCCGAAATATTTTTAAAAATTTTAAACCGAATTTGTAGCTGTGAAAAGTAGACAGATGTATAAAACATTTTCAGTCTATTCCCTTGTGGCTACAAATAACCTTACAGGGGGATCCTTCCATAAAAATTACTCTCCAAAAAATTAGAAAGTGCGAGGGCAGGTGGAGGACAGGACTTTGAAAAAGTTTTGAATAATTTGGAGTTGTTAACCAAGAATGTGTAAAATGAAAAATTTATGAAAACATGTCATTAGCTGTGAAAGCTCTTCTCCGGTTTCATTAAAAACAAAACCTATATATAAAAAAATGAAAACGGATTTTAACCATTACAAAACACATTTAGAATGAATATTTATTAAAAAATACAAAATATACTCATGCAAATCGAAAGATTTTGCCACTACAAAACTACTAGTGGTGGCCCTTTATTTTGTGCTAATTTCAAAGGTACAGTAAACTCGTACAATTGATTTTTACATAGTTCTGCCATCTTGCAGTCTCGTAGCAAAAACTTTTCAACCTACTTGCTGAAACCTTTTGCAGTAGCAAAAGATTATCATAACGTGCTATAGTGATCATGTTATCCTCCAATTCCGAAACATCAGTGATAATGTAGGGCTCTTCCCAAGTTAAGCCCAATTTCTTGTGCTTTTCAACTTTAAGAAGAACCCAATCATTTTCTTTGAAAACCGAGGTTTCAATTTTCTTGTCGAAATATTTTTTGCTAGCTTATGCTGCTTTCTGGATATTTTTGGCAATAATACTATAAAGCCTGATTAAATGGTCTGTTAGGATGAATTTGTATGCCTCATAATTCATGGGCATTACTATTTTGGGTGCTTTTGTCAAATTCACCCCAAACTTTGCCTCATGGCCCCATAACAATGCAAATGGTGATGCCTTGGTCACAGCGTGTGGGGTTGCATTGTAAGCAAAGACCACTGATATGGGATATCTTGACCAGCTATCAGTTTCACAGATAGCTACTTTTCTCAGCTTTTTATGGTTGAACCTCTCTACCATACCACTACCCTGAGGGTGGTAAGCAGTATTGAAGATCTTCTTACACTCTAATAAATCACAGACTGATTTCATTAAATCTAAAGTAAAACAAAATCCATCATCACATGGGAGTTTCATTGGTGTTCCATGTCTAAATATCATAGCTTCTAAGAACCCATCACAACTGAATTTGTCGATTGATTTGGGATCATTTCAGCTTCAACCGACTTTGTGAAATAGTCCTGAAAGACTATAACATAAGGCATTCTTTCTCCCATTGGCAAAATTCCTACTATATCGACAGATACAATGTCAAATGGACCTTGTGGCACAATGGGTATCAATGGAGGAATGGATGGCTTTCTTGCAGTTGCCATTTGACAGACAATGCAGTGTTTTATCCACTCCCTGATATCTTTTTCCATGCCAGGCCACCGATAATGCCCTTTCATGACACTCAGGGTTCTTTTGAAACCCTGGTGCATCATTATGACAGCACCATGATGCTGCTGCCGCACAGAGCCCCTGAGGTTTGTGGGTACAACCAATTGGTCTTCACTTCCTGCCTCAGTTTCCCTATACAATACACCTTTTTCTTCATAAAACCCACTGTGATACTTCGTGGTGCTATTTGCACCTAATCTATCCCAGATTGGCTTTAAGCTTTCATCTGCTTTTTGCAGTTTGCTCATCTATTCATCTGGGATCAGGCCAATAGATATTTCTTCATCACTTGATGTTCCTGGTTTATCAAACTCTCTCTCCTTTGTGGGGTACAACCACTGCACATTGTCGTATTCCTTAGGTATCACAGATTTATCAGTTCCCTGATTTTCTTCCTGCCCCTTTTCCAGAACACGAGCTTTGCTTTGGGTTACCACTGCTTCTACTCCTTTGGACTGCTCTCTTTTGTCCTCAGGACTAATTCGAGCATCCTCTCCTCTCTCTCTCTTCATCCTTGTGGGATTTATTCTTCTCAGAGATGTTGTTCCTCTCGGCCACCAAGGAAATTTGTCGTTCTTGTTCTTTTATTCCTTTGACATCAGAAGAAGCAACATCCTATTTGAACATACTCTCCCTTTCTGGTGGTGATTTCACCACATCCTCTGGCTCATCCTTTCTAGATAGAAAGTCAGCCATAGCATTCTGTCTACCTGGCACATATTCTGTTCTGACTTGTGGTTGTATTGATTAATGATGGCCTACCACCATTTAAATTTTTCATTTATTGTGGTGTTGACTTTCATTGATAACAGTGGTCTGTGATCAGTCTGAATCAATACTGTCTGCCCCAATAAATAGTGTGGATAGATTTTGAGGCCATAGATAATCGGGAGGCACTTCCTTTTGGTAGCACACCACTTTTTCTCATCTTCCTTTAGCAGTCGGCTATTATATGCTATGACCCAACGATCATCTCCAGACTCTTGATATAGAACAGCCCCTATTGCTGTTCCACTGGCATCAGTTTGCTAGATGAATTGGGCTGAGCCATCCATTACTGGGTATCTAAGAAATGGAACCAATACCAGTGCTTCTTTCAAAGCATTAAATGCTTTGTGATGATCCTCTGTGACGAGCCATTTATTCCTTTTCTTGGCCTTCAGGTTATACAAGGGCTCTGCCTGCTTTGCCAAGTTTGGTATAAATTTTTTACATCATTTGAGCATTGCAAGAAACTTTTGCATAAGCTTGACTAGGGATCGGCCGAGGGCTCAGCCTCGGCCTCGGCCGAGGATTGGTACCCGAGGATTGGTACGATCAAAAATGGCCGAGGCTGAGGATTATTTGCAACTCTAAAGCAAGTAGGATATTTTTGATGTAAAATGTTTACTGCATCAAAGCACTGTTTTTTTCCACATTTGCACTATAATGTGGAAAAAAAATCTGGAATGTGGAAAAAATTTTTGAGGTCTTTCCACAAATGTGGAAGAAAAATTTGGGGTTTTCATATTGAAAAGATGCATTTTGGTGCATTTTAGGAGGTCCAAATCCCTAAATTTTCTGGTGCTTCGCGCCGGTTATAACTTTAATAATCATCATTATTCATTAAGTAGCTCAGGCGCGGCTTTTATCATGTCTACTTTCATTTATCACTTAATCTATAATAGTTTTCATCATCTTAAACGTAGTATCTCATGTTTTAATTGGTTATCTTCAACATTTTATCATAATATTTAATGAAGATTCACATTTTTTCTCTTTGAGAAAGATGAATACACGTCAAGTCTCTAGGATTTATGATGCGATTATTTCGTTGCTAACGTAAAATCAATTCAAAAGCTTCTTGGAAATATCTTTCGGAAAATTACACTTTTCTTACTCATATATTTTCGACCAAGTTCATGAGAGTTTACAAATAAATTACAGATTTTAAAATTTTTCAAGTAAAATTCTAGAAATTACGACTCTTGAACACTAAATTGGAATCTAATTCTTGAAATAATGTTCGGAAAAATGATTTTCCAGCATCCCAGAATGTCAATATACCCAAAAAAATTTCCGGCGCTTTGCGCCGGAAAGTACCATCTTTTTTGGGCTTTCACTTGTCATCATAGAGGACTTGGCCATTGATTTCTTGTGTAATTCAAGTCAATTATGCTCTTGGATAGTTTGCTAGAAAAATTGTTCAACAACGCTTGTAGATTAGGCTTTTAGGTCGAACATTTCAATTTTTTCTCCAATTTTAATAAATTAACTTCTCTTAATACACCAGAAGGCTTGAAAAAGCTCAAAAACAATGCGATAAAGCGTCTGTGGGCATTTTTAAGCCAAAAAACGGATTTTAAGACGAAAAAAAAATTTTTTTCCACATGTGGAAAAAAATTTGACCCCTTTCCACATTTGTGGAAAAAAGTTCGTGGAAAAAAAACAGTGCATCAAAGTGACGGGTTGACTCCATAAATTCTACAAAATTTGCATAGAAGACATCTTTGCGTTAATTTACCTATTTAGTGTTACACTTTTACAATAAATTTTTTACAATAAATTTTTTTATGTTTTGAATTACTTGATGAAGATCATAAAGGCAAGAGTAAAGAAGTCTCTTATTAGTATTACCAGTGACCAGTGTATTAATATAATATCATGTTAAAAAAATCCGAGGCCGAGGCTTTTTATTTTACCCTCGGCCGATCCCTACGCTTGACCGAGTCTGGGAATTCAAACTCTTTTATAGCTTGCACTTTTTTCAGATCAGGAAAAATTCCATTGGAATCCAAAATATGACCAAGAAAATGAACCTTATTTAGTAGGAATTTGCATTTTTCCAGTTTAAGTCTAAGCTGGGCTCATCTCTGAGTATCAAGGACCTATTTTAAATTCTCTATATGTTCCTTAAACGTATTGGAGAACACTATGATATCATCTATATATACTAGACATATCTTCCACACATGAGGATGTAGGACTCTTACCATCATCCTATGTAGGACTCTTTCCATCATCCTTTTGGACTGAAAAATGCACCAGCTGAGTCAAAAATGCACCCTTGAACTGAAATGAGTGCTTTCTTGGCACAAGAAAGTAGTCTTTTTTTTACTGCCCTCTTCCATTGGCACTTGCCAATAAACAGACTTGAGGTCAAGAGTCATATAAAATTTTGCTCTCCCAAGGCAGTCCAGATAATTATCCATTCTGGGTATTGGATATCAATCATCCTTCATTACCTCATTCAAGCCTCTGAAATCCACAACCGGCTTGAGTGACCCATCTTTCTTCCCTGCTAGGAATAATGGTTTCACCCAAGGTGATCTGGATGGCTCTATGACTCCCTTATCCAGCATTTCTTGCACATGCTGTCTGATATATGGTCTCCGTTCAATGGCAGCTCTGTAGTAATGTTTTGCCACAGGACTAGCATCACCTGTGTAATGTTTATAAGTTAGATGGGGAGTAGTTGTCAGAGGATCATGAGGTAGGCTAAATACATCCGGGTATTTCACAAGTTGCCATATCACCATCTCTTTCTGTTCCTCTGATACTTTAGCTTTAGAGGTCATTTTATGCAATACTTCCAGAAACACAACTCCATCAAATTTTGATTCCTTGGCATCTGAAATACCTTCTAGGCTATTTTCTCCACAATTTCTAGCCTGTAAAATTGATACACTTGACTCTCCCCTGAATACAGAGTTACAGTAGCCAAGAACTTGATTAGGTTCTATCAGGCAATTGGAACCTGTATTATTGGAGATCATCAATACAGAGTCTTCCTTTGAGCTGCCGACTATAGTATCATCAACTCTGAATCCCGTTTCTGAATCATCTCCTTCTACATTGATTCCATTTATCCTATTTGCCGGGGATTTATTCCACAGATTAGCTTTCACTAGTTGGTCTGTTCCATGTGGGATGTAAATTCCATTACATGACACCACAGGGACAAGATCTTCCAGCTGCTGGATTGCCTAACCTTGATCTTCTTCAACAGGTTTTTCTCACTTGATTCTGCTATCATCTGATTATGCATCCCAACTATTGGAATCACTTTCTTATCAGATGTTAACAAATCAATACTCCTTTGTACACCCATCATAGTCATTGAACCTTTTCTAAAATCTATTTTTGTGTTGACTTCCGGAAGTGCTGGGAAGTCTGTTCCCAGTATCAAGTGCTCTGCGGACCCTGGTATTATGATAGCCTTAACCAGAAAACGTCCATAATCACATTCCATTTGAAATCGAACATAACCATGTGCACTCACTACTTTACCATTGGCAACAGTGACTTTCAGGATCTTAGGGTACGCGGTATGCTCCAGTATAAGTGATTTTTTCAAGACATCACCTTACATAACTGAACACTGAGCTCCAGTATCAATCAGTGCCTTTGCAGTAGTGGAACGCACAGTTATTTTAATGTGAAATGGTTGCATTCTAGGGTATCTAGCTAACATATCCAGTTTTCTGCAGTCGTCTTTCTACCATACTCGGCACTGCATTCTATTTCCGGCACATTTTCCCCTTTCTCCATGGCACAATTATGCAGACCACACAATTTCATCTCCAACTTTGATTCCTGCTGTACACTATCAACACCACTAGTCGATGGTTGGTCTGTCTGCACAGAGGCTTGTGACTGACTAACTACCTTCTGCAGAGTCAATAGAGTGAACTTGAACTGATTCGCAACTACTGGTTGTTGGTCCATTAGATTTGGTCCTGGTAACATCAGCTGGGTGGTAGTCTGTATCAACATCATTTGCTCCCTGAGCTTCTTCAACTTTAGGTATTCCTGGAATTTGGCATATTCTTGGGAACTTTCTGCCTCGTCCTCAGGAAATGAAGCTTGATACGCTCCCCTTTCGCCTTCATTAAAAAAACCTCCTCTATTCCCTCCATAATTTCCTCTGAAATTTCCTCTACCTCGGAAATTTCCAAAACTTCTCTAGGATTACCTCTTCGAAAACCTCTTCCACTATTTCCATCTCTTCCAGGATTTTGTAGGTCCTTATAAAAATTCAAAGTCCTATAATCAATTGTGTTGTGAGTGTTATTTTCGTGGTAAGTACACCATTTTCAAACTAATAGTGCAACAAGTTGCAGGTTTCTGGTCATGGGAAGCAAGTCGCCTCTGTGAAGACCAATGAGCCTACTATTATCGTGCTGAAGCAAGTGATTTATGCGAGGAAGATGAAGCAGGAGCTGTGAAATATCCCAAGCTATGACCTGAATTTGAATATGGGAAGTGATTTGTTCGAAAGCGACTGATTCAAGTCTGATGCTTAATTCTTTTCTTCATGTCCACTTCTAGTACTTTGAGATCATCTAATCTGAAACATAAAATTTCGAGAAAAGTCAATTTTTGTTGAGCAAGGATTGAATATCAAAGTTTATCGACTGAAATAGTTTTTTGTTTTCTGTTTTTTTGTAGATTTAACCTCATAGCACTACATGAAGTTTTATCACTTTTCGTCGGCAACTAGAAAACATGGTGAACTATCCACTGCATGAGGAAGTTGTCGGTTCTTCTAAACTTCAGCAGTAGAAACAGTCATTTCTGTGGAAATGATCAGATTTTTAACCTTTTTTATCGTCCTATTTCCAACATTTTAAATCTTGTGAAAAAGTTTAAATGCAAAATGGAAAAAAATTTCATACCACATTATATAGCATTGTATTCCGCATCTAATGAATGTTCAATCATAAGCTTAGGTCATGTCTACGCCAATACATCTTAAGTCTCGTAAATTGACTTAAAAATTCCAAAAAATGCGAAAATTCCCAACTTTGGGATACGGTAGCTATGCGAATCTTATTTTTTATGCAAGGTTAGCATTACATTAATACTTAGCATACGAAAGTTGTCCCAATTTCTCATTTTTAAATGTATCAAGTTTTGATTCTCTCACAATAGAGGTCACAATTATCAGAAAATCCAATTATAAGATGGTATTCATAGATCATGGTATTCATAGATCAAGTCCTGCGACCCTCTAGCAGTACATAATTTCCGTAATTTTTTGTCAGCAGGTAGAAGACATCGTAACCTTTCTATTGTATAGGGAATTTTTTGGTGCTTCTGAGCTTTAGCAGTAGATATGGTGATTTTTGTGAAAAAATACCAATTTTTCTTCTCAAAATTTGATGTTTGAGCACCATTGTATTCTTAATACGTACTTTACACTATTGAATCCTACAGTGATTTGTGGCCCATCGGTTGGACTAATATTGAGTAAATTTTCAGAACACGATGTCTGACATACCTGCAAAAGTTGAGAGGAGTTATGTCAAAAATCGAAAATTGTCAAGTTTTGTCTTACTGCAGCTATGCCAGTTTTGACTTTCAGACGAAATGAATATCATTTTTGTTCCTAGCGCATCAAGTTACACCAAATATGTGATTTTCAGGTAGGGTTAATTTTTTACTTATCACAACTCTCTGTATGAGAAGCTGAATTTTCTCAGAAAGTGTGTCTTAATGTTCCGATATTGATATACAAGGCTGCCCAAATAAAACATATACATACTTATGCATTGTAGATCGTTTTGGTCTATCCATCCTAATCAAATTTAATTTTTCTTGCCAAGTGATACCGATTGACTGGGTGTGGAATTTCTAGATAAACGTGAGGTAAAAAATTATCAAAATAGCTGCGGTGAAATAAAGATCAAGTTTCTGAGGGAAATAGGTGTAGTTTATTGGCGTACAACTGTTGACGAGATGAAAATTAATCGGTGAAAATAAAAACATTGTAAGCTTTCACTTTTATCGCATACACAAAATTGGAGTAGTCTTTTTGATGTGATGTCTTAAATCATTATGTTGCTTCTATCTTTGATAGCTGCCAAGACGGCTACTATGGCGACCCTAGGATTGGCGTGAATATTGCTTGCCGACCTTGCCCTTGTCCAGGTGGTCCTGGATCTGGGTTCCAACATGCCGATACCTGTTATTTAGACCCGCCAACTCAAAACGTCGTTTGCAACTGTAAACCAGGATACGTTGGTAATTTCAGAATTATATTTATTCATGAAAAAACTTTGGAATATGATAAAAGGTAGACTGGAGAAGTTCAGCCTAATTCCACGCTTTGATAAAATCGTAGATTCATATCCACATTTGTTACAAAATTTAACGACTTTTTGAATTAAATTTCCTAGAATAGCTTTTGTTTTTTTATACATCGAATCAAATCTAAATTTCATAAAGTTAGTTTCAAGTTTTTCGTATATTTTGATTAGGTGAAAGATGCGATCAATGCGCGGTGAATTACTGGGGTAGCCCGACTGAAATTGGCGGCAGTTGTGAACGTTGCGACTGTAACAGCAATATTGATTTTTCCGTTCCCGACTCGTGCGACAAACGAACAGGCCGCTGTTTAAAATGTTTACATTTTGCGGAGGGATTCCAATGCGAGCACTGTATGGCCGGATATTTCGGGGATGCTAGGATCCAACAATGCCAGAAGTAAAGAGATATTCATATGAGTACCGGATAGGCTAACTACCTTTACTTTACTACTTTAATCATTTTTTTGACATGTTGCTGTTTTTTGTCAATAGCCAGTCCATGGAATGGGGGGGGGGGGGGTAACAATATGGCTAGGCCGGCAATTTCCGGGGGTTTCTAACGCAGTTCCTACACATTATATTTGTGAAACAATGTAAAATAAATAGTAATTGTTCTCAATTTTTATCCCAATGGCATATACGAAAGTAAAATTTTGTTATGTTTTCTTATCGGCATTTTACCAGCGTCCAAAGAAATTTATGCTGCAACTATACTGTTAGTGGTTATGAAATTGAACTTGATAAATCTAACGTTCGGTAAAAAATCATCAGATTAAAAGTAGTTTTTCATCAGACGATAATTTAAATTAGCTCTACTCAACTACTCATAGCTCAACGTACTATGTGAATGAAGTTTATAGGAACCACAGCGGGTCACATATAAGTATGTTTTCGTGATTTACATCATACAGAGGTACAACAGGTCAGACTTTGAGATAATGGCATAGACCAAAGTCTGGAGGAGAACAGCCATTTTTCTGTGAAAAGTGATTTTCATTGATCCTTTTAGAATATCTTAGATGGGATGAACCCCTCATACCTCTCTCTACGTTTTTGTACGATGTCATATAGGACTAGATGTGAGCGTTTTCAACTAATCTAAAAAATTGCGAAAATATGCAGTAATAATACATTGAAAATATACAGTAATGATAATTTATTGATTACCCAATATTTTCTAAAAATTTGGTCATACATTTGACTCGGAAACAGTACAACGGCCTAATTGGCACTCTGTGCGTAATAATAGTGGCTGGAAGGACATAGTGGTCGAAATGATATGGTGTCTAACTCAGAGTCTTTTTTGCACTTTACAAACGAAACCGTCTAGAGCACAAACGAAAATTTTGGCTTTGTTTGTACCAGTACAAACGAGAATTTTAGCATAAAAAAATTTTTGTCACTCAACAGTTGTCTGTATTCAGTATCAATGGACTTGTTAGGACTTGTTTGTTATGCGTCAGCATCGTTAACGGCAAACTAGCATCTATAGCATAATAATAAAAGCTTTTTGTCGAGTATTATACTAGTGTGTGTTCTGTGCCTCATGATCAACTGTTTTATGTGTGTGCATTCGTAGACGTCTTATGTGTCTCGTGAAAATGGCCAACATATTCATGTTTCACATCATCTTTGTTGCATTTTATTACAATGAATGTTTTTTTCAGCAAATTTTTGCAAATTTGGAAGTACAAACGGTTTTTGAGAGGTCGTTTGTACCAGTACAAATGGACCCAGTATAAAAAAACACTGGCCTAAATCAATATCAAATGTCAAAAATTAGTGGCTGATTCGATTCAGTGGCTGAAATTACATCACAGTGCTGATGAGGCATAGTGACACAAAAACCGTGTAATCAGATTAAATCAACTTTTCCATTGTAACTTTTGCCGGTTTCACCATTTGTCGTTAAACTATGTTGCTTTTAAAAATGTATTTATTTTCAAGTATTGTATAGCATATACTTATTTTGTTTAAGATGCGTTTGCAACGTTCTTGGCACGAATCAAACTGCGGGCGCTTGCGATCGCGAATCTGGCCAATGTCCGTGCTTGCCCAACGTAAAGGGTCTACGTTGCGACGTTTGCGCTCCCAATCATTGGAAAATTGCCAGCGCCATCGGTTGCGAACCCTGTGATTGCGACCCGCTGGGTGTCGTTATGAACACCGATCAACTAATCACTGGTATGCAGTGTAATGAATTTGACGGTCAATGCGCTTGCAAAGTTGGTCGTGGAGGTCGCACATGCTTCGAATGTCAAGATTACTTTTGGGGCGATCCGAAAGTCGAGTGCAAAAGTGAGTTTTCTTGCAAAGTCGAAATTCTCGTGAATCAAAGACATCTCGAATTTCCAATTTTTCTAGTATATAAATGATATAAAAATATGTATCAGTCAAAATTTGACACCTGAAAAAGAGAGAAAACATATAAGAAATATAGAAAAAAGCATGAACGGCTTAGTTATCTTTTCTAGGATGCGAATGTAACCCCGTAGGATCGCTCACTTTGCAATGCCACCGCGAAAACGGAACATGCATTTGTCAACCGGGTTCGGGTGGACCGCGCTGCGATCAGTGTGCCCGCGGTTACACTGGTACTTGGCCTCAATGTTACCCATGCGGTGAATGTTTCCAAAACTGGGATAGAACATTATCAGGCTTGAAAGGTACAATTTTATACGTATATCATTTAAATATTTGGAACCCTATCACTTTCACTAAAAGTTCAATGACTGCTTTGTTCTGGAATTGGTTATAGTCTTTTACCAGAAAAATGTTGCATTATATAGAGCTGAGATTCTTTGGCCTCGCAGTTCCTGTAATCAATTAGTGATGATCGATTTGTATTTCACCTTCCCATCTTGTCTGAGTTTCTTTGATTTTTAAATTTTAAGCTTATTGCATATTTATTCTTCATTATAGATGAAACGGGCAGAATTATCGAAAAAGCTAGCAATATCGAGACAACGGGTGTCGCATCGGTCTACGATAAAGAATTCCAAGAAATGGATAAGAAATTGACGACTGTACAGGCTGTGTTGAATAATGTCAACAAAACACGACACGAAATCGAACTACTGTCCATCAGAAGCAAGGATGCCGAGTAAATCTACAAATTTTGATCCGTACGATTCATGCGATATTTTTCAATTTTTTCTAGGAAATCGAACGAAGATATTAAGTCGCGATTGAATGACGTAGAAAACAAGACAATGGATACTTCCAATTCGTTGGAAGGTTACGTCGTACGTCAGAAGAATCTCCGCAACGCTTTATCTGAATTTCAAAATGTTTCTAATGAATTCGAAGCTAACGCAACAAAGTTGAGACAGTCAGACGTGGAAGGTAAAATTGTTTCAACAAGAGTCTTATCGAACACAATTACAAAAATGTTGATGTAGGTCGTTTTCATTTCTTCGGTTCTACATTTTTAACTTTTATGATTCAAGTATTGTTTAAATCTGTCCCGATGCAAATCGCAGTTTTTTGCGTAATATGTTTGTAACTGATAGAAAAACTCAATTTGGAACAGTCTTCGAATTTTTTCAAAATTTTTGACGTTTTCCCTTTCGGAAATCTAATTTTTAGGCGCCTATAACGTAACTCGTGAGGCACTGGCTTCCGCAAGGGAAGCTCAACACCGGATTCAGTCGATCAATGGTTTATCTCAAGATGCCGACGCTTTACGGCTTAAAACGGCCGAAAAATTGTCGACCTATGAACCTGAATTCAATAAACAATATCAAGAAAATCAGGAAACGTTAGACGATTTAGAAATCAAATTGCGAAGTTTACATAGTAAAATTCCACAACTAAACGATGCCGTTTGTGGCGCTCCTGGCGATCCTTGCAACGAATTGTGCGGTGGGGCTAAATGTGGAAAGTGCGGCGGTCCTTCTTGCGGGGATGGTGAGATATATTGTTGCAGACAATTTTCAAGTTTATTCACATTCGGATATGTATGTACACTGTCCCTCTGATAATGAGAGAATGTTCTCATTTTTTCAGCAAAGAAACTGAAAATGTTGTTAATGTTTAAAAAGTTATAATAGTTTGGGCTTCTGGGGCCGGTTTCACTACCTCAAACTGAGGATCTTCCTACGGCGGTATTAAATGCTTGAAACTGAGTTCCAACTGAGCCCGACGTCGGTTTCATCTTTTTTGGGTTTCACTGAAAATTCAGTTTTTCACTAAAATTTCACTAGAAAAATTTAAAACGCTTAAAATGTGGCACGTCATTCATGTTATAATATGTAAGATATACGTTACAAAAACTGCAAAGCCAAAGAAAAAACAAAAAAGGATGTTTGTTTAGAAAATACCGTAGAAAAAATGTAAAAGAAATTCACATAGTCGTACTGCATGAAAAACTAACGGCCGAACGTGACAAAATAAAATGTGCGAAAAGTATGGCCATAAATTTGAAGTATTTGTTGTATTTTTTCTCTTACTTTTATTGATTCTTTTATCATTTGTCCGCGGTATCAAGTTGAAAAAAGTAACAATCTTATAGTTCAGCATCCATTTTGTTCATTTCTCGTTTTTTTATCAATTTTTTTTAGTTGAATTCGAATTTATATCTTATTCAGGTGCAGTCACCAAATCCGAACAAGCTTATCGCTATTCGAAAGAAGCTAACGAAAAATTAGACGACAAACAACGCGAATCTAACATTTTAATGCAAAATGTACGAAACGCCGTTTCGGCGACGGAAAGAGCCAATTTAGACGCTCGAGCCGCTTTCGAAACAGCAACGCGAGTTGCGCAATTGGCCAACGCTACTAAACAAATATTGCGCTCTAAATTGGAACGATTGGCCTCGGCTTTGAATTCTGAGGCGGCGACGTTTGCCGACGTGCGCCATAAAGCGCAAGAAATTCTGAACATGACGGTTGAAAGTATAAGTAAGTAGAAAAACTCAACAAACGGGAATTTTTCACCAAGTAAATCTGCTTAACAGAGAAAAAGAAACAAACAAATGCGTGTAATGTTTTTCATAATGCGAAATAATACGAACTGTACTAACTAATTTTTTTCTCTCAATTCATGACGCATTTTGTACATCTGATACAGTTATCAATTTTTCGCACTTTCACTCGATCACTCAATTATGTTAAATCCACTCAAAAAATGCGTAAAATAATGAATATAGAAATCTTTTAAATCTCTAATCTGATTTCTGGAATTGGGTATCAAGAATTTTTGAATGTTTCAGTAAACTATCACGGGTCATCTTTGAAAGTTTACCTTTTGTTTATGGGAAAGCCTGTCTGGTATAGATTCGCTTATTAAAATTTGAGCTATTATACCACTCTGTAATTCTTCTAATATTTAACTTTTCAGTGACATTATGTCGATTCGATTACAGTCGTGAAACAGATTTTGGCTCTGAATTCAAAAAAATGACTAATTTGTGAGCTTCCGCAAAGAGATTTTATTGAACTTAGTTTTATCAACGGAGCTTGTTAAAACTGTTTGGTTAAGCTCGGTCTGAAGATGGTTTTATAAGTTTTGTTGTGAGGAAGTTTAACGGTGGTCTAATTTTATTTTTTTATGCTCTTAAACCAAGTTTAAAAATTGTTCATCGTAGAAAAGGACTTTTCTGGCGAATAAAAACATTTTGTTAAAAAAAATCGTACTGCTCTACTTCACCGAATTTTTGAAAATAGCAACTCACATTCGGAAGGAAATATCAGCAGAAATTGATTTTCAACGGAAAACTGCGAGAACCTGCGTTGTGTCTGTCTGTAGTCCTTGCTCTACGTCGAATATGGTCAGAAGATCGTACATTATTCAACAACTCAGTTTAACGGTCACAAACCCATATTAATTAAGATCGCTCTCAGTTACTAGAAATATTTTTCAGATCTAGTTCAGATTGTATCTTTCGGAAACCCATCCAATAATAAATCAGCTCCGGTTTAGTGTAATGAAAAATTTTTAGGCTAGCGTTATATCGATTTCCTGTATAGAATATCCAACGGAGAGGTAAAGCGACCTTTTCGTGCGTGGGTCCATTGATAATTCAAAATTTTTAGGGGTCATCGATGGATAGAAAATCGATTTTTTGCATAAAAAGTTCGGAACCAAAACATTCATATTTTTTAGTTTTCCGATCAAATGATTGATTTCCTATGGCTAGCCTATTTCAGACATATGATTGACAAACCTCGGGATGGCCCAGGGTTTCTAGGGTTGTTCGTATGACACTTCGCACTCTCCAATTACAATTATAAAACAAAACTAGAAGAGGCTGAATATTTGCTTATCAATATTCCTAGATAATCAAGAAGACATCGAAGTAAAAGCGCGTCGCATTGCTGATAATTTGGCCAAATTGACTAATATCGACGCTATCATAACCGAAACTAGAAACAATTTGACCATTGCTACGGGTTTGAAAGACAATGCTGATTCTGCCAAGTTAGACTTTTGCATATTGCTCAGTATAATTTTGAAGAAGTTTCTTCTTTTCTTCTTTATTTATAAATTTCGCTACACAGTCTGGAATTTCTTCTTCACTTGATCAAAAAATGAATTGATAAAATATGTGCATTCATTGACGGGTAATTTTTAGAATCAACGCCGTAGAAATGCTCAACACGACGTTGGATGTTATTAAAACTTTGAATCGAACGAAAGTTAGCCAGGAGAAAACCAAAATGACGATCGAACAAGCGAATGGGACTATCAATACTGCTCGCGATAAGTTAAATCAAGTAGGATGCCTGTTCGAAAATTTTCTTTATTGTAGTACATAGATATATCTCTTTCTTACAAAATGTTCAGGTCAGCCACGATTTTGATACTCAGTTGAACACGGTAGGGATTATCATAAAATATTACAAATGTCGTACATGAGTTTTGAGACAATCTCAGATATCTGTGGTTAATACATTGGAAATTATCACACCTGGAAAGGAATCTTGCGGTATAACGTATTTTTATTTCCCGACAATAGCCGCATACCAACCAACCCGAAGGAGTCTGATCAGGACCGTAACTAGGGAGGGGAATGAGGGGATATCCTCCCGCTGAAATGGAATCGGATAGAAATTTTTTAAACTGTCGAATAATGCAGCTTCAATCGAAAAGATGCATTTTGGTGAACTTTAGAAGGTTTACTTTAGACCTCAAAATTTTCCGGATTTATATTAGTAATTGTTTTCTATTAGGCGCAGCCGTTAGCATATTCGCTTCCACCTACTAATTAACCTTCAACAGTTTCTATCAACTGAATCACCTTATTTCTTTTTTATTCGTTAAGAGTCAGTATTTTGCCGAAAGCTAAGATTTTTATCCGATCCTCTGAATTTTTTCTCTCGTTGCTTGGAACATTTCAAACGTTTTCAACATAAACATTTGCATTTATAATTGATGATTATTGAAGGCATCATTCTAGACTGTAAATTTAGAGCTTCTATTCAGCAATGTCTGTTGCAAAGATTCATTTTCCAGCATTTTAGAATATTATAAAATTTCGAAAATTTTTATCTTCGGAAACAATGAAAAACAAAATTACAATCTATTAGAATGATGTCAATTTATATTTCAGTGTAGCGGAAAATCATTTTCCAGCATTTTAGAGTGTAAAAACTCGAAAACTTTTCTGGTGCCAAGCGCCAAGCAGAGTGTAATGATAGGTGATAGACGTATAAACCGCTTCGTTTAATTTGAATAGATGATTCTACTCATAGTTTAGTACCAATTTGATAGTCAAAATTATCGGTTTTAACAATCTTTTTTCGATTTTTCGAGCCAAAAGTAGCTCAAATTGATTTATTCTGTAGCTTCGCTGCAGACTCCACCATTAGGCTTGTAGAGGAGCCATTCTAAATCTCTGAGCATGACATTCAGAAGCTGCGCGACCTCACCCAGTCGAGTTTCCCCTATTTTAAAAAATTTTGGAATCCCCCCCCCCTGAAAAAGATTCATGGGTACAGGCCTGAGTGTAATCATTATATTTTTCAAGACTTGCAGTCACCTCTTTCACATACATGTAATTGGGGGAGGGGAAGTGCTATGGAAACCCCCCCCCCTAAAAATTGTCGACCATATGGCTAGTCATTGGGCGACCGCCCCCCAGGATTTTCCAATCCAATGACTAGCCATATGGTAGCCCTAGGGACCCCCGTGCTTTTGGTCGAAAAAATACTGAAAAATGTCAACCTTTTGATTAAAAATGTCAAATTTTGAACGAAAAATGGTAAAAAATGTGAATTTTCTTGGCGCTTCGCGCCATAAATACATTTTTCGATCTTTTTAGGGAAAAATTACTATTTTTTGAACTATTTTTCGGACTTTTTCGTGAAAAAATCAATTTTTTTCCTTGAGAGATCCCTCTCCCCGAAATTCTGGGACCCCCGGCCCCAAAAAAGTCGCCTACCCCCCCCCCCCCCAGACCTCGAGGCTCCGTCAAATGTATGGCCCCACTCCTCCCCCCAGACCTCGGGGCTCCGTTACATGTATGCTCTTTCATACATATAAAGAATGATTTAACGTCAGATGTAGTGCCTTTTCAGTATTGTCATTGAGTCTCGATCCTGTTCTGCCATAATAAAGTTAATTTGATAAAGGAATTAAATTTCATTCTCCACTTTATAATTGTACGAATTCAAACGTTGGCTTACTTCTGATGGTAGCCACACAAATTTTGATTATATTTAGGCGACCAATCATTTTTCAAAAGTTTTATAAACCAAATTCTGGGAAGAGCCTTAGAAGATTAGATATACGCAATTTTCTCTTGTACTTGGCGTACGTAGCCTATACCCACACGATGTATATACCGAGTCGCTAAAGTGCATAAGTACGCATTTTTACGTTTTTTTAGACAAAAATTACTATTTTTAAACAATTTTTTAAACAATGTTCGAAAATCGCAATTTTTCTTCAAGCCACCCCCAAAAATTTTTGCAATCGTTGACCCTCTGCCCCAAAAAATTCGCATGGAACTCCCAGACATTGGGGTTCGGTTGTTACACGTATGTGGTCAGCCACATAGTTGACACTCTTTTTCCCCAAGTTTTTCTAGTTACATGGGCTATCGCAAGCTTGTGTATAGGACCCCATCTTTTAGTATCAAAGAAAGCGAAGATATTTTTGATCTTTGTTTTTGATGGGGATTTTGGATTGTTTAGGAGACTTTTTTATCATTTGATTGTATTTAATGGGATGGGATTTTTGATGGGAAAGGATCATTTTTGGACAAAAATGGTTACAAATGTCAATTTATTTCGACGCTTTGCGCTATAATGGATTTAACTACAATAAGCATTCTTCGAAGCGTTTTTCTAACTGTTAACTTTCGAATTTTTCGATTTTCGAGCTTTTTCTATTGCAATTACCCGCTCCTTAAATTTTGTGCAACTGACCTCACCCATTAGTAGGTATGGGAAGGATCCACTTCTTTGACTGAATTGGGCTTGGACCTTAAAAAACTTGCTTCGTCGGATCCGGATCCTGTATACAGCATATATACATATGTATGTGTGAATGAATATATGTTGATTTTTGAAAATCAAGTTGTGTGAATTCCTATTTCGATACTCATTGAAGTGAGAAGCAAATTGAAGCAAGAGCTTAACATCTTTAAACCATACATGTAACCAAGCCCCGAGGTCTGGATAGGGGGGGGGTAGACGACTTTTTTTTACCTGGGCTCAGTAATTTCCAGAATTTTGGGGGGAGGGGTCTCTCAAGGAAAAGAATTGATTTTTTTCACGAAAAAAATCCCAAAAAAGTTTAAAAAATAGTAATTTTTTTCTAAAATGACCGAAAAAATGTATTCATGGCGGGAAGCGCCCAGAAAATTCATATTTCTGACCATTTTTTGTTCAAAAATTGACATTTTTCATCAAAAAATTATCATTTTTCAGTATTTTTCCGACCAAAAGTATGGAGATTCCTACGGCTACCATATGGCTAGCCATAGGATTAGAAAATCCAAGGGGGGCGGTCGCCTAATGGCTAGCCATATGGTCGACGATTTCTGGGGGGGGGGGTTCCCATAGCACTTCCCCTCAATTACATGTATGCTTTAGAACAGGCTTTTTTAGCTTCTATCTGCATCGTACAGAAATGACCGAAGTTATTCTGCACTGAACAAGTTTTTCCTGTTCCAAATAAATGTAAACAAATAATACTTTCGTTAAGGATTTTTAGTCAGAAAACGATTGTGTTAAATAAAAAAGGAAGGTTGTGTAAAAAATCAATGATTTCATGTTCATGCCAGGAGGAAAATTTCATTTTCACTATATTTCCATAGAAAGTCGAGTTTAACTTACTTAAATATGAGGTGAGACATAGTAGATTCCAGAGATGTATTGGGTACCCGGACTCGAAATGAGACCCGAAATTACCCGACCATTTTGCTGGACCCGAACCCGATATTCTTAAAATTTATGACCCGGACCCGAAGAAATTGTTACAATTCTGATTCGGGCTTAATGTGTAACATAGTCATTTAGCTGAAAACGAATACCCATTTCAAAGAATGTGATGACTCATCAATTAGCTAACGAAATATGAAAAGTAACAAATCAACACTTTATTGCTTTAGTCACTTTGAGATATACATGTAATTGGGGGGGGAGTGCTATAGGAATCCCCCCTCAGAAATCGTCGATCATATGGCTAGCCATTGGGCGACCGCCCCCCCCCCCCCACCTCCAGGATTTTCCAATCGTATGGCTAGCCATAGGGTAGGCCGAGGGACCCCCATACTTTTGGTCGGAAAAATGTCAATTTTTGAACAAAAAATGGTCAAAAACGTCAATTTTCTCGGCGCTTCGCGCCATAAATACATTTTTTATCTTTTTTTAGACAAAAATTACTATTTTTTGAACTGTTTTTCGAACTTTTTTCGTTAAAAAATTGAATTTTTTTCGCTTCAGAGACCCCTCCCCCCAAAGTTTTGCGAATTACTGACCCCCGGCCCAAAAAAAGTGGCCCAACCCCCCTCCCCCAGACCTTGGGGGTCCGTTACATGTATGCTTTGAGACTGACTTAAATTTAAAATCTACAGCACCAAGTTATATTTAACAAATAGTTTTTGGTCGTTTTCCTTGTAGTTGTCGTCTTTTCAGTCTAGATATTTGTTAATGATATTAATCTAAGGATCAAAAATGAAATTATGGAGATGCTTAGTCACTAATATTTCATGAGCGGTTAATGGCTCAAATCGATTTATTGTGTCTCAACCAAACCATACGATTTCGATTTGATGTTGTCTCTCTCACATCCATTTTAAGATGCAGTTGTTGATAAGTTCGATCTTGAATACGATTAGTTGAAAATGAATTTATACCCAAAAATAAAGTATATTGTGTGGTTTTACATTCTGCGTTTGAAATTTTGTTTTCTAATTTTGTACTTTTCACGTTTTACACTTTTTAAAGTGTCCAAAGGAAGTGAAAAAAAGCAGAAAAAAAATCATTTGGTTGGACCTCTTTCCGGACACCTTCCCATAGGATGCAGCAGAATGTCTTTATCATTTTTGTTTGCACTAATGTCCAACATTTTATGTTAAAGTTTCAATACGATTCGTGTACCTTTTTTGAGTTGTCGCGATTGGCACACACTGCACTGCCATTCAAATATCTTTTTGAATCTGAATAAATCTCCCACCAATAAAGTTCTGAGAAAACAGGATTCGCCATCACCTATATAATGAATTGGAAGAAAAATGCGGCTTCAAAGCAAGATGAATTTTGATTTATCTAGCTTTGATATTTGCTGAACGACATGCTTCAAATGAAAGGTCGAAAATTTTAAAATATTCCAGAAATCGAGTCATTCTGACGTTTCTTTACAGGAAAACGCAAGCTATTCCTATGCGCTTTGTTGTATTTGAAAGGCACTACAATCGACTATCATTTTATTTATCTTCAGCTTGCTAACCTCAAGTGGTGTTGAACGGATGCCTTCTACTGTAGAGAATTTTCCCACACCTTATAACATAGGTCGGAGTCAGGCAGACGTCATTTAATTTGTAACATTAATCGCAGCCGACTTTTTTTCAATTGAATTACTGAAAAAAATAATTTATGTTGCATCTCTTACCAGACACCCTGTTGCACAACCATTATGAATAGATCGATGAAATTGTGCCAGTGATTCAACCAACATCTTGTTTTTTTATTCATCTAATCTGAACGTTTTTAATGTTTCCTGCATCCCGTTTATGGCTGGTGGCATAAAACAGCATTTATGTATCAATTTTCAAGATGTGCAGACATCTACAACTCCCAAAACGGTACACAAACCCGATTTAAATTGTAATAGACTCGTATATTGGTGGCTACAGAAATACAGGGAAAAATTCCGCGGCTTCTTATTAGGAGGTTGCCCAAAAAACTCTTCAAATGACTCTTTTAGGTTATTGCGACTTCATTTTTGACACTTCATAATAGCATAAAAAGTGTAACGCGAGATTTAAGAAAATTTATTTCATACCTTCTGCATATAATGAACATTTGGAGATTTATATTTCAAAACACGCATAGAGACTGAAAAATGCCAAAAAATGTAAAACTTCCAACTTTTGGAGTACTGTAAGTGTACGAATATTGACTTGCGTCGAATAAATGCTGTGACAATACTTAGCGTGTGAAACCACTCAAAATATCTCATTTTCAGATATTATCAATTTCCAACTTATCATAGGTCCGTGGAGCACTAGGTCAAATCTCTCAGAAATCGTGTCTGAATGATGTCACTCAGAATAGCGGTTTGGAAAAATATAACGGACCCGGACACGAAATGAGACCCGAAATTACTCGACAATTTAGCTGGACCTGGACGGGATATTCTCAAAATCTCGGACCCAGGCCCGATATTCTAAAAATTTTGGATCCGGACCCGATATCCTTAAAATTTTGGACCCGAAACATCTCCAGTAGACTCATGGAAACAATCAGGGACAACGGAAGAATTAAGCTAAGCTTCTTTTTGGTCATGTTTCAGCTTAATGTCCTGAATGTTATAGGTAAGGGCCATAATTTGAGGTTTTGACCTAATAAATCGCACCAAATGCACTTTTTCATCACGAATTTTTCCACGCGACCAAAAAATGTGCACTGTGCAGAAAAAAGCCTGCTTTGGACTGTTTTCTTTAATCAGGAAGTATATAAAATTACATCAGTAAAGTCAATAACAGATTAAGACTTATGATGTAAACTGTTTTTTACAAACAAAACTAATCAAAGTTCACGTTTACTGTCCTGCTAGAAATCGTCGAAATTTTGATACAGTTGAAAAATTGCTGTTCATGAGCTATAATTTGGCTACTGCTGGTTTGGAAATTTAAAAAAATCGATGCAAACCCAAGTGAATATAGTTCCCAAAATAATCGGATCTCAGTTTCAGACACTGTCGGATCCGGATCTCAGAAAATTCCAATGATCTGTTCCAAATCTAGAAATTAGGGCGGATCTTCAGATTCTAATTCGGGTATTCGTCTCGTCCCTACCCATAAAGAATTCGACTGACCCCGTCTAATGTGTGATTAAAATAGCTGACTTTATCAGTTGTCTACACCAGACTTCCCCAATGTCAGACTTTTCAGGCAAAGGTAAAATTGAAAATTTGCGGGGTAGTGTAGCTAAATGTCCACTAAACACTGTCATTTTATCTCAAAATTAGGCAACCAGTGATCAATTTTGTGGGCTTTAGGTAGGGGTAATACCCTTACCTAATACCCCTGCATTTAGGTAGGGGTAATACCCTACCTAATACCCCTGACATTCTTCAGATCGCAAATAGAACCGATTCGGTGGAAAAATCCGTCGATGACGCCACTCAACAATTAAGCTCTCTAAAAAACGAAATGAATAAGGTCGACATCGAATATTTACAAATCGACAAAGATATCGATACGGCCGATTTGCTGAGTCAATCGGCCAAAACGACGGCCGATACGGCCCGCCAACGTTTGGCAGCATTGGAAGAAGCTTACCAAAAAGCTCAAATGGCTATGAACGAAAAATTGGGCTCCGCCAATTCGTCAACAAATGGCGGCGACGGCGATCAAGGTTCCGCTAAAAAAGAAAAAGCCGAAGGTTTGAGACAAAGAGCGACAGCTATTTTGGAAAGAAATAAAAATCGTATCGCTCAGTTTAATGGTAATATATAGAAATGCCACTTTTATCTTTTTCTCTTTTCTCTGTGCGGAATACTTTCCCTTAAAATTTTTTGATTTTGATAAAAAGTTGAAAAAGCTGTTTTAAGAAATTCAACTCGAACTAGGCTTAAAAACATTTCCAAAGATACTAATTTGGAAAATACATTGTTGTGGCCCTTAAAAACATCCTCACTCTATTCCGCTCAAAGGATTACGAGTAAAAGAGCAATTAAGACGTGGTTCTCAGTACGTGATAAACAGACAGTTCCCTATCAAGCAGTGACGTAGCCAGGATTTTAGTTCGAGGGAAATGCATAAGAAAATTAATGTATGAAAAGTATGCGAAATTACATTCTCTTAATTTGAATTATGGAGTTTGTGAAATTTGGAGATTATTCGGATTGTTTTATTATTTGTCAGATTATTTTCTAGATGTCCCCTCCCTCCTCAAGGGAGAAAATTTTTGAAATTAGGGAGTACAATAGTGCATTTTTATACATATTCTAGAATAATTTAACTGTAAGAAGTTTGAAATTTAGCAATTAATTTGTTGAATGTGCTATCTAGAAATGTATCGGGTTCAAAATTTTGAAAATATCGGGTCCGGCTCCTAAATTTCAAGCATATCGGGTCCGGGTCTAGAATTTTAAGAATATCGGGTCCGGGTCCATTATACTTTTCAAAACGCTAATCTGTGTGATATACGTGCGTATCTTCATATAATAAAAACTAGAGATGAATCGGGTCTAAAATTTTGAAAATATCGGGTCCGGGTCGAAAATTTCAAGAATATCGGGTCCGGATCTAAAAAAATGGTCGGGTATATAGGGTCCGGATTCCTGATACATCGCTAGTGCTATCTACACTTTTATGAGTCAACTAAAATAAGAATACATAGAACCGACTTGAAACGCCGAAAAATTTCCGTATTTCCTTATATTTGATTGCTTAAAGCTGCATTTCCCATCGTCTAACTCCGCAAAAAAATCTTTTAGTTTCATTTCGGGTGCGCGTGCTTCCTGGCTACGCTCCTGCTGTCGATAAGTGAAAATTTGACAGTTAGTCCTAGTTAGGCCACATGGGAATCTCTGAATTGAGAAATTGCTCACTTGGGAATCGCTCCCTTGAGAATCGCTCGCATAAGAATACGTATAGAATAGTTGTGCAATGCTCATTTACTTTTGCTGTGGATAGAACTGCGTTTACGCCTTAGTATCACTCGAGAAATTTTGATCATTAGCAACGTTATGGAGGAAATTTTCTGTTGTTCTGTTTGCCGCTTATGAAGATAAATTATCTGCATTCAAGCTTTACTAAGTTTTCCGTATTGAAGTTACTTTTGTGAGATGCTGCATCGATAATGGCATTCAGTCGTAGGAATAACAATAAAAACGAAAATGACTTGAAACATTGTAGAAAAAATTCCTACGCTTTGAAGAATGACTTGAAGAATTTCTTCATTCCGCTGTATTTCATGAGTCGATCAGTCTATATGTAGAGAATACCTTGGCGAATGACAGGCCATTTTTTTCATTCATGATTCATTCACTAAACCAAAATTTAGGGAGCAAAGGGTACGGGTTTGTGCTGTTGAAGCATAAATCAACGTTGTTTTGTGCAATAGTCTTCACCAATTGTTGTTTATGAAAGGCCTTCTTCATTTTCTGCTTCAGAATTGAACGTGAAAGTTAAACGAAACGAGTTACTGTTCGCCAATTTGGTGGAAAAGAATGCCAAATTACAAAAGGAGCTCAACGAATATACGGCTCGTATACAAATGCTGGTCGATCACCACGAAAAGTGTAGTTGAATTATGTTTTAAATATTACTTATTTAATCACCTTGTTATGGTTTTCGTTTATTCTTGCGACTTGTTTTACCCCGGGTAAGAATCATGTTTCGCGCAAGATCTCCGTGGGTATTTCGTGCCGGAAAAAACTTTTGACCCGCTTCTTGAAGATTCGCTTCATATTCTATACTCATTCTTTTATTATACCGTTTTTTACTTTTTTTGTGACATTGTATACGTGCCTTGCCGCAAATCGCCTTTTCTGTTGAATTTATGACTTGCGTTTATGAACATCAGTATTCAATTTTAAACATTATTTTGCAATGTTACGTATTTACGACTAAAATAATAAATTCACTGCATCGCAAACCATTTGAATAAAATTTTAAAAACGATTCTTCACATGCAAAAGATGCAAGTTCGGTATTGAGAGTTTTCGCGGAAACGGTTCATAGACCAGCGATAATCGTCGTAGCTCTTGAAAAATACTAACTAGCTTGGCGAAGGACACTGATCAAAATCGCCAGAGAGGTGTAGATGTCGGGAAGTAGGCAAAAACGTAAATCTTCTAAATAAGATACGACCCAATTAAAATTAGGTTAGGATAAAATTTTTAGTAGATTCTGGATCTGCTAGCGGTTCCCTAAACAATAGTTTTTCTTACGATCATCTATGACAATTTTATTGTATGTCCTGCTGTAGCAATAATTTTTTGAAGCTCCTCCCAAATGGCTGAGTGGAAACGCCGTGAATTACGAGTGATATTAGGGACACACTAAGACTTCCATTATGAATTAATGTCACGGATAGTCGCTCATGTGATATTACAGTATACCTTCAATCTCGCACAGTACGCTCAACGGAGAGAGTTGATCGGTTCTCACTCTAATCCTACAATACTTTTACTTGGTGAAAACTACGATCCAATTAATCGATCAACAAGGCACCCAGTGTGTAACAACACGACAATAAACTACAATAATAATACAATAATAACACGATAATGCGATACAGGAATCAAGTTTTACACATGAAATCGAGAATAAAAAAAATTAACAATTTTCACTACGCTTCCTTCTATTATACTGCTTCCTGTAGACCACACCCTTAGTCCATGGGGAGCCCGCTTCCACTTGGTGAGATGCAATAACATCATGAATTTGTGATTTGAGGATATATAAGTAGTAAGGCTGGACCATATAGGTCATATGGTTAAGGATATCCCTATCTTTTGTGTATGACCTATAATTTGTCATTTTTGGCCGATTTATACACTACCAGGCGAAACTAACCGTCCATGATGGTCGCATCCAGGATGCATCCGCAACGCGTCCTGGACACATCCAGGATGCGAAAAACACACTATACGGACAATAAAATTGACAGGCCATGTGCTTGTGTCACACAAAGCTAAGGAATTTTGCTGATGCTTCCTTCTTACCTCCCTATAGAAATCACACATTATTTACCAGATATAAATGAAAGGCCAACTGTTGTTATACTGTAGGTCAAAACAAAGTGCCTTGAATATGTTTGGAGGTCCCATTCCTGAATGATTGTTCTAGTCAGTAGTTGTCAGATTGGTCAGATTGGTCAGTAATGGTCTGTTTTACGAGTAAAATCTGGAAAAAGTCCATATGTGATGAAACATTATTCTTAAGTGTGCATGCGTATAAAGTTGATTACCTGCCAAAAATGACCAAAAAAGGTCTTTTATAGAAAAATGACCAGAATGAGCAGGGCATAAAAAGCCCGTAGAAAATTTGGAGAGTTCAAAATCTTTACATATCAAAAGAAAAAAGCTTTTAAATTAATGTAGCATTTTTCTTTTATTGTAAAACTTTTGAAGCAATGTATCATTTTTTGTTTATTGCAAAAAATCATTTAACCCAAATAAAATAAAAAATACCGTATTTATTCGAATAAATGCCATAGCGTTTATTTTTTCAATTGTACTTTTGGTGCGGCGTTTATTCAAGGGTGGTGTATATTCGAGGGGAGCATTTATTTAAATTCTGAGTTAAATACCACATATATTTTAATAAAATTTTCACTTTTTTAACAATTACTATTCATAATTAACAAATTTTTATAAAAGCACTGATAATAGGTACTTAGGTATACATTCAGGCTATATTTTTTCTTTTTTACACCAATATAATTTCCCATCGTATCCATTACAATGCAAAAAATTTATTTGACAACGACAGGATAAAGAGCAATAACAAAGTTTATTAGTAGTAGATACCTATATTTATGCAAAATACCTACTGCAAACTGTACTTATTTTTGCACTTTGAACTAAGGATGATAAGTCCTCGAATAAAGGCCGCTGCCTTCATTCAAGGGTGGCATTTATTTTTTTCACACATAAGGTGCGGCATTTATTCTAGGGTGGTGTTTATTCAAGGGCGGCATTTATTCCAATAAATACAGTAATAAAGTAAGTAAAACTAGAAAAACAAATAGAAAGCATGTATAAAAAACGACTCCCTCCACCCAGGGAGGAAGTCTTCCAAAAAAGCGCCCTCGGGCTCCAAAAAGAGAGGTGCGCCATCTGCAGGTTGACAGAATGGCTGGAAGCCCCGCATACTGAATGATCGCCCAAATTAGAATGGTCTTTTATCACAGAAAAATTTTTTTGTTTTTAACTAAAATCATTTTTTTAAATTTGTAAAATTTTAGCAGCTACGCCAAGTGACGCTAGCGGTTGCCGCGGGAGCGGTGGTATTGTATATAATTGCATATAGTAATTTTAAGTAAGTAAAAATTTTTGCAAAATTTTTAAAAAACTTAATGTTTTTTATTTTCAGGTAATATTTGTATATATATTTTTTATTGTAGTATATTGTTTAAAAAGTAGAATAAAATTAAAAATCAATGAAATTTTTATTTATTGCATTTTATATATTAGTCGTTATTTGTCTAGAGTTCTAGTGTATCATCTGATGGAAAATGAAGAGGGGTTACTGTAGTAAAATAATTAGAGGTGTATGAATGAGTGAAAAGAGAATATGCGCAAAAATAATTGCATAAAAGTATAGTGTTGCTCATATTGAGATTTGTTGTCTTATATATATATATAGCTTTCTGTAGGTCTTAAGATAAAAAAGAATGTGCAGGATAATTACCAAGAGTACTGTAGAACTAAGGGAGGGAATTAAGGAAGGAAAGAAGTAGGGATAGAAGGAAGCTCATTTATAATTAGAGATAAATTGAAAGACTATTTCTAAACAATAGTTAAAGGGAAGGGTAGTATAAACAACCAAAACTATAAGTGCTTTTTATTATAAAAAATTGAAATGTACATAATATAGATATATAGTGCATTTGAATACTATAATACTATAAATAAATACTATGAATACATGATTTTTATCAATCATTACGAGAGAGTCAAATTCTGCATATATATGTGCTTCAATACCACCATCGGGTATATACTCTCGAAAATTCATTTGTAAACTGAAGGTTCCTTCACATAGGAGTTCCCAAAAATTACCATCCATACCACAAGGAGTCAAATCAAAAACAAAAAACATGTTATGTGTTGTGTAAAAGAATTTCCAGTAATTTCATTGCCCTTGTTATCTGTACCAATTCCTACACCCTCAAATAATTGTATAGGAGTGCACAAATATTCGTTTTCTTTAAAATTTAACATAGGCGTTGTAGGGAATGTTGTAGTACCACTTGTTATTTTAATTTTGTTTAACCCAAAATGTTTGGAGTTGAAGGGGCTTTGATTATAATCACCCCTAGCAGCTGCACCATCAACAAGCGCCACAACAAGACGAGAGGTAAAGGACCTGTGAACAAGGAGTTTAGAGAAGCTGAGCGATGACTAGTTGTTATGAATAGACTTGTAACATGACATCAACAAATAAGGTATTTTGCAGCTATATTTTGTAACATAGATTCAATAGCTAGATTGATATTATCTGCAACTTCAACTTTTCTAATAAATAAAGACATGCTTTTAACCTCGATCTTATAAGCTTCATTGTCAGTAGCTATAAATTTCTGCAAACAAAAATCGTCTCTATGTCTGTATAAATCAATTTTCAAGGTACATTGATTCAATAGAAAGCATTCTTGCATAAATAGATCGGCATGTATAGGGACCATTAATTCAACAATTGTACTGTTTTTGAACATTTGAGTTCTTTCCAAAGCACCCTTGTTTTTCTTTATATCAAGAGCATCGTCATTTTCAAAAGTATAACCAGCAGCTGTAACTTGTGTCGACTTAGCATCATGACCATAGTTCAATTCCATTTCGAAATAAGATCTGTAAGTGTATCTATCCCCACTAAAATGTTAAAACATTAAAATTAAAAAACACATGAACATACATTTAATTATAAAACTTACCTGTCAGATATTAATTTACCATTTAGGTAAATTTTGATCTGTTTGAAAAATGTTTTGCTAATCAAGTTAATTGGCACTACAATGTTACCATTGAGATTTTTGTTGGCATCTGATGTTAAAGTGCAAGCAACACCATTAGCATTCCTAATTGGAATAGTAAAATATATAAAATTTTTTGATAAATCCAGCATATATGAATCAGGTGAAATGACAAGCTCATAGGGTCCTTCATTAATATAAGGATTTTGGAGCTGAATTTCGGACCAAAAACTTCTATGAATAGCAACTTGTGATGGAGGTACAGTAAATAAATCTTATTCCATTTCACTACCAGGAGATAATGCAGCATCAATAAATTTACTCATTTTGAATAGATATCCTTGAAACTGAGTACTCTGCATGGAGTCTTTTTTAAGGATGAGGAACATTGTTTTAGATGTTTATGTTTATGTTGTTTTTGATGCTGATGATGATGACGACCATTATTCAACTTTTTATTCCTGTTTACATATACCCTAGAATTTATTTGTTTATGCTTCTTAGACCTTTTCCTTTCTGAATGGGGTCACCCGTCTCGTGTACTAAGTTGCCTGCTGCATTTTGTCTATGCTCTGCAACACTTTATTTAAAAGAATGACCCTCTACCACTTCACCTGCAATTTCGGAACCTGCAGCAAGTGCATGCTTTCCTGCAGATTCTAACAAGGGCACAGCTAGATGCCACAAACTCTTGAAAAAATTACCAACTCCCACTCCCTGATGTCTATAATAAAAGGAATATGCTGCTCAGAAGCCTTCTAAGGTACTACCTAGTTGGAATTGATTATCTTGAATGCTGCGTTAATGAATATTGACCCAGTAATCAATGTTTTGAAGAATAAATTGGGTATGCATATTTTGTTTTGAAAATCTGAATGAACAACTAAATGAATTAATTAATTAATTAAGAGCATTTGTGAAAATTCAACTTGACGACAATGTGTCCAAATGCAAATGAATGAATAAATGCTAATGAAAATTTGATACTATCAATATAGGAATAAAGGAGTACATCACCGAGTAAACATAAAAACTTTGCAAATCGTTTAAATTTGGTGGTTGAATTCCTAACATGTATAAATGTTTATTTCCAGGCTCGGTAAGAAAAACAGATTTTGGTGGTGGAATATGCATGTTAGAATTTTTTGGTGGTTTCTCTCCAACAGTATATAAGTTGATATTCACGGCTCTATTTAAAAAATCATCACCAGCAGTATTGGTAGCGCTACATATAAGAAGTTCCATTAAACGATTGCTTATATCAATTTTAGGCAAACTTGTACCACTTTTTATTTTCAAATTAACCAACCCTCTACCATGTTCATCATATGAAAACATGATTTAAATGTTAGTTCCAGAAATAGCTGCTCCAATTTTTGTATTCAGCTCATCAATTAATTCAGATAGGATAAAGTAATGTTTTTCAAAAACTATTACATCAATTTCTTTAACTTTATTTCCAACACCATCCGTAATTAACATTATTACATTATCTCCACCATGATTGAAAATTGTAGCCCAACTATAGGGATATATTATTTCACTTAACCCTACCTTCCAGTTTCCATCTAGTTTTAAATGATAAGGTAGATGGGCTGAAAAATCTGAGGGTATGGTTCCATATTCGCTATTACTAGATAATGTGATATAAAACTGATCTTCAAATGTTGTCATTATTTATAATGTTAGTTGTAGTAGTAGGTATTGTCTTCAATGAGTTAGGTGATGGTAATAGTCCTGGTACGGGGCTAGGTAATAAATATCCTATACAAGCACCCAAAAGGCCAACCAACAATTGTGTATTATTATTATAGAGAGATAAATTTGTGATAGCTGTAATGACTACAATGTATATTAGTATGACTTGACTGAAGAACACCACTTTGTTTCAAGGTAGATGTTTTCCAAAAAACTCCCAAACACTAACGTGAGATGTTTCCAATTGCATACTATTACTACTATCCATTTCAAAATAAAAAATTTTTTATTTAACAATTAACTAGTCAATCATAAATTTATAACAAGGTGGAGCTAGTAAAGTAACTAATAAAATTATACAAAAATATATAAAGGAGGCAGAGCTAGTAAAGAAGTAAAATTATACAAAAATACATAAACAAGGAGGAGAAATTAATTTTTATGAACATGTACATAATTTATTTCTTTTTACAGAAAATTTACAATGAAAGAACTTACAAACTAACTTATCATTAAAAACTAAATTTGTATTACTTAAACTTTTAAACATTTTATACATAGGAACATGTCGCACTTTATAATACAAAAAATATAAAGTATATATACCACAAACTCTGCTATAAAAATTTCGTTGGTGTTTCTTATTTGTGTATCTTACTGTAGCATTCTTTTTAATATAGCTTATAAAAGCAGGAATAATTGGTGGTAAACCATAGGGATCAAAATAATATACAGAGTTATCATTATCAAAATACATAGCTATCCAATGACTTCCTTTTTGAAAGGATGTATTGGTGTTTGCAATTAAAGCCATAGGTCTTTTACTATCTCTGGCAATGTATTCCAAGCAAAAACTCCTGGAAAAAGTCTTGATAAAATTGCATCTTGTTGAACATAGTATGCCAGTTCAAAGTTGTTCATCGTAATTGTCGTTCTCGTTTTGTATATCCTTTTCTAAAATCCAGCTGTTAAATTTTTCAGGATAACCCCACCACTTCACAAGTACTCTATTCTGACCATCTGGTAAGCATTTAGTTTTCAAAACCTTTTCAATTTTGTATTCTTTGATATTAGGGTTAAAATCAATTTTCTGTAGCTCTTTTTCATAAAAACGCCCTTCTATATCCTCACCTTCCAAATCTTGAATTCTATCAAGTATATAGTTTCTAGTCTTCACAATATGTTTTACTCTAAAAACTTCTGCACTCCATTGAGGTAAGCAACTTTTGTCGAACATGCCTCTATGTTTACTAATTCCCATGTAATCTCCTATAGCGATCTTAGATTTTCTAGTGTATAAGCTTTCGGGGTAGTGTTTGCCATATAATTTTTTCTTTACAATAATTCACATTAATCGGTTTTTCATTACTTGATCTATGAATAGAATGATTATAGTTCGAAACAACTGAGAGTAAATTATTGATCCATTTATAAGTGGTAAACTCTGTTAAATATTTAAATAATTTAGTTTTTTAAGTTCTATTAAACCATCCTACTATTGAACATTTAATGTCTTCATTCTGGTAAGTAAAAAAATGTATACCATTAGGTTTCAATAATTTTTGGAAATCTTTGTTGACAAATTCTTTTCCCTTATCGCAGTGCACTCTCGGAGGGATTCGACCTCTTTTTAAAATATTTTGAAAAGCATCACATACATTCTTTGCATGTTTTGATTTTAATGGTTCAACCCATGCGAATTTGCTCAATACATCTATACACGTAAACATAAATTTATATCTATCCTTAAAATCTGCTAAAGAAGAGATATCTGCAAAATCAATTTCTCATTGTTGATCCATAGCTGTAACATAAATACGGTTACGTGAAAACTTTTTGTTGACTTGCTTATGTAAAGTATTTTAACTTTTCTATCTTTTCGCCCTATCTCCTTTTCTGTCGAGTTTCCTTTATTAAAGAATGAATCGTCTTTGATATCTTCTTCTGACAACTTGAAAATATATCATTACCTTTCAAGAGTTGTTTATTCAATGGCTTGCCACTACTAACTGTCTGATCATCTGATTCTTCCGGAGGTGTATGGTAGGAGAGTTTCCGAGGTAAAGTAAATAACATTTTACGTAAAGGGTTTCCTATAGCCTCTAAGGGTACATTATGTTTTTTCAAAGCATTAGCAAATTTGTCTACTCCAGCCGGTTGCGTAATTTTTGAACGTTTAGGCGACAAATCATGTAATAAATCAATAATGTGTGATCCTTCAATTAATTTTCCATCAATTAATACTTCACCTTCCTTATTAACAATTATACTAGGGTTACGTTGCACATGTTCCAATAATAATGATGCTGAGCATTTGAACTGTTTAGGAATACCACTAAGTAACTCTTCATGGTTCAACCAATTTTTTCCTCCTGTTTCAAATCATCACCATTATTTTCATCATCTTCATTATCACCAATAACTTTTTGTTTTAAAATCACTGTAGAAGGTTGAGCCTTTTCATGTTCAAAAGTTAAATATTGTGAGAATAGTTGCGAGTACATTTTGTATTGCTCTTCCTGTGTTAACGTATTATCTTTCAAAATGCACTCTAATTCATTAGGATACATGTCAACTTGCTTAGCTATACCTGTCCTTTCATTTGCACTCATCCAAGAAGCCAAACAAGCCTGAGAGTTATTCAACTTATTCAGAACCTCATGAGGTATAAGAGCAAATTTACTAGCAAATTTCATTCTATAATAATTTCTCTGTAACAAAACTTGCTAATGTAGATAATAAAGAGGGTAGTACTACAGGTAAAAATGCTCCACTACTTTGAACAATTCTTACACATTTATTATGTAAATCTTTTTTCTTGTTTTTTTCATGTCTTGTAGCTAAACTTCTGAGCAATAATTTATGTTTCGCCAATTTCTTTTTTAAGTTTGAATTAATAGGGATATTACCGACCGTTCAAAATATTCAAACAAATTTCACATATACAACAGATCAAATCAGGGGAAGAATGTTGAAGAAAAGCACGTCTTTGAACACGATTTGAATTCTTCAACACATTGAGCTCGTGAATATATTTCTTTAATCTAGAAGCCATACAAAACAGACCATACAGTACAGAAAAATATTACAATAATGACTAAATGTTAAATGAACATTGAAATATTTAATGTATTACATTAAGATAGTGATGAAGCTTCATTTCTTCGCATCTAGAAAAAGTGCACAAATTATTCATATTCATAAAAAAAAGATTATAAGTTGTATCTAGCTTTAAAAAAAGATCTTCATTAAAAATAGAGGGAGGTTCGATCATATCCAATTCCATCAGTAATAATTTAGCAAAACACCAAAATTGTCTAACTTTTTTACATCCCATGGGTAATTCAACTTCAGGATGTAAATGATTGCACACCTTAGCTATGTCATTGTAGGAAATCTCGGCTTCCGGTGAGAAATGAGTCCAAAACAAATCAGCCATCTCCCCTTTCTGTTTGTTGGTTAGTATTTTACCTTAAATAAAAATAATACTATAGTTTAATAACTAGATGAATAGATATAAAATTTTTACCTTTTACTTTATTTTGCACTATTCTGACAAAAACTTCAAATGCAGCTGACATTGTAATTGTCACAAAACAAACTAATTATAAAAAAACAACCAACCTCTTCGAAAATTTCGACTAAACTGATGTACTGTAAAATATTTTTTTCTGACTATGTAATAAATCTACAGTATCACTATATTGTAATCTAGTTCCCTTGATGTACAAGCTTTGAAATTTACTGGTACAACTACAACAAGAAAATACAGTAGGATTGAAAATATATATTTTGAAACACACTCCTAATTGCATAAATTGTTCATCATTCTGAGGACAATGTAAAACTTTTTCTGCATAATGTAGTAAGGATGTTATATGTAATTTATAATTTTCCCATAATAATAATTCCCGATCTGTAAAATTTTTTGTATTTGGTATCGTAAAATCTGAAACTTTTACAGTTTCTCCATTTTCATAAAATTGAGAAGGATATTGTGCCCATACAATAAAAACAACTATAATAAGAATCAGGGTGAGACTATTAAAAAAAGTGTATTTAGTGTATAACATATCAACGAAATAATAAGATCTGTCTAACTTGTATAAAGTTTTTTGTGAAAATGATCAATTATTTAGCTGTATGTAAAATCATATGATCATTGTCGGGAAAAATATTAGATCTAAGTCAATATTTTTTCGGACATGTCTGTGTAAGATCTATTAATAAATAACCATATGGTTTAGTAGTAGCATCCTTATAGGCCTCTATAAAATAATTTGAAGTAGCTGGAAAAATCTGTCGAGCAAATGTGCAGACTTGTAACGTATCACTAGGGTTTTTCAAAAGAATCAAATATTGAGCATTTATCCTACTCATACGCATTCCATCAAAAAAGGCATTCTGAACTATATGTTTAATCGACTGATTCTACTTGTAACGTACCTGCTAAAGCAGTACTGTAAATATGTAGCATACAGTATGTGATATTCATTTATTAGATATATTTTCATTTATTAATCTATCGTCTCAAGGGTGTCTGGAATTCACACCCAAACATTCTTATAAATTTATGTGAAGCACTTTATTTTGATCTTCCCATACCCCATTGACCCAATTAAAGACGCACATAATTATTTCCACATTGGCACCTGGCCCTCGTAATGCACATGAAGATACACATTCTGTAGGTACAATAATCCCCTCCAAAACGCGTAAACACACCTGCCCATGTAGAAAGTACAGAAATCCCAACCCAGACAAAAGATTTAGGAGGAATGCATGGAAAACCGAAAAATACATGAAAAACTAAAAAACATAGAGGTGGAAAGGCATACTGTAGGTTGAAAGGCATGTGAGCGTGGAAATTAGGAGTAAATTAAAAACAAGAGGCGTGGCGAAAGAAGCATACAGTAGGCGGAAACAGGTAAGCGAAGCAGCGATTGGTGGAGGAAGATCGACGGAAACACGACCTCCCGCGACGCCCAGGGAGTGGCCAAATGTCGTATAAAAGAGAAGAAAAAGCATGATTTTTATGATTATTATTCGTGGTTTTTTTAAATTCGTTGTTCGCGTTCATATTTTCATTTGCAAGCAAACGTGCCGTCCATTTTTGTTATTCGACGTTCAAGCGACCATTGATCATTCCTTGTATTCCTGTATTATCGTACCACCCGCGCCCCGTCCCGTTATTCCGTCCCCGCCATATCGACCGTTGGTTAGAAGTAAAGTACCTCACACAAATCTGGTCATTACATATTTTGGTGACCCTACCGTACCATTAACCACTGGAACTCCCTGCCCCATTAAGGTGCATCCTATATCCGGGCATCCCTAAGCAGTAATCACATACAGTAGTAATTGTTGCCTACAGTAGGACAGTCATTCGTAAAAGCACAAACTTAAAATGACCCACCATACAAGAGACCACTTGGGAGAAATTGTAAGAGAGCAAATCAACGAACTTTTTGCAGAAAATTTTCGAACTTTACACACACAATTGAGCAAAAACACTATGAATTCCGCCCTGATAGACGATTTGAGAACGGCCAACATCCGTAACAGTACGACAAACAATTTTTATGCAAAACCTACAGTATTTAGGGGAGGAGTAACCCAACATTTCGGCCAATGGAGCAAGCGACTAGAACAGTTCATGATACTACAAGGCATGAAAGATACTGACAAGCAACTCAAATTAGCATGTTTTGAAATTCATTTGGGTGGTGCAGCATTAGCAAAATTCAAAAGTTTAGAAAATTCTGAAAACCCACCCCAAACGTATGAACAGTATAAAACTGCATTACAAGCATGTTTCCCCGACCACAAAGACACAGATTTACACCAACATTTTTTGCATGAACGGAAACAAAAAAGTTCGGAAACTGTCATTGAATTTTTGTTTGACCTCGAGCATCTAGCGACCCTCGCCTACCCCAATTTCAATTCAGAGGCACGAGAAATGATAATCAAACCCCTTTTCATGGAAGGCATGCAGACCGAAATTAGAGAGGCACTCAAGTACAAACGATTCACCTCCCTAACAGACATGTCTGATGAAGCAGCTTATGTTGAACAACAAATTTTCAGAAACAGATTGAAATCTAGCCCCATACCCCTCATATCCCCTGAATCGGAACCCATCCTTTCATTAGGCAATCACACTGAACAGCAAGGAATCCTACATAAATTAGAACAAGTCATGGAGTTGCAATTGCAAATACTGCGAAATTCTCAAACCCAACCCCAGCATGATAACAGTAATTTGAGACAGATCACATGTTTTCAATGCAATCAAGTCGGGCATTTCGCCACAAATTGTAATTCACCAGGTACTCAAAAGTCATGCCAAATTTGCTTTAGGAGTAATCACATGACTCGAGACTGTAAAAGCAGATGCATTCACTGTTCTCAGACTGGTCACAGATCCAGCCATTGCATATCAAAAAGCTACTCAAATGCAGAATGTTTTCTTTGTAAGCAAAAAGGCCACACGAGTAGATATTGCCCCAACCAAATGACCCCTAATGTCCAAAATCGCATTGAAGAGAGACTACCCCCACCACAAATGAACATTAATGTCCCAGTCATGTACTCCACATTGCCCACTGTCCAGCATCAACCTCAACATGCTTTAAATACAGTTCTGCCCAGCAGTCATAAGCAGTTTGACCCCCAGTGTGTCCTTGACATACCCCTTCCTGATACAAGCAGCACTTCAAAAATTGCATCACCAAAAAGCAGTGACATGTTGAAATCCAAACTCCCCGAGCCAAAAATTGCACAGAAACATAAACATCCTGAAACCAGTGAGACGTCCAAACCTGAACCAGCATACAAAAAGGAACGCCCAATGTTTTCACAATTGCAGGGCCTCCCCACAGACCCCAACACATTCCCCAGGCGAAAAACTTCTCTTCCTACCACCAAAGCACGAAAAAATCGTAAAATTCACTTTGCAGCTAGCATTTTCCAAAGTAAAAATAGTGGTATCTGCAGTCCTGTCTCAAACGACGTCAGCAAGCCCCAAATCTCCCATCCTGATACATGCATTGCCCCTGTTTCTTGTCCCCTCCCAGCAACCGTCCCCAACACATTCCCCAGGCGAAAAACTTCTCTTCCTACCCCCAAAGCACAAGAAAATCGTGAAATTCATTTTGCAGCTAGCATTTCAAAGAGTAAAAGTAGTGGTATCTGCAGTTCTAGCTCAAACGACGTCAGCAAGCCCCAAATCCCCCATCCCGATACATGCATCGCCCCTGTTTCTTGTCCCCTGCCAGCGAAAAATTCAACCGCCCAATCTCATTTTCCCACCCAAAACAAACAGAAACGTCTTCATACATTCCCATGGCTAAAAAGCAAAATAGAATCGATCAAGAGTGACAGGATTGAAATGGAAAAAGCTGAGTTAATCAATTTCTTATCCAAATATCAGCCCCTTCACACTGAGTCGAAAAACGCATGTGAGTCACAGGCCACTTGTCTCCCACAGCATTGGTACAAGTAATTATAAACACAGACACAGACCCCTTTTTCGAAAACCACCAAAAGCAAAACAAAGCATCAAACACAAAGTTGAGCAACTTAAGAAAGCTGATGTTATCAATCAAAGCACATCCCCTTCATGTAAAACAGGCGGTTCAATCATTCAGACAAATTCCCCAATTCCCCCTATCCCTCCAAGTCTTCGACCCCAAAACCCTCTCTCCCTCAACCCCCTTGAACGAGGACGTTCAACTCCGGAAGGAGGGAAATGTAACGTACCTGCTAAAGCAGTACTGTAAATATGTAGCATACAGTATGTGATATGCATTTATTAGATATATTTTCATTTATTAATCTATCGTCTCAAGGGTGTCTGGAATTCACACCCAAACATTCTTATAAATTTATGTGAAACACTTTATTTTGATCTTCCCATACCCCATTGACCCAATTAAAGACGCACATAATTATTTCCACATTGGCACCTGGCCCTCGTAATGCACATAAAGATACACATTCTGTAGGTACAATAATCCCCTCCAAAACGCGTAAACACACCTGCCCATGTAGAAAGTACAGAAATCCCAACCCAGACAAAAGATTTAGGAGGAATGCATGGAAAACCGAAAAATACATGAAAAACTAAAAAACATAGAGGTGGCAAGGCATACTGTAGGTTGAAAGGCATGTGAGCGTGGAAATTAGGAGTAAATTAAAAACAAGAGGCGTGGCGAAAGAAGCATACAGTAGGCGGAAACAGGTAAGCGAAGCAGCGATTGGTGGAAGAAGATCGACGGAAACACGACCTCCCGCGACGCCCAGGGAGTGGCCAAAACGTCGTATAAAAGAGAAGAAAAAGCGTGATTTTTATGATTATTATTCGTGGTTTTTTTTTAATTTGTCGTTCGCGTTCGTATTTTCATTTGCAAGCAAATGTGCCGTCCATTTTTGTTATTCGACGTTCAAGCGACCGTCGATCATTCCTTGTATTCCCGTATTGTCGTACCACCCACGCCCCGTCCCGTTATTCCGTCCCCGCCGTATCGACCGTTGGTTAGAAGTAAAGTACCTCACACAAATCTGGTCGTTACATACTGATGTGATCCTTTAGTAAAAAGTTGAGTTAAGCATTGATCATTCTTCATCTCTTGCATCATATCATCCATAATTAATATTTTAGGTGTGTCTTTACTTTTTTGAAGTTTGTCCAAGTCAGGTGAACCTTGAATAAATTCTACATAAGAACATTTTTGAACTAATTCATCATAAGCTTCTTGCCATTCCGAATAACACCCATAAATTTTTATAGGAGCGGGGTGAATCATTTCTTCAGCAAAAATTACAAGTTTTTTAACAAATTGTTTTCCTGATTTTGTTTGAAATGAAACTATGCAGTTAAACGAGTGTTTCCATATATAAAACTCTTCATCATCATCTGACATCTCTCTCTCTCGCTTTCACAACAACAAAAACCAGCCACTTTTTAATTGAACAATTTTTAAAATGATTTTTATTTTAAACAAATTGCTATCTATATTTATCAAAAATTACAATAGAATAAAACACAGTACAAATGTAAAATATAAAAATAGGTGATTATATTGAATAGAATAATGTTACTGTATGCAAAAATATACACGCAAAGGATGTATGAAATTATATATCAAGCAAATACATAAGTAAGCAAGCAAGCAAACTATATAGTTAATTGAAACATACAAAACTATAATGAGCTTGAACCCTCAACTGTATGCATCTTTTGTTTTAGGGTCGACATTAGGAAAATAAATCGACATGTATTTACCTCCAACCACTACAAATAATGCCATGTTTTCATCTAACCTAAACTGGTGTTCCATTTTTCAAAAATTCAGTGAAGAAATATACAAAGAGAGAGAGAGAGAGAGAAACAAGTAGTTTTTGTAACAGCAAAACCGCTAAATGTATAAAGTGTTCAAATATTTAGAGAGTAAAAGGAGGGTATAAGCATAATAAAATAGCTAGGAATTATATCCTATGGTACTCTATTATTTTATGGCTATGTAAGAGACGCGGTTATAAGCATAATGAATATTCAAGACATATATTGTGCAATAGTCTGCTATTTTGACGACTATGTAAGAGGCAGGGTTATAAGCAAAAGAAATATTCCAGCTATACGTTCTACAGTAAATGTTTGTTCTAACATATGCATATGGAACCTAGAGAAAATAAATGTGTTTGTGTGTTATAGTAACTTTTGAGGTCAAAGCTAGAGAAAATATATGTGTATATGTGTTATAGTAATCTTCAAGGTCAAAGCTAGAGAAACGATATAGCCAATGTGCACATCAGTTATAAAGGTCTTTAAAGCTTATCCAGATAAAAAGAAAAGATGGTGCAACAGGGTTACAAACAGCTATTAGAGTTCTTTTATAGTATTAAGAATCAAAACAAAAATACTAGAGTTGTACAGTAAAGCAGGTGTTTCAACTGGTTTTATCTGGTTATATGTTAGTAAAATAAGCTAAAGAAATGATATGAGCACATGTTCATGAGTTATAGAGGTCTTTAAAGCTTTCCCATCATAAAAAAGAAAAGTACTACAATAAGCTCATAAACAATAATTAAATCTCTACCATAAAATTAATAGTTTTTGCTAATTTATAAAAATTTTCCATTATTACTGTATAGCTTTTGGTAAATAGGTTGTTTTCTAGTTTTTCTAATTTCTAGTTTAGATAATTTGTTATTATTGAACCTATTTACGAGGATATTACTTAAGAGGAAGACAACATACCTATGAGAATTTTAGAAGATATTACTTCTGATGAAGATGAAATGATTGTAGATGAGAATTTAGAGAATATTACCTCCGAGGAAGGAGAAGAAACACTTGATAATAATAATAATATTTCTGAAGAAGAATAAGAAGAAGAAGAAGACGGAACTATTTTAGATTATGATGATGATGATGAAAATGATAAATACAAAAGTTATACACCTTACAGTTAGGATGAACAAGAAATTTTCGAATCAGCTAAATTTGGTGGTGGGGATAGTAGACGTGTAACAAACTCATCTTTTGTTGTAATATTAGGGGTTTTAATACCAAAGGTCGCAAGTACTCTTTGAACTTTCGTAATACTGGATGTATGGATGATTTGAATGCTCAACTCGCGCCAATGTTTCAATGTATAGTAGAGCGAGTTTCTGAGAATGTCGATGATAATGCCCTTATGGGGTTTTCCTTTGACCATCCAGATTTGACAAAAGGTCCCGTTTTGATACATTTTAGACCCAAACATGCTTTAACTGGAGATTTGGTTGTAAACACTCTTAATGCCGTTCTTCAATCAAATGAACAAATACAGATTCATAGCCGTCAAGCCACAATTCATACCATTGTTGTAACACCACCTGGGGGTAGCGGTAAGCTAATTAAATTTACTTATGTCATTACTTATTCACTTACTCAATCGGTCATGTTTTAACATTTTTCAAAAACTTTTTATTTTTTATTTATTTATTTATTTTCTTTTTTAATTTAAGGTATTCACAATGCTCATCAATAGTTGATTTCCTGAAAGATAAACACTGTATTATTCAAATCAACAACACTGATGATTTATGTTTAGCTAGAGCTCTAGTTGTTGCTAGAGCTTACCTTTATAAAAAAGATAAGAATGCTGTGCACAAATGGGAAAGTATTTGAAAGTCTGACAGGACACATGTGCTGCAAACAAAGATGGCTAAAGAATTGATGACCCAGGAAGGGTTAGCCAATCATCAAGGGTCTTGCGGTTTTCATCAATGGGAAAAACTGCAAGCTGTTCTATTATCTGATTATCGAATCAAAATTTTTAGCAAAGAACGGTTTAAAGATTTAATATTTAGATGTTAGAGTTTTTATTTTTCTGTTATTGTGTATGCATTTAGAGTTTTAAGGACCTGAAGCAATGCATGTTTTGAATATTTACCACCATGATAACCCTTACTAGGTCATTACGAAGATGCCTGATTTTTTGGACCGTGGTTACTCTTGTCCTTATTGCGATCTAGCCTACAATAACAAAGTGGAACACAGATGCAAAAACTTTTGCCCATTGTGTTACAATACACCCCCATGTAATCAATTTAGTGCTCCAAAGTGCAAAGATTGTCAGTGATATTTTAAAAATAAGGATTGTTTTGCTCGACACAGATTTGTTTCTACTCAAAAAGGACACTCAAAAGGTCAAAAAACTGGGGTACCTATTTGTGACTGTTTCAAAGTGTCGGAGCCATGTGATACACTGGTTTGGCGAGGACATTCTAAACCTCTTGTGGTTATTTTGAATGCAAAACATGCAATAGGAGCATACCTAGAGAAGTTATTAGATACAGTATAATTATTTTTAATTTTATTTAAAATTTTTAAATTTCAGGACATTTATGTTTTATGCAACCTGTTGGTAGCGAGCAATTTGAAGAGGAAGATGTATTTGAAACAAATGACGAAGGTGTTAACAATGACAATACATGTCTGGTTGATGATGATGAAACAGGAATTACCTATAAGTGTCCAATTAATCAAAAATTTGTTTTTCATGGTTTTGAGACTACACAGGAAAAATTTCTACAACAAATGGAACTAGGGGATGTATTTGAACATGAGCCAAATTTATGCATTTTTCATACTGTATGTGATCAGTGTCGTCAAAGCGAAGGAGATTTTTGTTGTAATATGTGCAGTCAACGGGAGCATGTATTCAAAGACTCTACATGTCTAAATGATTTCTGTGAATGCCTTTTTGGAAAAAGCATGAAAAACATTACAGCAATAGCACATAACTCTCGAAGATTTGATGGACAATTTATAGTGCAGTTTTTGTACCGTAATGGTAATCATAAAATAAATATCATTAATAAGGGTAAATTAGCAAATTGTTTTATAGTTTTTTTTCATTCATTTATTTATTTGTTTTTTCAGGCTTAGAATTGACGTGTATCAAGTAGGATCAATAAAAATTATTGATTCTCTAAACTTTCTTCCAATGCCTTTAGCAGCTCTACCGAAAACATTTGGGATAAGTGAAATATGTAAAGGATATTTCCTGCATTTCTTCAATAGAAAGGAAAATTATGGAATTTATTATAAAAATTATGGAATTTACACTCTTACTGTAAATTTTTTCACTTGAAAAATCTCAAAGGTTATAGTCTGTTTTTTATAAAATGCTACTAAAATGAAAAATGACACAAATATTAGGTGACTTGAAAATCCTGCACATGAAGCTTTTACTCTACATTTTTTCACTCAAAAAATTTCTAAGTGTTAGTTGAGTATCGTCACCAAATTTAAGCTCCATATGACGAACAGCTTGGTAGAAAATGTAAAATAGTACTTGCTTTCCAGATTCATTATTTGGTAGCATTTTATAAAAAACAGACTATAGGTCAGTATGCTCACAAATTTCCAGTCCTATATGATATATTGTTTATTAGAAAATCATGAAAATCTGAAATACTACTTGCTTTCCACTTTCATTATTTAGGGGCATTAAAAAACAGACCATAGAGTATGCTAATCTGATAATGTAACAACCAGATTTGTGTGAGGTGCTTTACTTTTAACCAACGGTCGCTACGGCGGGAACAAAGGGGGGTGCGGGCGTACAATACAGCGTTATGGCTAATGGTGATCAACGGCTGCTTACGACGTCAATACGACAATACAAAACGCATCTCGATTTACAATAACGAACGGGAGCCTCGGTTTAAGTTGCTTTTGTACAAATGGCCACTTGCAAATATAAAAAGACGGGGCAAGCGCGGTTTAAAACGACGAATTCAGAAATCCAAAAACTCTAACCAATAATAACTGACAAAAATCACGCTTTGCTTCTTCTTTCATATGACGTTTTTGGCCACTCCCTGGGTGTCACGGGAGGTCGAGCTTCTGTCCATCTTCTTCTGCTAATCGTCGCTTCCTGCTATGCTTTTTATGCTTTCTTAGTTACGCCTTTCTAATGCTTTCCTGGTACTGTATGCTTTTCGTGCTTTGCTCGCTTTCTACAGTGGGCTTGGCCACACCTCTGTGCTTCTGTGCATGCTTTCTGTATCGGTTTCTCTGTATACACATGTTTTGTGGGGCCGCCGCTACCGTTACACTTGAGACTACTGTCTGGCGGGGCTTCTACGTATTTTACTGTGTGCAGGTGTTGTTTACGATTTTTACAGGGGATTACAGTAGCTGTGGAATGTGTAGTTTAGTGTAGGTTCTAGGGGACCAGCTGCCGTTTGTGCAAATTAATTGGGGCATCTTAATTGGGCTACCGGGGTGTGAACGGATCAAAATAAAGTACTTCACGTAATTTTATAGGAATGTCTGGGTGTGAATCCCAGACACCCTTGAGACGATAAAATGTGAAAATGAAATAATATCTTATAAATGTCTATCACATACAGTATGCTACATATTTACAGTACTGCTTTATCAGGTACGTTACAATAAAAAAATATGAAAAAGTGCCCTATCAGGCACTTTTTCAGTTTTTTTATTTCAGCTGATCTTGTTTTTATTCTCAAAGCTCTTCGTTTTGAAATTGTAAATATACCATGTAGAAATTCATGGGAAATTTGATGCGAAAAATCTACAAATATTCTACGCACTTTGTCCCTCATTTCAAAATAGACTGAAAAACTGTATTGTAATTATATTTCATGATGAAATTTATGGAAAAAAGAAAAATAAAAAATGTGAACATTTTCAGGAAACGTGATGAGATTATTTAGGCCGGAATTAGTAGATACAAATGCTTCAAGTCCAAGCGGAATGGGGTTTATTTCGGAGAAAACAATCAGGCTATGACTTTCATTTTTCGCTAAAATCTGGTGATAATGAATCCATCAGGGAGTCAATTTTTTGTTGCAATGTTGCTAAGCTGTCTTGGCTGATGAAAAGATGAGTTTCGTCCAAATCTTTGATGATAAATTTGACGCCCAACGACAAATTTTCGTCCAAATGCAGCAGGAACTGTTTCATGGCCGGATCACTACGAAAAATAATAATGAGATGCTTTTCATCTACAGTTACTTGTAGAGAAGTCGATTTCAGAATAGTGTTTGAAGTTCAGAGACATTCACCTGGTTACACACGAAAATAACTGTTCAAAAATGTTTCAACAGTAAATATACATAGGAATAAGATGCAAATTTGTAAAAATGATCTTTTACCATGTGACGAGGACTCCTTTGGTCAAATTCGGCATTGGAAATTCCCTGAAAAAGGCACCATTAAGAGCAATCGTCAGGCACTTCATCAACTCGACTTATCATGAATTGTTTAATGCCGAGTCAATTTTTCAGTTTTGTGGACAATGATTAAAATGATAATTGAAACAGCGCAAGTTTCGTTTTTTATATATGTTTCATGTCGTTACAGTTTCACGGTCGTCCGATCCTTATAAACTGGTTATACAATGCAGATAATCAGTAACAAATTGATTTTCATTGCGTCAGAATAAATATCAAGCACCATATGTGCGTCAGTAGACACAATTCAAACGATCGGGAGCGCTCATGTTCCAAAAAATGGCCCCTCTAACCCCATATTACAGTAACCATAATGAGAAGAGGTTCCATTTTTTACTGTCATACACTATACAACGTCCTGCTTTCCCAGCTTATATGATTGTGATCATACCTGGGCAAAGCAAATTTTGTACGTAGCTATTCGGGCAAAATTTCTTAAGGTAGGTTGTCATTCTTCAAAAAAGTTGTTTCAATATTTTGAATGAGTGCTTTCTTACTCCAAAATGCTCAATGATTTTTTTATATGCGCACTTTCAAGTTTGTTTTGCATTCTAATGTTCTATTAGTCGGTAGTTTGTGTAAATTAAGGGCGAAAATAAAGATTTTGAATTTTAGGTCAGACAATGCTGAATACATTAACATCAACAACAACCTGAACCGCAATGATCCAGATTTCCTACAAGCTCGACAACGGACATTTGTACTGACGGCATAACTCTCTTTCTGGTGCTCAGCGCCAGAAAAATTTTCAGACTCGAACGCTGGATAATGAATTTCATATGCTCATATTATTCAAGTGTAAACTAAATATCAAAGATTACTGTCAAAGTCAAATGCAGCATTTCACATAATGAAAATAATCAAAGTTGAACAAAAGCGAAAGTAAAGCATGCTCTAGTTCGTGCCTGCCCTAGAGAATAGCGAATGATAGCCACAGCTAGTCTTTGTTTGTACTTGTACAAAAAAAGACAAAGAGCTCTTTTATAGAATTTATTAGATATACAAAAATCGAAATCATTTTACGAACGAAATTTTGTTTACACACAAAAAATCTTGAGTTTTGTGCTCATTTTTACACAAAAATTGGCAGGCACATATGAGATATGATATTAAAAAATACAATTTTCTTTTTGTTATAAGTTTCTCATACTGAATGTTAGAGAACTTGGGATTCATGTTGTTTGTACGGCTGAACATGAATTTTCTTTTTGAAATCAAGATCATGTGACTTGTTCAATAAACATAGGTAAAAAAGCTTTAATTGATACTATTACACTATGTAACCAAAAAAACATTGTCTGCAGGCGTATTTTTAAAGTTTGCTTGGATGAACCAATACGAGTAAAGCCGGGTATATACTTACCTGAACGCACATGCGCCGCCGATTTTTGAGCGGGCTCCGCAATTTGCGGCCCGGAAATTGAACGCACAATCGTGCGCCGCATTGCGGGTGCTGGGCGAAAAATTTGAGAGACCCAATAATTTTGCGCGTGCGGGCAAGTAGAAACCATTTCTACTTTTTCGCACATCTGTAATTCATGCGGATCAGGAACCACCGCCGCAGTACAGTAAAGTATTGTTTTTTGCCCATGGCGCACGATTGTACTTGATTTTCGAGCCCCCTGTTGGCGCGATGCGATCGCATGCGAATATTTTTAACTTGTTTCTGAAATGGGGGGGGGGAACTTTGGAGTGTTCCTGAAGTGGGGAAAAACATTTTCGGATGCACGGTGGAAAATTCGAAAAATATTACGCGTGAAAAATACATGGCTACTGTGCCTGGTGCATTTTAAGACACGATTTCTGAGAGGTTCTACTTTCCCTATGATAAGTTGAAAATTAATCATACCTCAAAATCAGATATTTTGGGTAGTTTTGTGCGCTGATTTTCATGGTACCATTCATTTTGCTTGTAAAGAAAAATTCGCATCGCTACAGTATGCCAATGTTTGAAAATTGATGATTTTTTTGCATTTTTCAGTGGTCTTGCTAGCCAAGCAATATTTAGAGATCGGATTGATCATATTTGATGGATAAATATTCATTTTGTAGAAGAAAGAATAAGCTCTCTTTTGATGTATTATTTACAGTAAATAATTGCATATTACACTTTCTCATAAAGTTTAAAGTGTCAAAAATGAGCCGCCAAATTGAAAAAATTTCGTTTATGGACACTCCTGAGCACCTTCCCATCGGAAGCCGCAGAATTTTATTTTCCTATATTGTAGCCCATCCATTTTTACAGCTTTGGTTAAATTTTCATCAAAATTTTTGTACTGTTTTGGGAGCTGCACTGCTCTGAAGAAGGCATACTCATGAAAATTTCGTAGAAATCTTTGTATTTGCCAGGTGGCCCTTGTCTACCCCTTGTGATATATTTATTACCTATACCGTAGAATTATCAAATAACTAACAGACTATGGTTTGATGTATTAATCGTTTTGCAAGCAAACATTTTACACTCTGCAAGAAAGTTTGAACAGTCAAAAATTAGAAGCAAAAATGAAGAAAAATCTTGCTTAGAGGCACTCCCGTGCATCTTCACCTACCATACCACTGAATTTTATCTTTTTATTCTTTTATTCATACATTCCTACAGCAGCTGTGAAAGAAGTATCGCCATTTGAATACCCATTGAGAAACTACAGAGATCCATAGAAAGCAAAACCCTGAAAATTGCTCAAAAATCACTTATTTTTTTCGTTTTTTTTTACATTCAGCTTTTTGCACTTGTTAATGAAGTCAATTCAGTATCTCGATACTAGAACCAGCTAATAAGAAGCATAGGGAGAAAATGTGCTGAAAGTGACGTCAAAAGTTATTTTCTGCTGGACCAGTTTTTTACTTTTTTGTTTATAAACTATAAACAACCTATCATAAGCAAAAAATTGGACTAATGATTAATATTTTGTCTCAAAATTTACTAGCTGGATTGGCCAAAAGTAGAATGAGCTGTTACTCTTTTTCCCTAAGGATCTCACCTTCTATAGGAATCATATTTTGTTCAACTGTGATGGATCAATAGATATCGATGGTTGCACTAGGAGGATGAAAAAGATTTTGGAAATCTTCAAATATTTCTACAAAAAATGCATTATCTACTTTCATAAATAATCATAGTATGCTCGACCAAGCATCACATAAATAGTATATATAATAAATAAAACCTTGAATTGGTAGTATTTTTTGAAATGCTGATTAATTATAAGCATGGCGCAAGCATAAGTATTTTGACACACATTGGCATCATAAAAATAATCCAGATTTATATGTCATTACTATAGATCATGTGATCATGCACTATAGAATATGTGATCTGTGCCACTTATTGACAGAGAAAACTGTGAACCATTATTCTGAGATTATCAACTACTTCCCCTAAGACCAACAGTTTTGAGAAAACCTGTTGATATTTCTTGCCAATGTGTGATTACTTATCAAAACAGTCACTATCCAACAATTCACTTTCAAACTCTAAATGAGAATCATAGAATGCGGGGTCTTCCAATGCATCTTCATCTTGACACACTTCATCCACATTTTCTTCAACATAATAAGTATCAATGTCATTATGTCGGCGGGCTGCCTCTCGAGACCAGAAACTTTGTATCTGCTGGGGCGTCAGGAAATCATCCTTGCTGAAAATATTACCACATCACATCTCTTGGGCAATAATGTTGGAATCGAACTTCTGTCGTCTAGCAATGCCCTCTTCAAACTTTGACAGGAGAAAGCATCTTTGATTTGGTTTTAATGGATAACAAGGGCGATTCTTAATCAATGCCCATCCTTTGGCCATTGGCTCAGATATTTCATTTTCATAGAATCCTTGCAATGCTTCTTGCATCTCAGGCATTTCAGGTGTTAATCTAACTGATTTGAGATGGTCACTGTAGCTTTGTATTGCAGCATCCTTGAGGCTAACACGCTGAGGTGCCAACTGATGTCGGTCTGCTAGAAGATGGCGTAGCAGGTTTCCATGCCTTGCAAATGACATAATGCAACCTTCTTCTGGACAACTGAACATATTGTCTTGGCTTAAATCAGCCTGGGCTGGTTCTGTAGCATCTTCATTCTCTAGGATTTGGGTGTTGTGTTTCTGTTGTGTATCTTTTGATGGTATCTTCAGTTCAATCCAAAAATTGCTTCCTAGCATGGCCGATGTAGCTAGCTGATTTTCATGATACACAAGCAGTGTTTCCAGTGATGGGACAATGGTTCTCTTGTTCTCCTTATTAACTGATACAATCTTTCCAGTGCCAATTTTATAAGCATGCCAAGGACTTATAGCATTCAACTCAAACAAAAAGTTTGAATATGAATTTACACCAGGCAACTTCTGAACCACAGCATTTGATGTTGTTAATTTGCTATAGATCAATGAAGTGGGCAGCCAGGTGTGGGTGTTCCAAGCTGCAGTGGATTGATGTTGGGGCATAAGTTAGCTGAGATATTGCATCGATTCAATGAATAATCCATATGCCCATTAATGTCCAATTCTCGAAACATCTACAACAATTGATGAAAGTACATCCAGAGAAAATTTGTCTAACAAAGGAGTAGGGCGCCAAAGTCGAATTTCGAAAAGCTGTTTCATCAATGCTGCATCTCATGTTTGAACCAGTGCAATGGCTAAGGGAAAGCTATTTCCACTTTCAATCACGTCAATTCGACGATCGTTGTATATGTTGTACTTTGTGTATACATATAGAGTTTCGAGCAGCATGTCTGGTGATATACTGTTATCACCAATTACAAAGTATGAACTAGAAAAATGATAGCCCGATAAATTTGCGAATAAAATAATGCATGGCCTTGGATCTGATCATTCAGCTGGCTTGATTATTAATAAATAGTAATTATCTAAGGATTTATTTGCTTTCTGGGAACCGTCATAATACAATTCAATAAATTCACCAGTTTCGGGGTAGTTTGGAGAACACGAATTGATTTCACTAACCCAAACTGGAGACGGGTCAGAAAGCACTGGCAAAATGAAAATATTCGCAAGTAATAAGAGCATTACTGAATCTGAAACATACAGTGTGTTTAATAAAATATCAGCATCCCTCATAAGCAAAACAATCATTCCTGTTTTCTATTAATCAAAAGACTCATACACAATTATAACCAGATCATGCCTTCAAAGATTCAGCAATTAATATAACCCCAGGAAATAATACCCTATAGACCAGTATGCCAAAAAATAAACTTCATCTCCATCAATAAGTGAACCTAACAAAAAGGCTAGAAATTCTTGAAAACAAAATATTTTTCATTGGTCCAATTTTTTGCTTATGATAGGTTGTTTATAGTTTATAAACAAAAAAGTAAAAAACTGGTCCAGCAGAAAATAACTTTTGACGTCACTTTCAGCACATTTTCTCCCTATGCTTCTTATTATCTGGTTCTAGTATCGAGATACTGAATTGACTTCATTAACAAGTGCAAAAAGCTAAATGCAAAAAAATGAAAAAAATAAGTGATTTTTGAGCAATTTTCAGGGTTTTGCTTTCTATGGATCTCTGTAGTTTCTCAATGGGTATTCAAATGGCGATACTTCTTTCACAGCTACTGTAGGAATGTATGAATAAAAGAATAAAAAGATAAAATTCAGTGGTATGGTAGGTGAAGATGCACGGGAGTGCCTCTAAGCAAGATTTTTCTTCATTTTTGCTTCTAATTTTTGACTGTTCAAACTTTCTTGCAGAGTGTAAAATGTTTGCTTGCAAAACGATTAATACATCAAACCATAGTCTGTTAGTTATTTGATAATTCTACGGTATAGGTAATAAATATATCACAAGGGGTAGACAAGGGCCACCTGGCAAATACAAAGATTTCTACAAAATTTTCATGAGTATGCCTTCTTCAGAGCAGTGCAGCTCCCAAAACGGTACAAAAATTTTGATGAAAATTTAACCAAAGCTGTAAAAATGGATGGGCTACAATATAGGAAAATAAAATTCGGCGGCTTCCAATGGGAAGGTGCTCGGGAGTGCCCATAAACGAAATTTTTTCAATTTTGACGGCTCATTTTTGACACTTTAAACTTTATGAGAAAGTGTAATATGCAATTATTTACTGTAAATAATACATCAAAAGAGAGCTTATTCTTTCCTCTACAAAATGAATATTCATCCATCAAATAAGATCAATCCGATCTCGAAATATTGCTTGGCTAGCAAGACCTAGGGAATTTGAAACCGAAAAGATGCGTTTTGGTGGACTTAAAAGGGTCAAAATCTCAAAATTTTCCGGCGCTTCGTGCCGGTCATGGGTATAATTTTAACTAGTTTCTATCAGGCGCAATACTTGTAAACTATCGTTTTTCGCTCATGGCGCACGATTGTACTAGATTTTCCAGCTCTCCCTCACACCCGTACACGTATGGTTAAGTATATTCAAATGAAGCCTGCAATGAGGCCACATGCGCTTTTTTGGCTGAAGTATATTTTGACAACCCGCATTTTGGCCGCACATTGGCAGGTTGCAAAACTGCTCCATACGTGCGTACGGGTAAGTATATACCCAGAACTAAGAAATACAGTCTAGCGCGGAGCGCCGGAAAATTTCTTGGTGTACTGGTTTTAGAACCTGGAAAAGTGTTCTCAGACCAGTATATGCCGAGACTGTCCATGCTGTGTACAAAAATCTAAAAAAAAATTTGTACGGAATCAAAAATATTCGCCCCATACAAAAATACTGAATAACCATTTGAATCATTATTCGCGCGAAGCGCCAGATAGTTTTGTAAAAGCGCACCCCTGCAATTCTGAACTCTCAAAATTTCTTTTTGCCACTAAAAACACCGTTCTGACGAAAAACAGTACCCACAAATTTTTGATTTGATTTCATTATGTTTTCTTATTCTCGTCGTACTTATCTTTTCCTCTCGAATGCATTCGTACTGTGTTCATTGTACTTTAATTATTCAGGACAATAACCCCACATTGATCACTCATTGGTTGATGCCAGACGCCCCAAGGTCGCTAATCTAGATACTAGTTTATTATAAAATGCCCCGATGGGGCAGAAAAAAAGAAGAATATACATGCTTGGATTGCTGCCAACCTAGAAAAAAAAGTGGACTAGATTTTCGAGAACATGGGTTAAAGCTGGAAAAAACCACTTTCGCTATGTTGGATTTTCATTTTTTCTCAAAAAAAATTTTCCATGTCAGTCAAAATGTGTATTCTGCAGCATCGTGCATTTTGTCCTTCTCCTGGCATCAACTACAGTAAAATTTGCAAAAAAAATTATATAGGATTCTAACTCCCGACTAATTCACACTAGCTGAAAAATAGTGAGGGAGGCATATTGTAGTCATTTTCAGAACTATAAAGAAACCTGAGATTGGTTGCACTAACCCAACATGAGGATAATCTCAACATCGGGATTAAATTGATGATTCTGAGTTTGAGCTAATCGCAATGTTCAAATTATTTTCTTCCAGTGCACAAACAATACTCACTTCAGGATTACTGAGGTTTAAGTTCGAGTTTGGGAATTGCAGACATTTTCATATTTATTTGCTTTAGAGATAAGAAAATTATGCGAAAATGAGTGGAACCCGACAGCTCGAGCTGGGGATAATCTCGACATAGAGCTCGTTATAATCCTGATGACATTCAATTTACACCGAACTTGAGATCAAACCGAGTTGCCTTTTTGTTCGAGATTATCTTGCGGTCGGGCGTAGACCCCTTTAGTGCAACTGGGCCTTGGTTGGAAAGTGTGTTGATGCAGCCACCTACAGAATATACTTTTTCACAGAAATAAAAATTTTTTTGAGATAGAGTGAAAATCCAATATGACGAAAGTGAATTTTTTCCAACTTTAACCCAAATCCTCAAAAATCTAGTCCACTTCTTTTTCTAGCTTGGCAGCAATCCAAGCAAGTATATTCTTCTTTTTTCTGCCCCATTGGGCATTTTCTAATAAACTAGTTCACCTCTTTTTAGTGGGCCCCAGACATGCTTGAAAAACTTTGTAGAAGCACATTGAAGTTTTCAATTTGGTCATCTTCACAGAAATTATAAAAAATAATCTTAAAGCTATGAATTCTCACTTTCGGCAATAGTAAAAGATGCGTAAACCGCATAAAAGTGGAAACACGTTGTAAACAGAGTGTAAAGTGATCATTCCCATTGAATTCCCCATTATCAAGAACCGCCCAACACAAAAAAAACGCAGAAAAACGTTTGTTTACACACAGAACAATTTTTCGTGTGAAGTGACTGTGTCCATTGAATTCCCCATGGTCAGAAACATTTTCCTCCAAAAATCGTGATCGTATTCATTAAATTCCCCGTGGTCAAAAACTCCTTCCCCAAAAAATCACGAAAATACACTTCTTTCCGCGCGGGGATGTTTTTTTTGTGTATAGTAATCGCATTCATTGAATTCCCCGTGGTCGAAAACCCCTTGCCACGAATAATTACGGAAATAAGCTTGTTTACACCCGAGATAATTTTTCTTGTAAAGTGACCGCGTCCGTCGACTTCCGAATGGTCGAAAACCCCTTCGTCCAAAAAGTCAGGGAGTACCTTCATTTACATTAGTGATGTTTTTTGTGTAAAGTGACTGCATCCACTGAGTTCCCTATGATCGAAAACTCATACACCCCAAAAATCCAAATAAGGCTACCGGTTCAACTGAAACTGCAAAAAATTTAGCCACCGTAGTGCATTATGCTGCAAAAAAATTATTATTTTGAGTTTATATAACAAAATTGTCTAATTTCGCGGTTTCCGGGACTTTGGACTACCATATAATTGAATGGAGGCCATATTTAAAAAAATCAAAAATCGCATTTGATATTGCACCCCCAAGATGCATAGGCCGAAGTATGGAGGTTGGATATGGCACACCGATTGCTGGGCGTAGTGGAACTGGGGGGCCTTGAAAAGTGCGTTTTTTGCATGTTTTTGGGGCCCCACCGAGCACCACTTGCAGATAGAGGCGAAATGACAAAAGGCACCCCATAGTTTGCCTCTATGCCCAATATTATGCAAAAAATTCGAAGGTTCTAGCTCTTACCGTTTTGGCTCTAGGGTGGGGGGCATGAAATTTGGGGGCCAAGCAGTGTTTTTTTTTGTACTTTACAAACGAAACGGTTCAGAGTACAAACGAAAATTTGGACTTCGTTTGTACCGGTACAAACGAAAATCTTTGGACAAAAAAATTTTTTGTTACTCAACAGCTGTCAGTATTCAGTATCAATGGACTTCGTAGGACTTGTTTGTTATGCGTCCACATCGAAAACGACAAACTAGCAGCTGTGGCATAATAATAAAAGCTTTTTGTGGAGTATTTCACTAGTGCATGTTATGTACCTCATGATCAAGTGTTTTATGTCTGAATTTGTAGCCTTCTTATGTGTCTCGTGGAAATAGCCAACGTATTCATATTTACAGCATGTTTGTTGCATTTTATAACAATGAATCTTTTTTCAGCAATTTTTCGCAAATTTTGGAGTACAAACGGTTTTTGAGTTTGTACCAGTACAAATGGACCGAGTACAAAAAAAAACACTGGGGCTAAGTATATTATAGGTTTACGCTATCGCGCCACCTATGATATAGGTATCATCGTATGGCAAAGGTACTACATACTTTTACCATGCCCAGCATGACCTTTTTTTGCTCGCTGCGAGGTCCCAGAGGTGTATATGTCAGTGGCTTCATGAATACGATAGGTCTGCAGCGACGTGCAAAGTACAAGTCTTATTCATCTCAGTACCTTGGCCAACTTTACACTTCACTTCACTCCGAAACTAATCAGTAGTGTCATAAATTTGTTAGTTGCTGACTCCATGATTGGTTAGTTGGTTTTTTCCCAAATATTCTTGCCAGATTGACTGCCTCCCTGTTTGGTTGGCTGACTTCTTGGTTGGTTTGTTTGTTCGACGGTTCTAACCAAAATGTTTTTTTTGGTTGACTCCCTGATTGACTGGTTGAATGTTTTCTAAACTTGTTGGTTTCCTCACAGACCATTTACTAAGTTATTCGACTCCTAGATTGATTAGCTATTTTATAAATTGGTCGTTTGCTTCCAAGATTAGTTGATTGGTTGACACCTAGATTGACTGGTTGTTTACTCCCAAATCATTTGGTTGTTTGAATGATTCCTGAATATGTTGGGTATACTTTTCCCAGATTCGCTGGTTGCTTACTATTATATCAGGTCGCTGGTTGCTTTCCAGATCACTTTGTTGGTTGTTTCCCAGACTGGTTGGTTGCTTCCCATATCAGTTGGTTGGTTGACTCCCAGATTGGTAGGTTAATTGTTTCCCAGATCAGTTGGCTGGTTGTTTTCCAGACCACTTGATCGGTTTTTTCTCAGATTGGTTGGTTGGTTGCTTTCCAGATGATTGATGGTTTTTTTCCAAATTGGTTGATTGCTTCCCAGATCAGTTGGTTAGTTGACTCCCAGATTGGTTGGTAATTTTCCAGGTCAGTTTATTGGTTGCTTCTCAGATCAGTTGGCTGGTTGCTTTTCAAGTCACTTGGTTGGTTGTTGCCCAAGTTGGTTGGTTGGTCTCCTGATCAGATGATTGGTTGATTTCGAGATTGGTTGGTTGCTTCCCAGATCAATCAGTTGGTTGTTTCCCAGAAAATGGTTGGGTGCTTCCGAGATCAGTTGTTTGGTTGCTCTGCCAAATTGATTGGATGCTTCCCAGATCAGTTGGTTGGTTGTTTCTCGAATTGGTTAGTTGCTTACCATATCAGTTAGTTTGTTGTTTCCAAGATTGGTTGGTTGGTTGATTGATTGGCTGACTCTATTCCTCTTTCTCTCGTTCTCTCTTCCCTTTTTTCTTTCTCTCCTTTTCCCTTTTCCTCTCTTTTTTCGTCTTTCCCTTACCTTCTGGAAGTGTTAATTTTCTGGAGCCAACGACAGCCGCCAACGTAGCCACCGGACTAAAAAACGTAGCTACCCGGTGGCTCGGGTGGCCCGACATTGCGCAGGTATGATTGTGATGGCTTGAGATGAAACTAAACAGGGCCTCGTCTATTTTAATCACTTATTTTTTGACAGGCAAACAGAATCAACCAATCAAAAAAAAATTTATGGACAGTAGGAAGCTTCAATTTTACTATGATGAACACTAACTTCATGTACGATTGTCAGCTGCGAAGATGTGATTTTAGCTGACTCATAACAGATATCTGGTCCATCTGCGATTCGGAGTATTTAGAAATTAACAGCTCATTTTATTTCCAAAATTGATGGTTGCAGCTCAGGATTGAAGATTTTATTTTTTCCGAGGCTCACTTGAAAGTAAACACTGTTCGATCAAAAAATTTTAAGTCCCGCCTGTATAGTTCACAGTAATGCGATTTGATTCCAGAAAACAAAATTAGTCGGCAGACAATCAATTTGTTAGTGGTCTCAGCTCTCGCGGTTCACAACTTGCGAAAATCTTGCAGTATTCAGATTCTAGACACTTGGGAATCTGTGCACAGACAAGAAAAAGGGGCAGACGAAGTTTTTGGGAATTTGGTGAGTTTAAAAAATTCGATTTTGTAATATTGGATTTTCATTCTTTCTCATTAAAAAATTTTTCATGTCTGAAAAAGTATCTTCTGCACATACATGCATACAGGGCGGTAGGGGAGGGTAAACTCCGGGACCTGAGACCCCGGCCACCTCCCCCTGGCCCAAAAAAGTCGTCAAACACCACCCTGAACTTTTTCCAAGACAGCCTTTTTGATTATTTTTGTGCATATTTTGTATGAAAAACAGGCTTGCAGAACCTTTTTTGTTTTTTCGCTCGCCTACCCCCCTACCTCCTGGATAAAAGGTCCAACGACCACCCCCCCTGGAAAATTCCTCCCGTGCTTGTCTGATTCTGCAACTTCGTGTATTTTGTGCTTCCCCTACCATTGTGTCGACTACATTAAAATTTTTCTGAACGAAAATTATATGCAATCATGCTGATTACTGACTTCACTCATGGTAAACCAATAGCACTCTAGTTCCTGACTGATTCGAAACTGTGCCTCTCACTCTAGCTGAAAAATACTGACGAATGGACAAATTCTAGTCATTTTGTTTTTTACAACTTATGCCTGTGATTAAAAGAGCGTCATTAAGCGCTATAAAAACCCGAGATTGGTTGCATCAACCCAGAGAGAGGATAATCTCAACGTCGGGGTTAAATTGATGATCCTCAGTTTCAGCTAATCCCAATGTCGAGATTATTTTCTTGCAGTTTCACTAACAATCCTCACTTCAGGATTAACAAATACTGAGGTTTAGACTCGAGTTCGGGAATTACTGACATTTTTATATTTATTTGCTTTAGACATAAAAAAATTCTGATAAAATGTTGGTGCAACCCGATAGCTCGAGTATGGATAATCTCAACATCGAGCGTGGGATAATCCTGGCGACGTTAATTTTATACCAAACTTGAGATCATCGACATTTTAATGCAATCGTTGAAAGTGAGGTGGTCGTCCTTTTGTTCGAGATTATCTTGAGCTCGAGCTTAGGTCTCGTTACTGCAACTAGGTTCTGGTTACAGTCCTTGGGCACCATCTGCAAATGTATCAACAGGATAAAACATACAAAAATGCGTTCGAAAAGCTCATGATTTAGCCGAGCCTATAATATAATATATAGACCCTACATTACATTGACGCAATTGCAGATTTTTTATCATCTGCACAATTTTAATGCTTGAAATTGGTTCACACAATTGATTTAGTTCTAAGAAGACTTCGTGCTGTAATTTTTTCTCTCAAAAACTGAGCTGGATTTTATGTGCTCACTTCCCGCAGTGGATTTCTGTTTTATGAACAATAAATTTAGTAAAAAATTTATGTGCGGTTGGAAGCACTCATGTGCGGAGGGAAGGGATAAGTGGGTACATATTCCCCAAAGTTTTGAATCTCAAAAATTTTCCATGTAAAAACATTTTTCGCCAACTTTATTGGAATTTTGTTTTAAAAACGCCGAAAACCCAGGGTCAACCCCCTGTATCCTCCTCAAAATTTTGGAGCTGCACATGTATGGTTGGAAGATGTGTTGATGCACACAGCTGCAGAATATACTTTTGCACAGACATGGAAAATTTTTTAATGAAAACTGAACTTCCACCCAAGTTCCCAGAAACCTAGACCAACCGTTTTCCTAGCTTGGAAACTATCCAAGCAAGTATATTCCGCTTTTTCTGCCCCATAGGAGCATTTTCCAATAAACTATTTAAATATGACTAAAATTGATTCAAAGAGCAACGCATTTTCCGATAAACTAGTCCAGCCTTTTTTTAGTGGGCCTTGAACATGCATGAAAACCTTCATTGAAACACGTTGAAATTTTAAATTTGGCCATCTTCACATAAAAGAATTAATAAAAAATTATCTTAAAGCTATGAATTCTTTCTCTCGGCAAAACTAAAAGATGTGTGAACTGCATTGTAGAGTTTTCTTAGCACAGTGCGGATTTTTTTGAGGTCGTGCGGAAAAAGAATTTTCCGCACGGAACGGATACATTTTCAATGTTTTTAGTGGTTTTTATTAGTGGCGCGAAAATTTTTCTGGCCGATTTCGGCAAGATGTGGAAAGGCCGGTGCGGACAAAAACCCTGCGGCATAGTACTTAACGTTGTAAACAAATCGTAATGTGACCTTATCCATTGAGTTCCCCATGGTCGAAAACCCCTCACCCAAAAAATCGCTAAAATACCCTTGCTTACACCCTGGATAATTTTTTTGTGTACAGCGACTGGGTCCATTGAATTCCCCATCGTCAAAAATTTCTTTCCCCAAAAAATCGTGGAAATACATTTTTTTACACTAAGGATAATTTTTTATGTATATTCATCGCATCCATTGAATTCTCCATGGTCAGAAGCCCCTTCCCACACAAATCGCAGAAATACATTTGTTTACACTTGGGGTAATTCTTTGTGCAAAGTGACGGCGTCTATAGAATTCCTGGCCCAACCTGAAAATTCTACTACTACAACGTACAGGGTCATCTTTTTCGACAAGGCTGAATGGGAGACTACGAGGGAATGGGAGCATAGAAGTTAGCTGACGTGTGATGACCGGATGAGTGAAAGTTATAGGCCAAGAGTCTCAATGGCTCAATGACCTGGAAGGCTTTGTGAACTGAATGGACTGAATGGCCTGAACGGATGAAACCAAGTTTCTCCAACTCTTGGACTGGACTGTATGGACTGAACGGATGGAACGAAATTTCAATGGCTTACTGGCTGAATAGCCTGAACGTTTCCTCCATAATATTTCCTTATGGCTGGACGGACTAAACGAGAAAGACTCTCTCCCTTTTCTCCAATTCGCATATCGATTTTCATTTTTCTATTTTGTATTATATTTTTATGTTTCGCATCAATTTTTTCTATTTGGCATGTTTTTCTTTATGTATGAGGTTTCTTCAGGCTTTATCAAATTCATTTCCTCATTTATTCGCAATTCCATCATTTATTTTAGTTTTGTCTAAAATAATGACCCAATTATTTTTTCTCATTAGAAATTAATGTTTGTCCGCTTGATTTATGCGTGTTTAGTCTTTTCCACTCTTTTTACTTCTTTTTTCTTTGAATACTATGTAGACTTATTTGTTTGATTCACTCCAACTACAAGAAACAAATAATTTCAACCAAGATAGTTTCCCCACAAAATCGTTTTAACCTCTTATTACAGTAAAAAATAACTGACCCTTCTTCATAAAATCATCTTGTAGAATTCTAATGGAAGAATAATGACAGAAATGTGTCTGATTTGTTAATCGTTCACGCCATGACTGTGGATGTTTTTGCTCCAAAATTTCAGACATGATTTATTTTATACCTGATTGTATTATATGTCATCAGGCTCACTATATACTCCCTTTATTCTGAAATCTGATGCAATGATCCTATCAAATTAAGTCCAGCAATGAAAAATTAGTAAGCTTATTACTCCAGTCATTAAAGAAAATTTTTTATGGGTTGGAGTGATCAGACAAGTTGATTATTTTTTCAATGACCTGATAAATGGGTAATATTTCTTCAGTACTACCGTCCTCGGTCTGTTTAAAACTTGGGGTTTTTCTCCACCAGTCTTTTGACAAGAAATTGCATGGAAAATGCAAACTAACAAGATTGTTTTCTTACCAAATTATAGAAGGCCTTCATCGAGCAACGTGCATATTGATCGAGCCTTAAAAATACTGAACTCACATTATTCATACATGTAATAGAGCTCCGAGGTCTGGGGGGTTGGAGCACTTTTTTGGGGCCGGGGGTCATTAATTCCCAAAATTTTGGGGGGAGGGGTCCCTGAAGGAAAAAAAATTCGATTTTTTCCATGAAAAATGTCCGAAAAACGGTTTGAAAAGTAGTATTTTTTATCTAAAAATGATAAAATATGTACTTATGGCGCGAAGCGCCGAGAAAATTGACGTTTTCGACCATTTTTTGTTCAAAAATTGACATTTTTCAGTATTTTTCCGACTAAAACTATGGGGGTCCCTAGGGCTACCATATGGCTAGCCATAGGATTGGAAAATCCTGGGGGGTCGCCCAATGGCTAGCCATATGGTCGACGATTTCTGGGGGGGGGGTTCCCATAGCACTTCCCCCCCCCAATTACATGTATGACATTATTTACTGTAGCTGTCTCGATTCTTCTAACGTAATTTTTCCACACCTCTTCCAAAATTCTAGACCAACCCAAAGCACGAAAGAGTTAGCCACACACGAGGAAATTGTGTGAATACAAGGGTTTTTCTCCCTGACCCATGATGAGTATAATTGTTTTTTTCTAGCAACTGTCATTTTATTGGCTTTTTCCTCATCTGGCCGAATCGAGGTGAACAATGACCACTGTATATAATATTGGAAAACACGTCACACACTCACAATTTTTTCCACTGCGAATCTTCCAACGTATGCAACAGTGTGCAGTGGAATGTGTATCAAATCTTGATTCTTGAATATAGACCGAAAAGTTCACAACTAGATTATTAGAAAATGCCCCGATGGGGCAGAAAAAAGGAGAATATACTTGCTTCGACAGTTGCCATGCTAGGAAAAAAAGTGGACTAGATTTTTGAGAACTTGGGTCAACGTTGGAAAAAATTCACTTTCTTCATATTGGATTTTTATTCTTTCTCAAAGAAATTTTCCATGTCTGTGGAAAAGTATATTCTGCAGCATCGTGCATTTTGTCCTTCAACTGGCATCAACTACAGTAAAATTTTTCTGTATGAAAATTATATGCATCTGACTTCAAGTGTAAAGAAATGGTAAACCAATAGCATTCTAATTCCCGACCAATTCAAAACTCACGCCTTTCACACTGGCTGAAAAATAGTGAGGGAGGCATATTATAGTCATTTTCAGAACTATAAAGGAACCTGAGATTGGTTGCACTAACCCAACATGAGGATAATCTCAACATCGGGATCAAATTGATGATCCTGAGTTTGAGCTAATCGCAATGTTCAAATTATTTTCTTCCAATGCACAAGCCATACTCACTTCAGGATTAACTAAAACTGAGGTTTAAGTTCGGGTTTGGGAATTGCAGAAATTTTTATATTTATTTGCTTTAGAGATAAGAAAATTATACGAACATTTTAGTGCAACCCGACACCTCCAGCTGGGTATATTCTCGACATTGGGCTCGTTATGATCCGGATGACATTCAAATTATACCGAACTTGAGATCAAACCGAGTGGCCTTTTTGTTCGAGATTACCTTGAGCTCGAGCTCAGACCCCTTTAGTGCAACTGGGATTTGGTTACAGTGATTGGGCACCGATCTGCAAATGGGAGAACAGGGTAAAGCATACAAAAATGCACCTGATTTAGGCCTGCATGAAACGTATCTTGCACAATCAATTTAGTTCTTAGAAGACTTTGTGCTGTAGCTCTTTTTTCTAAAAAAGCTGAATGGGATTTTATGTGCCACTTTCCCTCAGTTGATTCCTTTTGTTGACACCAAATTCAGTAAAAATGTTTAACACAGTTGGAAGCAAACATGTGTGAGAGGGGACATAGGGTATAAACTTCCACAAGGGTTTTGAAACTGGAAAATTTGTTATAAAAAATTTTTTTGTCAACTTTTTGTGAATTTTTTGTCTCACAAAATGCCAAAACACCAAAGTCCACGCCTGTACCATCCTAAAAATTTCAGAGATGCACATGCTTGGTTGGAAAGTGTGTTGATGAACTCAGCTGCAGAATATACTTTTTCACAGACATAGAAAATTTTTTTGAGAAAGAACGAAAATCCAATATAATGAAAGTGGATTTTTTCCAACTTTGACTTAAGTTCTCAAAAATCTAGTCCACTTCCTTTTCTAGCATGGCAACTGTCGAAGCAAGTATATTCGCCTTTTTTCTGCCCCATCGAGGCATTTTCTAATAAATTAGTTCACCTCTTTTTTAGTGGGCCTCTACTATGCACGAAAACCTTCATAGAAGCACATTGAAGTTTTAAATTTGGTCATCTTCACGTCAAAAAAAACAATAAAAAACCACCTTCAAGCTACGAATTCTCACTTGCAAAAGTAAAAGATGTATAAACTGCATAGCACTTAAAAAATATTGTAAACAGACTGAAAGGTGACCATACCTATTGAATTCCTCATGGTCTAAAATCCTCCAACCCAAAAAATCGCAGAAATACCTTTGTTTACACTCGATATGAATTAGTGTGTAAAGTGATCACATTCATTAAATTCTCAGTGATCGACCCCCCCCCCCTCCCCGAAAAAATTTTTTTTTGCGTAAAGTGATCGCATTCATTAAATTCCCAATGGTCGAAAACCCCTTCCACAAAAAATCACGAAAACAGGCTTGGTTAAATCCAGAATAATTTTTTGTGTAAAGTGATGCATTCATTGAATTCCCAGCAGTCGCAATCCCCTTCCATAGAAAATCACAAAAATACGCTTGTTCACACCCATGATAGTTCTTTTATGTAAGATGATCACATTCATCAAATTCTCCGTGGTCAAAAACCCCTTCCACTGAAAGATCACGAAAATACGCTTGTTTAATCACGGGATATTTTTTTGTGTAAAGTGATCACATTTATTTAATTCCTCGTGGTCGAAAACCCCTTCCAGCAAAAAATCACGAAAATACGCTTGTTTACACATTGGATAATTTTTTTATGTAAAGTGACCACATCTATTGAATCCCCACGGTCGAAAACTCCCTCCACTGAAAAATCACGGAAATACGCTTGTCTACACCCGGGATAATTTTTTGTGTAAAGTGACCGCGTCCATCAAATTCCCAATGGTCGAAAAACCTAGCATCCCAAAAATCCAAATAAGGCTACAGATTCAATTGAAACTGCAAAAAAATTAGTAGTGCATTATGCTGCAAAAAATTATTTTTTTGAACCCATAAGTATTATATAACAAAATTGGGGAATCTGGCGTTTTCCGGGACTTTGGACAACCATATAATTGAATTGAAGCCATATTTTAAAAAATCGCATTTGAGATTACACCCCAAGGATGCTTAGACGGGAGTATGGAGGTTGGATATGGCACACCGATTGCTGGGCGTGGTGGAACTGGAGGGCCTTGAAAAGTGCGTTTTTTACCTGTTTTTGGGGCCCACCGAGCACCACTTGCAGATAGAGGCAAAATGACAAAAGGCACCCCATTAGTTTGCCTCTATGCCCAATATTATGCAAAAAATCCGAAGGTTCTAGCTCTTACCGTTTTGGCTCTAGGGTGGGGGGGCATGAAATTTGGGGGCCAAGCAGTGTTTTTTTTTTGTACTTTACAAACGAAACGGTTCAGAGTACAAACGAAAATCTTTGGACAAAAAAATTTCTTGTTACTCAACAGCTGTCAGTATTCAGTATCAATGGACTTTGTAGGACTTGTTTGTTATGCGTCCGTTTTGGCTCTAGGGGGGGGGGGGGGCATGAAATTTGGGGGCCAAGTATATTATAGGTTGACGCTGTCGCGCCACCTATGATTGATATTCTTTATTGGATGTTTACTCTGTTGCATTTTAATCAGTCTGGGTTTTTTGCGCATTGATTCGTCTGTTACATTTTAATTGGTATGATTAAAGCCCTGTCACTTCACCGCGCGGCGCCGGTTGTTCTATCCATACTAAGAAGCGGCGCCGGCCGGCGCCGCGCGTTACTGCGTGGTACCACCTTTGAAGTATGAATAGGCTTTTGTAATTTTTGCGGCGCCGCCATCAAGTTGCAATTGAACCGAAATTTTCGAACAGGTTATGTGTTCTAAAGTTGCAGCATACTGTTGTTGTAACATATTGTTGCATACTGTGACATCTATACATGTAGTTGAATCATATTTTTCACTTGAATGTTGAATTCTGACACTTGTCAAATTATTTTACCAAATTGATTACTTTATTTTCAATGAAGATTTACTAAGAAGTTGATCACTCAATTTGCAATGAAGACATTAATGTGTAAAAATTATGAATATGCAAAGTAGGTGGAAACATGTTCCTACAGCAAGTGTACTCGCACATTTCGATTGTCTTTATTCCCCCAACGTCCCTTTTCCGCAAATATTCCAATTGTCCGAAAATCCATATTCCCCGTAGGTCTCGATTCCCCGAATAATGAATAAATTTCCTAATTCCCCGAAACATGCATTAGTCTCTATTCCCTGAACGTCCCGATTTCCCGAATACTAGGGAAAGGAGATGGATACACTTTGAATCTGGGTCCCAGACAGCAGGTCCGACCGGACCTAGGTCAGATCTGGATCCTGTATATATGTGAATATAATCTAGATCCTGTGCATATGTGAATGAATTATTATGTGTATATATTCAATTTTTCAAAATCAATTTTTATAAATTGATATTTCTGAGCAGTTGAAGAGCTATTAATCGTTGGAATAAGAAGCAAATTGAAGCAAGAGCACAAAATCTTTAGACTAGACTTTTTGCAAGCTTCTATCGGCACCGTGCAGGAATGATTGATTTTAATTTTTCTTTTGCGCTTTTTATTTTTCGATTTTTTTCGTATTTTGCATTTGTCGAGACAAGCAATACACATTTTTTGAGAAGAGAAAAATCCAAAAGTAAAAAAGCGGCGCCGCTGGGCGCCGCGCGGCGAAGTATGACAAGCCAACGCGCGGTACGGCTTGTTAGTATGAATAGGACAACCGGCGTCGCGCGGTACCTGGTTATGTGCTCACAGGTGCACATAATCCTCCCTCATGGAGAAACGCTCGTTCAGTCCAAAATTGCCACATGGCCGTTCGTATAGAAAAACGTTCGTTCAGACCATTTACCCAGAATACTAGTAAGATTAACGGGTCGGCTCGAATTTCTCGGGGTTGAAAATCCCTTCCATGAAAAATTGCGGAAATATGTTTGTCCACACTCAAGATCATTGTGTGTAAAGTAACCGCGTGGCCAAAATTACACTGAAAAGAATTATTTTTTTGAAGCCATAGGTATCATGTAACAAAATTGTCAAATTTTGCGGTTCCCGGGACTTTGGAACACGGTATAATTGGATGGAGGTTATATTTTTAAAAGTGAAAAAAATCATTTGAGATTGCATCCCCGAGATGCTTAGGCCGAAGTAAGAAGATAAGATATGGCATCCTCATTGTGGGGCATGGTGGAACTGGGACTCAAAAAGCACCGCTTGCAGATAGAGGCGAAATGATAACAGGTACCCAATAGTTCGCCCTTATGCCCGAAATAATGGAAAAAACCCCCTTGTTCTAGCTCTTACCGTTTTGGCTCTAGGGGGGACATTAATTTTGTGGTCCAAGTATATTAAAGGCTGTCGCTAACGCGTCAGCTGTAATCACTGTCAAGTTCAAGGAAGTGTATCCAGGTGTGAACGAGGTTAAAAAGAAAATGACACAAAGACTTGTCGTCAAAAAAATAACAAAAAGCTTTTGCTCACAAGTTTATTGATACTAAGACGGATAAAATATTTAAATCGACCAAAAAACAACACAAATGCACATAACTACCAATTCCTCGCCGTTGGCCTCTCCAATGGGTAACCTCGATGTTCCATTAAAGCAGTGCCAAACTCTTTAGCGAAAAGGTCGATTGTATGCGGCGCTTGAACTGAAACATCGATTTCGTGTATGCTATTACAGCCGATCTCATTTCTACAGTTAACAGACTCGAAAAAATCTTATAACAATTGCAGATTTTTAGATACGTTAAAGAATGGGTTGACCATTTTTTCTTTAAATATTTTACGAAAAAAATTCAATTAAAAAATACCCAAAACCCTTCATATTTGTTGAAAAGTCCCAGACGGATTGAGTAGCGATTAATTATGGACCCATTTCCAAGAACTTTTTTCACATATAAATGCATTTAAATCTCACGGTCAATAAGCTCCGTTAACAAGTGCGCCGTTTTCACTTTTAAGTCCCAGCACAGACCGTCGGTGACAGTCAACTGTAAAAAGGAAAACCTATGTGAATAACGTAAGATAGCATATGAGATAGTAGAAAATCATGTTAAACATATACTCAAAGATGTGCTAAGAATCTGAATTAAACTGTGCTATTTTCCGGTAAGAATATTCTATAAATGGAACTGCATATAAATTGTGAACCTGACTATTCGCCAGTGGCCAAAACATTAACAGAACGAGCATAAATTTCTCTATTAAGAAAAGAAACTTGAGATGATATGAAAAATTCACCTCTATGTCACTGTTTCGCAATCCTATGCAGTAGCTTCTTGAAGCTCTACTAATAGCCGTAGTCATGACGAACAGATTTGTCAAAATATCAGTTACACGTTCTAAAACTATCGACTCTTCTTCTACGGCCTAATTAAAATAAGTGAATATAATTTACAAGCCACCAGACTCTCTAAAAAACATTACTTTTCCGGTAGAATATACGACAGATTTGAAGACTTCTTCAAATTTAGCCATCGCAGATTCGATGCTCCTACACGCGAGCTAAAGATAAATTTTAAGCGTAATGAATGTCATGGAGAATGTTTATGGTAGACGAAGTGCTGGAGAACGGATTTTTGAATCACATTGGTCATTCCACGCGCGAAATCTTCGCTGGTACTAACGAATTCGTAATTCTGATCAACATTAAAATTAATGAAATAACCTTGTTCTAATCAGACAACTTGATCGAAAAATTATATGCACATTCTTTGTGTAAAACCTCTAAAAAACATATACACAATTTGTAAACGAATACTTCTAACGACGGATGCACGTGTTCCTCTAAATAATGCTGCAATCTGATATTGTCAGTGTATAACACTTGTCGTCTTGCTCGATCACGGTAGTGATCCCAAGGAAATTGCATGTAGTTTCTGGCTTTGCTTAAAAATTAAGAAAATGTCATACATAGGAAATTCAGTAAGCGACTTTGACTTCCGCATGATAACTTGTTGCATAAAAATACACATTAATTGTGACATGAATACTTATAGAATTAGTAAATATGGCGGAACATGCTAGGCCTCAATCTTCAATCATGGCAGGTTGCAGTAAATAATCAGACTATGAAATTCTTGAAGTATGCATCACAAACCATTCCAAAAGCGAGCGCTGGATATGATTCAAAAGTTGGTGTGATGATACTTTATAAACTAACGATTTGAATTTTGGGCATTTATGTAGTCTACGTTATGTCCAGTATCTACTCACTAGAGCGTGGTCTGATGTTCATCTGCGAAAACCTTGAAAGCTTCGTTGGCAATGTAACCCGAATAAACGTCATCTGTAGACTAAAAATGAAATGAATATAATGATGAAATTGTCGGGGATGGACATAGTCTATCTCCAGGTTGCGAAGAAATAGCCAAAGTCGACGCAAAACGCGTCGACGCCGATTTGCATAGACACCGCGCATAAAAGGGTTGGTCGTCTATGTTTTTGGTCATTCTTTGATTGATTGTTTATTTTATAATAAAGACAAATCGGCGGCCCAGTAGGGCAATTTTTATAATATTGTTTATTATTATTTGGTGGAGAATTTCCGCCCTAAATACAACGACCCGCGGCCGGACATTCTTTGGATTACTCGCAGCGGAGGGAACGCAGGTTAGACCCCGGATTTCTGGAGTGCCACCCAGCGTGCAAGTCTACATTCACAACTCAGTTCTCGGCCTGACTTCTAGGTTTGCCCCTGGTTTGAAGTTACTTGAGCTCAGCGAGTTATTTTATCTTCTGCAGTTCTTTGGAACGAAAGCAGGAGATCTTTGTTGATTGTGAGACTGACTGAATTGTTGCAAACTTATTCTACCTAAGGTTTCGGCCTAATTAGGTGAATTAGCGAGTGACTGATTAGGTCTATTTTTGATACTAATTTCCTTTATTATATTTCTCAACCTCAACCAAAGTCTCATTTCAACAAGTCGTGGCTTCTGACTCTCAAAGTAATGGAAAATCAGAGGCAAACTCGAGGAGTCAAAAAACCTATTGGTTTCCATAGAGAACTGGGAGGTTACAAAATGAATAAAGACAACCTAGGTGGCCTCAAGAGTTCCGGTTTGCCCAGAACACCACCGGGAAAAAAGGCCCGTGATACAGAAAAGTTAATTGTCCTAACTTCAGCTGGAACTTCAGCTGAAGAGGACAATTGCTCAGATCATAGGCCTTTATCCGTGGAAAATGAAGGCAACCGACCTACGACCTCGACAGCTGTCGAGAGGGAGGACAACGACGCCATATTATCGGCCAACGAAGATCAAATTTTTAAAATTCCGTCATCGACGAACCTCCCGGAGAGAGGCGAATATTTACAACCACCTATGACGGGACTGGCGCGTCCATTACCGAAGATGAACATTCCAGTTTTCGATCAACAGCAGCGCGGGCCGATAAATAAACCCGCCCAATTATTCGATACTTACCATCGATTCTATTGGGACAATGAGCAGGAAGAACACCGCGAAAATCCTCGAAAGAGCTCATTGGAGGATAAACTGGACCAAATCATGAACAGGTTAGATGTTTATGATAGCATATTTGCCAACATTGCTAATACAGGTTCACAGAAAGCCAGTAAGGCAAATGAATCAAGGCAAAGCAATGCTGGTTGTTTGGAACAAGGTGGTGCATTGAAGTTTGAGCAGGCCCAGGAAGAGTTAGTGTGACAAAACGATGGTATCACTCTTCAGCAAGACTGTAGATGGAAAGACCAAAAGTCAAGTCTCGGTCCTAAAGAGCAGTTTATGCCTCATTTGCCCACTACCTCAAAAGTGGAGCAGAGAGTGAGTAGTTGTGGTTTTGACGAAGGCGTAAAAAACCCGAGTCTGATAAATCCAACTATCTCACAACAGAGCAGTTGTATTAGGGGAGAGACACCAAGTGTCAGGCAGCAGGTTATGCCTACAATGATTCCGATTGATCCAGCCTTATGGGTCAATCCCGCTCAAGTAGGCCCAACTGTCTATGACATTGAAAGGGCAATCAAACCGAAATTACTGCAATCTGATATGCCAAGTAAACAGGTTCTTGCTTTTCTAGTGGAGCTAGAAGGCGAGTTTTGAAAGAATACTCCCGATGAGGTGAAGCTAGAAGCATTAACCAGTTTGTCAAGGGACTTGCCGAAAGAATTGGCCGAAGAGTCAACGACATATAGGGAGGCCCGAGACAAGATTTTGAATTATTGTGCTCCAGACTGTAACCTGGACATGCTCAAAGGGGATTTATTGGATATTAAACAGGAACCCGATGAAGCAGCAACCAAATTTTTAAAAAGGGTTAGAGCACATGTGAATCTCGTTTACCAGAGTGAAACAAAAGAGTTTAAAAATAAAGTAATCATTGAAACCTTTTTCTATAGAAGTTCTTTAACTTATCAATTAGAACTGCAGAAAGACATAGCAAAATCCAAAAATTGGTATGATCTTTCGCAGGCAGTCTATGAGATAGAGTTAAAGTACCGGAATGCAATTAGAACATTTGGGCCAAGAGAGCAGCCCATGATGATAAACACGGCACAAACGGAAATTGCTGAGGAGCAGCAAGCCGATGTGAATGTAATCCAAAGGCCTTATGAAAGCGTCCAAAAGCGCAATAGGGACTTTAGAAGACCAAACACAGAAAGGCAAACTCCAATGCAATCTTCGCAAAATCAATTGATAGATATAGCAGATGATGAAGTACTTGAAGTACCTCCGCAACAGGCCATAATGCCTCGGCAACAGCCTGTTGAGGAGCCAAAAAAGGACTCCCTCATGGTGGCTTTATCTAAAGAATTTATCAAAATGGCACAATGTTATGAAGAGATTAGGAACTCGACCAAAGCTCAAGAGGAAGCCATAACTGCTTTAACTCAGAAAGTTGATAAAGTGAAAGCGAAAAGTCAACAAGAGGTTCAGCAGCGAAAATGGTGTACTTACCACGAAAATAACACTCACAACACGATTGACTGTAGAACCTTGAATTTTTATAAAGGTCTACAAAATCGTGGAAGGGGTGGAAATAGTGGAAGAGGCTTTGGAAGAGGAAGTCCTAGAGGAAGTTTTGGGAATTTCCGAGGTAGAGGAAATTTCAGAGGTAATTTCAGAGGAAATTATGGAGGAAGTAGAGGAGGTTTTGGTAATGAAGGCGAAAGGGGAGCTTATCAAGTTTCGTTTCCTGACGACGAGGCGGAAAATTTGCAAGAATATGCCGAGTTTCAGGAATACGTAAAGTTGAAGAAGCTCAGGGAGCAGATGAGATTGTTACAGGCTACCACCCAGCTGATGTTACCAGGACCAAATCTAATGGACCAACAACCAGTAATCGCAAATCAGAGTTCAAATACCCTGTTGGTTCCACAAAAGGTAGTTAGTCCGTCGCAAGCCTCCAGGCAGACAGACCAACCGCCGACTAGTGGTGTCAATAGTGTACAGCAAGAACCAATGATGGAGATGAAGTTGTGTGGCCTGCATAATTGTGCCATGGAGAAAGAGGAAAATGTGCCAGAAATGGAATGCAGTGCCGAGTATGGTAGGAAGGCAACTGCAGAGGAACTGGATATGTTAGCAAGATATCCTAGAACACAGCCATTTCACATTGAGGTAACTGTGTGTTCTACTACTGCAAAGGCACTGATTGACACGGGAGCTCAGTGTTCGGTGATGTCGGGTGATTTCTTGAAAAAATCACTTGGACTGGAGTATACAGGGACCCTAAGATCCTAAAAGTCACTGTCGCCAATGGTAAAGTAGTTAGTGCGCATGGTTACGTTCAATTTCAAATGCAATGTGATTATGGTCATTTTCCAGTTAAAGCTATCATAATACCAGGGTCTGCAGAGGATTTAATAGTGGGAACAGACTTCCTAGCGCATCCGGAAGTCAATACGGTAATAGATTTTGGAAAAGGTTCAATGACTATGATGGGTGTAAAGAAAAGTATTGATTTGCTAACATCTGATAAGAAAGCAATTCCAATAGTGGGGATGCATAATCTGATGATAGCAGAATCAATACAAGAAGATTCTATTGAAGAAGATCAATGTTCGACAATCGAGCAACTGAAAGATCTAGTTCCAGTAGTGGCTTGTAATAGAATTTACATTCCACACGGAACAGATCAGCTAGTGAAAGCTAAATTGTGGAATAAATCCTCGGCAAATAGAATAAATGGAATCATCATACAAGGAGATGATTCAGAAACGAGATTCAGAATAGATGATACTATAGTTGACGGTTCAAAGGAGGACTTTGTATTGATGATCTCCAATAATATGGGTTCCGGTTGCCTGATAGAACCTAATCAAGTTCTTGGCTACTGTAACTCTGTATTTCCGGGAGAATCAAGTGTATCAATTTTGCAAGCAGGAAATAGTGGAGAAAGTAGCCTAGAGGGCATTTTCGATGCCAAAGAATCAAAATTCAATAGAATTGTGTTTCTGGAAGCATTGTACAAAATGACCTCTAAAGCTACAGTGTCGGAGGAACAGAAAGAGATGGCGATACAGCAACTCGTGAAATACCGGGATGTATTTAGCCTACCTCATGATCCTCTGACAACTACTCCCCATCTTACTTGTAAAATTAATACAGGTGATGCTAGCCCTGTGGCAAAACATTACTACAGAGCTGCCATTGAACGCCGACCATATATCAGACAACATGTGCAAGAAATGCTGGACAAAGGAGTCATAGAGCCATCAAGATCGCCCTGGGCGGCGCCATTATTCCTAGTAGGGAAGAAAGATGGGTCGCTCAGGCCGGTTGTTGATTTCAGAGGCTTGAACGAGGTTACGAAGGATGATCGATATCCAATACCAAGAATGGATGATTATCTGGACTGCCTCGAGAGAGCAAAAGTTTATACGACTCTTGACCTTAAGTCTGGTTATTGGCAAGTGCCAATGGAAGAAGGCAGTAAAGAAAAGACTGCTTTCCTGTGTCAAGAAGGGTTGTTTCAGTTCAAAGTAATGCCCTTTGGACTGAAAAACGCACCAGCTGAGTTCCAGAGGATGATGGAAAGAATCCTTCATCCTCATGTTTGGAAGATATGTCTAGTTTACATAGAGGATATCATAGTGTTCTCGAACACGTTCGAGGAACACATAGAAAATTTGAAATTGGTCCTGGATGCTCTGAGACGAGCCCAGCTTACACTTAAACCGGAAAAATGTGAATTCCTACCAAAGAAGGTACATTTTCTTGGTCACATTTTGGATTCTAATGGAATTTCACCCGATCCGAGAAAAGTGCAAGCTATCAAGGAGTTTGAATTCCCGGACTCGGTCAAGCGTATGCGAAGGTTTCTCAAAATCCTCCAGTGGTGTAAAAAATTTATACCACATCTGGCAAAGCACGCAGAACCTTCGTATAAGCTGACGGCCAAAAAAAGGAATAAATGGCTCATCACAGAGGATCATTACAAAGCACTTAATGCTTTGAAAGAAGCACGGGTATCGGTTCCAATTCTTAGGTACCCAGTAATGGATGGCTCAGCCCAGTTCATTCTGCAAACCGATGCCAGTGGAACAGCACTAGGTGCTGTCCTGTATCAAGAGTCTGGAGACGACAAGTGGGTCATAGCATACAATAGTCGTGTGCTAAAGGAGGACGAGAAAAAGTGGTGCACAACCGAAAGGGAGTGCCTCGCGATTATCTACAGCCTCAAAATCTACTGGCACTATTTATTGGGGCAGAAAGTATTGATTAAGACAGATCGCAGACCACTGTTATCAATGAAAGTCAATACTACAACAAATGACAAATTGAAACGGTGGTATGTGATCATAAATCAATACAACCACAAGTTAGAATATGTGCCCGGTAGACAAAATGCTATGGCTGACTTTCTCTCTAGAAAGGATGAGCCAGAGGATGTGGTGAAATCACCACAGAAGTGGGAAAGCATGTTCAAATCGGATGTTGTTTCCTCTGATGTCAAAGGAATAAAAGAACAAGAACAGCAACAAATTTCCTTGGTGGCCGAGAGGAACAACATCTCCGAGAAGAATAAATCCCACAAGGATAAGAAGGAAGAAGAGAATGCTCGAATTAGTCCTGAGGATGAAAGAGAGCATTCTAAAGGAGTAGAAGTGGTAGTAACCCGAAGCAAAGCTCGTGTTTCAGAAAAGGTGCAGAAAGAAAATCAGGAAACTGATAAATCTGCGATACCTAAGAAACAAGACAATGTGCAGTGGTTACACCCTAGAAAGGAGGAGGAATTTGATAAACCGGGAACATCAGGAGAAAAAGAGATATCTATTGGCCTGATCCCAGATGACTTGATGAGCAAACTGCAAAAAGCAGACAAAAGCTTAAAGCCAATCTGGGATAGATTAGGTGCAAATAGCACAACAAAGTATCACACTGGGTTCTACAAAGAAAATGGTGTATTGTATAGGGAAACTGAGGCAGAAAGCGAAGACCAATTGGTCGTACCCGCAAACCTCAGGGACTCTGTACTGCATCAGCATCATGGTGCTGTAATAATGACACACCAGGGTTTCAAAAGAACTCTGAGTGTCATGAAAATGCATTATTGGTGGCCTGGCATGGAAAAAGATGTCAGGGAATGGATAAAATACTGCGTTGTCTGTCAAATGGCAACTGCAGGAAAGCCATCCATTCCTCCATTGATACCCATTGTGCCACAAGGTCCATTCAACATTGTATTCGTGGATATAGTAGGAATTTCGCCTTTGGGAGAAAGAATACCTTATGTTATAGTTTTTCAGGACTATTTCACAAAATGGGTTGAAGCTGAAATGATCCCAGATCAATCAGCAAATTCAGTTGTGAATGCGTTCTTAGAAGCTATAATATTTAGGCATGGAACACCAACTAAACTCCTAAGTGACAATGGATCTTGTTTTACTTCCGATTTAATGAAATCAGTTTGTGATTTATTAGAGTGTAAGAAGATCTTCACTACTGCTTACCACCCTCAGGGTAATGGTATGGTAGAGAGGTTCAACCAAACTCTAATAAAACAACTGAGAAAAGTAGCTATCGGTGAACCCGATAGCTGGCCAAGATATCTCAAATCAGTGGTCTTTGCCTATAATGCTACCCCACACGCAGTGACGAAGGCCTCACCATTTGCGTTGTTTTGGGGCAATGAGGCAAAGTTTGGGATGAATTTCTCAAAAGCACTTAAAATAGTAATGCCCATGAATTATGAGGCATATAAATTCATCCCAACAGATCACTTAACCAGGCTTTATGGTATTATTGCCGAAAATATCCAGAAAGCAGCGGAAGCTAGCAAAAGATATTTCGACAAGAAAATTAAAACCTCAGTTTTTAAAGAAAATGATTGGGTACTTCTTAAAGTTGATAAGCAAAAGAAACTAGGCTTAACTTGGGAAGGACCCTTCATTATAACTGATGTTTCCAGGTTAGAAGATAATGTCATAACAATTGCACGTTATGATAATCTTTTGCTACAGCAAAAGGTTTTGGCAAGTAGGCTGAAAATTTTTTGCTACGAGACTACATGATGGCAGAACTACGTAAAAAATTGATCGTACGGTCTTACTGTACCTTCGCAATCAGCGGAGAGTAGAGCAACGCCTGATGTAGTTTTGTAGCGGCAAAATCTGCCAATTTGTGTGTATTTATTTTGTATATTTAATAAATATTTATTCCAATTGTGTTTTGTAACAGTTAAAATCGGTTTTAATATTTTTTGATATGTAGGATTGTGTTTTAATGGAGCGGGGGAAAAGCTTTTAAAGTGAAAGACCTGTTTTCGTAAAATTTTTCATTTTACAACTTCTTGGTGTCCCGCGTCTGCTCTTATTTTTCAAATCTTTTTGAAAACATTGTGAATGAAAGAGCCCTCCCGTAAGGTAATATGCAGCCGCAAGGGAATAGACTGTAAATGTTTTATACATCTGTCTACTTTTCACAGCTGCAAATCCGGTTTAAAAAATTTTTAAAATTATTCCGGTGCAAAGAATCGGGCCCAAATTTTTCGAATGGGTACGCCGAACGAGTGTACTCAGACGTACAACGAGACAGACGACAAAGTCCAGTTTGGGGAGCCCCACCCGCGGCAGAATAATCGATATTTTTTGATCGATGGTAAGCAATCATTTTTTATTTGTAAATAGTTAGGTAAGAAAATGAGCGGAGGTTACGCTCGTCAGGGGTGTTTTGTAAGACTGTTTCTGTGCCCTTTCTCGGACGAGCTACCAACTGGGAGTTGAGAATTAAACACAAAAAATTAGGTAGAAGGGGGTGGCAAGGGCCGAACCTAGGTGATCCGAAAAAGACTTAGGTGGAATTAGGTGATCCGATTGTGGGAGGTTCTTGTCATTCCCGCTCCCTCTGGTTTCTGCAAAACGGCAAAGAAGGGGATTAGCAGAAATTAGTTGTAGAGATCAGGGTTGTGATCGATTAAGCGCTGATGGAGTAGTAAGAGTGTGTTGGGTTTAGAGTGAAAAACACCTAATTTCACATATTTTTGCCTATCAATTTTGGTTTCTATAAAGGGACACCCAACGGCCAGAAAGGCTAAAATATCAAGTTCCCGCTCCAAAATTTCAAAAGTTAAACGGTGTTCTGCACAAAGGTGCTAGAGTTTTCCCCAAAGGTTAAAGGAGTAGTAGTGGGTAAAATTACCCAAACAGTTCAAAAAGGGTCACGAAAATGCACATAAAGGGTTAGTAGAGTATGTCTGTATAAAAATTTAAATCTCTCCTGGATTTTTAGACCACAACATCCGTGGGGCAATGTGGATAGCAGAGTTAGAAAGGTGGTTTTTTGCCACTTTTGAGTTCTGACCGACCAACCCTATCGAGCGGATAATTGTTCCCATGGGAAGTGTGGAAAGGGTGGTAAAACACCTCGAAAGCAGCACTTTCCAAGGCATGAACATTGTCGGCTTCGATGTAGAGAAGGTGAACCGCAAGGACGCTAGAAAACTATTTAGATGGGGGGGTCCAAAATGAAAAAGGCAACCAGTTTGCCAGATTAGTTTCGTTCGCCCACCTAAATGGTAAAACGTTCGTAATCGATTTAACGTTGCTGCAAGAGCAAGAGTAGAACATCTTATTACACTTTTTACGCTCAGGGACGTTGTTAGTTGGTTACACCCTTTTGGAGGACATAGTTTCGATTATCAATGTCCGTGGATGCGGAAAAAGCACCGATGGTCACGACTTGTCTGACGCGATTAGATGTAGTATCAAGGATGGAAATCTCGGAAGATACTATGATCTAAGGGTCACGGCAAAGCAGATCATGGGAAGCGAGATTACCAAATCCATGAAAGCAGGTATCTGCCCTGAGACATTGAAATTGAAAGGCCTCTTTGCCGAAATGTATTTGGCTGATATTGGTCCTCACCAGACTGATTACGGTCTTTTACGTAATAGCCAAAGTGTGGCCAAAGAAAGAGTCCCCGAAGAGATACTGCAGTATGCTGGTATGGATGCGTACTTTTCTTTGGCAATTTTTATGGGGGCATTTCACTATGGGTACGTGATTCAGCTATGTGGGGGGGGGGGTTGCTAACTTTCCTCACGATATAGTCGATCCATCCCAGATTGGAATTCTTTCATATAAATTTTATCAGTTTTACTCATATATAGTTACGGACTATAAACTAAGTAACTTTGTGGGTACACCTGATATTGTGGTTAGGCAGCCTGAGGCCACCTACCACATGATGCGCCAAGAAATGTACGCAAGATGGGCCACACAAGTGCAAGAAATAGGGCTTAAATTTTGTTGCCACCGAGACATCTGTAATCCTAGGAAAGGGAAAGAAAATTTGCCGTGGCGGGGCATCTACCCAGGTGCTTACCGTCAGGGTAAAAAATTAAAGCCCAATTCCTATGATGAAGCAAGTGATCCCGACAACGACGAAATGATTAGGCCTGAACAGCACTTCTCGACCAAGGATAAGTTGCGTCTACAGTTAGTGGAGGAAATGGCGCAAGGGAAGCAGTATCAGGAGCTTACGCAGCCAGCGTCCTTAGTTTGGTTCATCGACACAGCAAGGAAAGTTGTCAAACTACCCCAAGATCGTCAAAAGCAAGCACTACTAGATGCCCTAAAAAATCATCTGGTTCATTTGCCTATTGATATTGATCCTGGGGTAGGCTATTTTGACAAAGATCACTGGAAGCCTCAGCTGGCGGAGTATGCTAAGGCATTTGAGGAAAAGCGGTTCTCGGAACTGCAAGCCGCTTGCAGGAAGTCCAAACGTCGGAAAGTGAAATCTTCAGCGATGCAGTGGGACTGCCGGCTGAGGATGAATCGCAAGACCAAGGACTTGATGATGAGGATGTGACTGAACTGTCGGAAATGAGCAGCAGCAAGAGCAATCAGTTCCAGCAACGAAACTGATGCAAGCTCAAACTGCTCAGACGCAGTCCGAACTCGACAACCAGCGTTGATTAGAGGTTATTCTAAAGATGGAAGAGGAGGTGAAGGAAAGGATTCGACTCCAACATGAGCTAATGGAGGAAGAATTGGCGAAGAATGCGGCAATTTACAACGAAAAACCTCGTCAAATGGCAATTCAATTGGGACTCCAAAAATACGATACCGCAGCGCCCGAAATGGAAGCGGAAGTAGTCATATTAGAGCCACCATCGCTGATGAAGGTAGACGACGATATGGCCTCCAATAAGCTCTTTATTGACGAAATGAAGGTGGAAACGCCCGAATCAGAGATGATGGAGAGCAAGGAGGTAATAGCGTTCTCTGCTGATGGGGGTGTTCCAGGTTTGTATTCAGCCAAAGTCGTTCAGAGTATGAGAGAAAAGGGTTGGAACAACGAGAAAATATTATTTATGGCTGAAAGGAAGAAGAAAATGAGAGTGAAGGAGAAGGAAAGGAGGAAGAAGGGTATCAAGGGAGCAAAAGTAGAAGAGAAAGAGGAAGACAGTAAGATGGCGACTTCGTCTGTCATATCGACCTCAACTTCTACAATTACCTCTACTGCTACCCCCACTTCTCAAATTACTTCTACTTCAACTGGAACACCATCATTGGCTACATCTTCAGTGGCAACTGCAACTCAAGATAGTACATCCAAAACTAGTCAAACTTCAGGCGCAATGCGCCTTGGGATGGGGAAACGGACGCCGAAAGGTCAGGCAAAACCCAGCAAGGACCAAAAACCAGGAGTGGCAGCTAGTCAAGTGCAAGTGGCTGGTCCTAGTAAAATTAAGCAGGCACAGGCTGCTCAGGCAACTGAAACGTCGGAAATGACTGCGGAAAAATTCAAGGACAGTCTCTTGGACTTCTGGGATGTCTATCAACCGAAAGCCAGAGAATCTGGACCCATATCATTTTTCACGAGTGCAGTGGCCAAGTATTTTGCTTTCCAGCAATTCGAGTCAGAAAGGGTTTTCTTCATAGTAAATGATGCCATTAGGGAAATCTACCGGGATTAGGAACAACAGTTCAGAATCCAGGGAGCTTTTCTCTATGATCGGACCAACTTATTAGAAGAACTCTGGGAAAGAGTCATGTATGACTTTCTCCCCAGGTGGCTCAAGGCGGAGAGAGCACCTGATGCGTTTTCCTCGGTTAGGTATTTGGTTATAATGCTATTCCTCATGTTGGAATGTGCCCCGCTATCTCTGATGCATATTGGAAACATTTATGCCAGGGCGATGGTGGCGGCGAATAACTGACTGTTGAGGGTGTATAATAACCAAGATACCCCCTTGGAATACAAAACGGCCTTTCGATCAGTGATGCTCAGTAGCAATCACCAGGTCGGAGTGATGGGAGCCAAAAGAAGTGCCAGTTCAGACTTGCAAAGCTCTGTTAAGTTCAGTAAAGCTCAAGACGGAAAAAGTAGTGCTACTTTGAAGGTTCCCGGACCTCAAGGCCAGGGTCAAGGCCAAGGAAGCCAGGAAATAGCCCCGAGTACGCGAGGAAAGGTGCAAAAGACTGGTAACCGCGGCCGAGGCCAGTTTGAGTTCCACAACCCCAACAGGGGTGGTCGTGGAGCAGTGCGTGGCAGAGGTGTGGCCAGCAGGGCCAATGGGTATGGAGACCTTATGGAGGTCGTGGAGGAGCCCATAGAGGGGTGCAAGGAGGCGGCCAGCTGCAACAGTAATTTAGCCGCATATATTTTGGCCAAAAAATATCGTTTTTTGCATTTATTTTTCATAAAAAACACAAAATACAAAAAAATATAAATCAAAGAAATACAAAAAAAAATATAAAATACAAAATACAAAAAAAAATTTTTTTCTTAATTGTTGCGTGCTTTAAATTTTTATTCGTTTTCGTACCTCGCATAGCCAAACAGGCATGTACAAAAATTTATTTTTTCACTTAATCTCGGTTATAATCTTGCCTTATTTTTCCTTTTTTTTTTGCTCAATCGATACGCCGGGATATTTGATTTTTTTTTGTTTTTGTTGTGATACTCGTACTAATGTACATATTTTGTAAATTACGTTGGAAAAAAGGCGGAGACTTCACAGAGAAACACACAACCGGAAAGAGATAGACAGATAAATGTTCTATCCCTACATCCAGCGTATGGCACGGAATGAAAGGTCACAGGATGGACGGCAACCGAAGACCCTTGGCCCTGGTGTAGGTCAAATTGGATTCGGCAGTAGGCCAACAAAGTCAAGCCGACGTGGAGTCGTTGATCCGTCGGAGTCCAGACCAAGAGGTAGTGCACCCGGACGGCCTTGTGAACATTCCGGTATGCCTGGTAAAAAGACTTGACGTAAGAGGGTGGTCATTCGGAAAGCTTTCCGCAAGGGGGCATGAATGACCAAAAAGGTCCAGAAAACTGCTTTGACTGTATTAGGGCCTGAAAAGGTTCCTAAATTGTCATTGCGGCGTAATATGAATCTTTTTAACCTCCCGTTGGTCAGTTTCGAGGCTCGAGGGATGTCGGGGATGGACATAGTCTATCTCCAGGTTGCGAAAAAATAGCCAAAGTTGACGCAAAACGCGTCGATGCCGATTTGCATAGACACCGCGCATAAAAGCGTTGGTCGTCTATGTTTTTGGTCATTCTTTGATTGATTGTTTATTTTATAATAAAGACAAATCGGCGGCCCAGTAGGGCAATTTTTATAATATTTTTTATTATTATTTGGTGGAGAATTTCTGCCCTAAATACAATGACCCGCAGCCGGACATTCTTTGGATTACTCGCAGCAGAGGGAACGCAGGTTAGACCCCCGATTTCTGGAGTGCCACCCAGCGTGCAAGTCTACATTCACAACTCAGTTCTCGGCCTGACTTCTAGGTTTGCCCCTGGTTTGAAGTTACTTGAGCTCAGCGAGTTATTTTATCTTCTGCAGTTCTTTGGAACGAAAGCAGGAGATCTTTGTTGATTTTGAGACTGACCGAACTGTTGCAAACTTATTCTACCTAAGGTTTCGGCCTGATTAGGTGAATTAGCGAGTGGCTGATTAGGTCTATTTTTGATACTAATTTCCTTTATTATATTTCTCAACCTCAACCAAAGTCTCATTTCAACAAAATGAGAAATGAGTCAAATAATAATTAGATCGATTGCACGTCCCGCAACGAAAATACATTCTGAAGAGGACACGTCTCCAGGTGAAAATTTGTAAAATCAAACATCTCAAAGTGCCTTCAATAGCATCCAAAATTTCAAGAATATTGGGTCCGGGTTCACCAAAAGAATCGGGTAGTTTCGTGTCCATTACACTTTTCTAAGCTAATCTGTGTGATATACGGGCATATCTTCATATATAATAAAAACTGGAGATGTATCGGGCGCGGGTCCAAAATTTTAAGAATATCGGGTCCGGGTTTAACAAAATGGTCGGGTAATTTCGCGTCTCATCTTGCGTCCAGGTCCCCGATACATCTGTAATAACTCATACACAAAGATTTCATCATGCGCTGACAGACTACTGTTTTCGAATTACGGTCTTTCAAATTTTACGAAAATTCACTTTCTGAACAATGCCTTTTGACGTTGTCATGTCCCAAGGCCACTCAATATTGGAAGAGATATGTCCAAAGAAAGACATAGCAATGTGTTAAGGGACTGTTCGTAAATGTTCGAAAAAACTTGTTTTCAGAGTATTAGCGACTGAAGATTAGTCGAAGCACTGCACTTCTAAAAAAGGATTATCGAATACACATTTCGGCCATTAGACGAGCTTTAGCGGTTGCGGTGCTCTTTGAGCTATTTCTAGGCAACATCTGTGCATTTTTCGTCTTTTAGAGTGATCTTAAACTATCAGCGTACTACGAATAATTGCAAATGTTTACCATCGCAGCTGATAAGGTTAGAATATCCCTCAATGATCTTTCGAGATGTGAGTCGCTGACGCGGCTTTCTGCGCCTAAAATCTCCATCATACTCATAACACATTCCTTCAACGAACGTCTGGCGTACCTCTTGAAAGAAGACATAACATGTTAAGAAGTAACGGAATAAAAGCAGACAAAAATTATTATTTACTACCGCCGCGGCGCTCTCCAAGCTGAAATCTTTCGTTTGATTATCATCCAGCCAACCAGCGATATAGTAAGCCATTGTTTCGAGAGCAAAAATATTGTGGCCGATTTTGGCTGTTCTGGCCTCAAAAACAGCGATGAATAAGAATGATAATTTCTTGTTAGTGTTGACATCAAGCTCCTTTGAGCCTTAATACATAATTTGATCTGAAATTATCTACCAGTTTAACATGAATTTTTGCCGAATCATCAGAAATCAAAAAGTTAAAATCTACATTTCGACAACATTCTTGTTTTTTAAAATTCCATTGCGAAAACATTATTAAATACCTCCTGAGTACTTACTTTGACCGTGTTTGAATCAGATAGCATAGCACCCCATCGTTTTGTGTTATGGCAATGCTTGACAACGTTAACTAAAAAAGTGATTGTTTATACTTTTACATTTTTAATTTGCGTTTAATTTGGCATCTTATAACTACTAAAGAAATCCACCATCTTCAAACAACAGCAAGTTCCTATAAAAAAACAAGTGTTCTTCATAAGAATTCAAATGAACTGATGACTATTAGTCACTCTTTAGAGCATTATGAAAAAATATTCGAGTCTTTCACTCTACAAAATCACCGACGCTTTTTGAAAATTTAAATGTTTCGAATTTTAGTGAAGTAGTGGTGACGCATACACGTTGATTAAAACGTGGGCTACTTTTCAAAGGCCGAGTCAAAAGAAATAATGTTTTGCACATACGCAAGGATCTCTTTAAAAACGCAGCCGCAGCCGAAGCGAATAAAAATCGATTTGCCGACGCCGTTCGTAAGGCGATTTCAAAACCGCGTCCTTCGATGCCTAATATGTCTTCCGATCTCAACTCTAATTTATTGAGCCGCAAGCCGGAAACTTATAGAATACAAAATAACGGAGAAGTACAGAGAAAGATAAAACAAAAAAGAGTGATTACTATTGACTCCTCGAACGCCCATTGTATCTTTGCGATCAATGTCTTCTATACAACCGACCGTGTGTTTCTTGCGATCCACAATAAAAGCAGTAGTTGGAACTAACTAAATTATGTCTGATTTTAGAAAGTAAAAAAGAACATAATAGCTAAGTAAGGTTTGGCCAGGATCACGTTTTTTCGTGATCAGGATTAGGTCAATCCGGTCAGGATCGGGATTGATATCAAAATTTCATATAAAACGAAAGACTATTTCTCAAGATTTATTGGCACTTTCATACTCTCAAGTCGAATTTTCCTGGAAGTGAATATGCGAAATTGCGAGCTGGATAATCTCACTAGCTGATAAGAAAAACAAGTGACGACAAAGTTCATGGTTCTGATCATCAACAAGATTTTTATTATTGCCGAGGTGTTTCTATCTAATGACCTGGGCCATAAAGGACAGTATCGCTAGATAGATGTTACTAGAGCACAAGCTCATCTAAACTCTTAGCATATCAAATAACTGCTACTTGAGCAAAAATATACATACTTAGAGTAGATTGAGTACAAGCTAGTTCTAACATACGTCTTGAACTTTGCGAACAAATGATTTCACCTGAAAACCAAAATGAACGCCTGCTTTAGTAAAATTGAGTTCTAGCATGATTACTGTCTAAACAGTTGTGCCGAGTATCCGCACGGTTGTTGCCTTCGGTCAAAATTTGCAGAAAACTGATTTGAATATTGAAAAATTAGAACTCTTCAAAGTGAAATCGATTTAGCTTGCCTTAGATTGAACTATGGTTCTTGAATCGGATTTAGTGAACTGATAACACAATTGTATTCAGATAAAAATAGACTTTTTTTATAAAGTGACGTGATCCCATTCTAAAATCGACAGAATCTAATTCGGTTAGCTAACTACCACTTCATCACATACATAATTTATCTGAAAATGCCAGGAAATCGCAAAAAGGAGAATATGTTTTTCCTTTTTGCTTGTTTCACTGGCTTAAAAGTTCGATATTAGGCCTCTCCATCATTCCATTTCAGCAACATTACTTTCCATTTTCTAAGAAACATATAATCGCCCAATTTTTTAGTCATTTCTGAAAACGCATCTGCGCAAAAATGGAAAAATCTTTGAAAAATTTCAGTATCAGTTATTAAAGTTGACTCTTACAGACGAAAAAACTTTAGTTTAATGAAAAACCCGAAATCTTTGTAATTACTTATGTGCCATTCTTTGTTAGAATTTTTCCTTACTGTATACAATGCAGTGGCCTATACCTCGTTTCCGAAAAGCAGGTGGTAAACCCACAGTATTCCTGATTCGCAAGACAACGAATTCACGCAATTTGAAACAAATTCGAAAAATTATTTGGTAGTAAACAGCAATATTTTTGTTGACGGCGATTTTTGCGAGACTGGCGAACATTATTTGAGTAAAATTAGCTAAAGCATAGTTTCAAATAACTTTAAACTAGCATGAATCGTATTAGAAATTTAAATTCCCGCGTTTTAAACTCGGAAAAACAATACGTGTGAATCAAGAATACGGTGAGTTTACAACCAGGTTTTCGGAAACGAAGTATAGTATTATGCTCAGTTAAATATGGGACGAGGAGAAACATATTCATCTTTTGCCACTTCCTAAAGTTAGAGAATGTTTATTGTTCTGTATATTTTTTGTCAATTATAGCACTTTTTTTGTACAAGCCTGTAATGAATTTTATACATGCAGTTAGAGGCATCACGTGTGTTCTATCATGAAAACGAATTATGTATTGTACATAGAGTAATCATGTAGATTGTAAAAATTGCTACAAGACAAGTGAATTTCATGCGCAGAGGCTTAAAAACGTTTTGTCTTTTAAAAAACAGGGCGCGTATATGTTTCCCAGAAAATTGAAAGTTTTTTTCAGTCAGAATTTTGCTGAAATGAAATGATGGGGAGGCCTAATATCGAACTTTTAAGCCAGTGAAACAAGCAAAAAGGAAAAACATATTCTCCTTTTTGACATTTCCTGGCATTTTCAGATAAATATCGTACTTTCAAGCTCCTGCAAGGAAGGTATAAAAAAATCTTTACTAAAAAAGTGTATTTCTGAAGTAAAGTACGAACGCCACTAAAATGTGGCGAATTTTACATTTTTTGGCATATATCATTTATGCAAATTTTTAGCGTACGTTGAGATATGTCGAAAAATAAAAATATGCAAAATACGCTCTTTGCAACAGCGCTACTTAAAATCGATGAATCGAAAAAATTTTTTGTAAACAACATTTATGCAAATTTTTAACGTACTATACATTTTTACAAAAAACAAATATCAAAACTAGGGGGTAGAAAAAGAAGCTCGTTTCAATGGTGTAACAAAAGATCTGAAAATCACAAAAAAATTTTTAAATGGACATGTTCGCTTTGTTTACACTTTCTTTACACTGCACATACTAGATGTTAAGGTGCTTTTCTCTGGGCATTTTACTCAGCTATCGAACAAAAAAAAATTAGCTTTCTACGACTTATACAACTCGAGTTATTTGTGCAGTCATCTACCCCAACTCGGCCAATTTTGCATATTTTCTATGATAATTAAGTTTACATTGCAAATTTTCAAACCGCCAGTCAGTATCTCGTACCACTCGAGGAGCTGCATCCAACGGAACAAGAATCGTCCAGAAAGACTAAATATTCGAAAAGTTATTACCGGTCGGAGTTTTGAGATTTTTCTTTACACTGAAATAAGGTCGCATTTGCATATTTCGAAAAAATTTCGTGGTGGTCCCGAGATATGACCCTACTGAAGATATTAATACCACAATCGAGCTAATCGGTTAGAATAATCGTTAGTTATGAAAAGGTGGCAAAACAGTACTCTAGTTTGTCTGATAACTTTAGCTACAGTATGTCTACAGTATTCCAAGTGGTACCATATTGTAGCCCGCATCGAGTTCTATATTGTGGCTAAATTTCAGCTTTGGATGTCTTATAGTTTTTTAGAAATCTTGCCTTAAACGTGAAAATCGGCGTACCCAAAACGAAACATATTGTAGTCTAGCACTAACGTGCTAGCTACGATAATCGTCAATTTCATATTAAAATGCTGTTTGAGAAATCATTCACAGAGACGAAGCACATTATAGCTTTATATACATTCATGAACATATGCCAAAAACCCAACAGTGACTAACTTTTTCGGGATAATGGGCCAATACCGGTCGGAATCGGGATCTCGGCCGAACTCTACAGGCAAGAATCAGGGAATTGAATAGAAAGCTCGTACCAAACAGTAATAAAGTTTAAAAATTGGTGTTTTTTAAATTTACAGCATATACAAGGTGAGTCAAAAAAAGGCGAACGGTGCTGACGTTCATAACTTTCGAGTGGATGAAGCTTTCTCAATGCGGATTGCTGCATTAGAATCCACTATTTGTCTTTGTTGTGAGGGCTAAATTTTATAGGGTCGGCGCCAGATCTGTTACCTAGTGGACATCCGCTACTTTCTGCTGAGGTATATAAGTAACATGTTACATTTGCTTTTGCGTTGAATAACCTAGGCAGGATTTCATTATGGAAGAATATATATTATGCATTTACAGATTATTAGGCTCATTTAATTTTTTACCAAATAGATGGCGCATTGAAAATTATAAATTCCATTTGTTAAAACGCGGTTTCAACCGATGCGCATCAAAATTTAATTTGCCCCGTTTTTTAGAAGCAAATGCAAGAAATTGTGTTCTGCCAAATGCGTGTCACAAATCCCGCTTAGATGCAGTGATTTGTTGTTCTCGGTCCATGGTTATCCCAATAAGTTTGAATCGAAATGGGACAATTGCCATGGATCCACGTTTATTGAAAATAATCATAATTGAAAATAACATACTCGGGAGGTATATTCAACAAGTTTTTTTTCTAATTTTGAAGTCAAAACGATAAATTTTTGAAAATAATTGGAAAAAGTCTTTGAAAAACATTAAAAAGCAAAACGAAAACGATATTTTCATCACCCGGATTGGTTCAGGCAAAGAATGAAAAACGTCCGTTTAGGCTGATTGTTCTGTCACTCGAGGTGCTTGTGTGGTCACTTTGTTATGTAAATAAAATTTTTTCACTCATTAGAATGTGATCATCTTGATGATTTTATTACTTACCTCTACTCATTAGTGACTCATGTTTAGGTGGACTCTCTGTAGTATTACGTTTTTTAGCCATATTTGCGATTCCATAAAAGTGGCAAACAACATATTTTTTACCACGCAGTATGCCTACCGTATTCCATTTTCTTTTATTCTTTTGTCTTCGGAAAACCCTTATGGAAATAATAGCAAAACTTTTTTCACATTTTTTGCTGTCTAGTAGCGGATGTGCCTATGGTAGAGGATCTGCTACCCAATCAGTTTTATGTACATAGCCTTTACGGTATTCACGTAAACAGAAATTTCGTCGAAGTGGTAATTTTTCAAAAAATAAAAGTTGTGAAGTCAAAGTAAAAGTTCCTATTGTAAAAAATATTTTGTTCGGTAAAATTTCGCCAAAATCAAGAGCTTTTTGAAATTGGTTGAACGTTTTGAAATTAGTTGAACGAGGTTATGGTGCAGAGAATCCATTGACCAGTTCGAAAAACGATAAAAACTAGTGGTGAAACGGAAATAATGAGACGGCTAGCTTGTGGTTTTCAGCTGTTACAAAGTTCAAATGATCGGATATATTTTACTTTTGGGCCAAACTTGTTATCCTACTACAATTTTTTTTTGATTTTTGGATCTCGGTATCCGGCTTAGCATTCTCCTTAGGCTTAGGCAACGCGTGTGCATTGCAAGGCGAAGGTCGAAAATTTCCGCTAGTAGGATAAGACGGTTGGGCCTTACTTTTTCTTGTTATACATACCTGTAAGAGGTTTGACCAGTTGGGGGAGGGTAAACGCAAAATTTTGGGGTGGGGGTCCCAAAAAAGTCGATAACTTTCCCAAAAAAGCCACTTTTTTCCTATTGTTCCGAGTCTGGCGGGCTTGGGTATAGGGTTGACCAAGTTCGGGGTGAAGGTCCCGACATTTGGGTATAGGGTTCGACCGAGTTGGGGGTGGGGCCACAAACCCCCAACCTCCCCCCAAGTACAGGTATGCTGTCATAGAACATAGAGATTTTTGTCATTTCTCTCATTTGCAAAAAAATCGATTTTTGATTCTGGTCAGTCAACATTTGAGCGATCTGGTTGAAACTTTGCATCTTTTATGCCAGATGTTTCATCTATCGACAGCAGCAAACCGCATAGAAACGCTCGATCCATTTGAAAGCTATGAAAGTCAGCATCAGTCGCCTTTTTTTGGTTCACCAACGGAAAAACTTTCCAAGAAAAAGTGGATATTTCGCATAAATTTTCAGTTAAATCAACTGGATTTCCCTGGTTTTCCAAAATGATTATGCTCAGACATCGGCGAAAGCATACATGTAATTGGGGGGACTGCTATAGGAACCTCCCAGGATTTTCCAATTGTATGGCTAGCCATATGGTTGTCATAGGGACCCCCATACTTTTGATGGGAAAAATACTGAAAAATGTCATTTTTTTCGATGAAAAATGTCAATTTTAGAACAAAAAATGGTAAAAAACGTCAATTTTCTCAGCGCTTCGCGCCATAGATACATTTTTTACCATTTTTGAACCCTTTTTCGGACTTTTCTTGTGAAAAAATCGAAATTTTTTTCCTTTAAAGACCCCTATACCCAAATTTTGGGGAATTACTGACCCCCAGACCTCGGGGCCCCGTTACATGCATGGGCGCAAAAGCTCATGTATGTACTCAGACCGGCAAAAGCTAGTCTGTGACGTCATTAATTAAGATCGCTCATTCAAATCAGATTCCGCCAAGTCTGCTAGCAAGATTAAAACCCCGACTGGCCATAGCTCACGCCATTACGGAGATTTACTACATTTCCTCCTGCTTTGCTTTCAGAACCTTTTCACGATGTGCATGTGAAGAATATATGCCTGTACACTGTGATTACTTCACCATTATTCTGTGTCATAGATGGAGAATTTTGATCGATTCAATCATGCTGTAAACGTGGCGTCCAAGAGCAGTCGTCCTTCACAATGCGCTAGAAGGTGCATTACTTGCATTATTGCGCGGACTCATAAAATTATGCGTATATAAAAAATATTGCCTACTATGATTTTAAGTAATCCTGAAACATAACATATTCTGAGTTTATTGTAGGCTATGTGATTGTAAAATTTGTATTGTAAAAATCCTCAGATTTCACATGTGACTTTTACGCGGAGACTTAAAAAATATTGTTACACACAAGTCTGTAGCCTGGAATTTTTTTCGAGAGGAGGCACACAATTTACTGCAAAATTTACGATTGCCTGTAAATCACTCAATTTTCATAATTTGGCATGAAACGGCACAACATATGCGGATTTCAAGCTCGCAGCAGGCAAACTGATTTCACAACTAAGGAAATCCACCAACAATGTCGTTTAATTTCGCATTGTTTTTGTGCTCGGCTGAATTATTATCTTCCGATATGCTTTTTAATGATTGTATCTGTCGAATTAGTGAAAACTGTGCGCTATTGCCTGGAAGACACTGATCAATAGCCTAAATTAAGTAGTAATGATGTTCCGGTACAAATTTTTCAGCCGGTACTGGTACCATTACAATTAGTGATGCTCCAGTACCACTTTTTCAGCTGGTACCGGTACCATTACAATGTTATATGCCTGTATTAATTATATATATAACGTGTCACGTTGAGATATATATGCTGATCCGCAAAGTCATAATTTATGGTCATTTAAAAAAATTCCAGTCATTCGCAGTGCTTCACACTTTCAAAATTCTAGGACCCGGGTATTTCCAGTACCCGGGTATACCCGGGTTCTATATGCAGGTATTTAAATAGTCAGTGAATGAACGCACTCCATGAAAATTTTCAGAAAACTCATAAATTTTGAGGCATGAGCCTTGCGGAGTGCTACAAAACAAAAGTTAGGAAAAACCAATAACACATTTTGTTCAAACAAATTTTTTTTCGGAAAAAATTTTTTTTCGTTTGGAGAAAATAAATATTTCAAAATTTCTTACACTTTTAAGCAAATTGTGGTGACCTGGTCGCGCATCACAACTATTTGATGAATCCATTTCCAAACTAGATATCCCACTAGGTCCGGGTTTAACCGTCTCTACCGGCTTATCATCATCGATTTTTATGCCTCTTCAATCACACAATGCGTCTCTCCAACTTTTATTGTTTTCTCATACTGTATCCAGTACCAATATTTCCGTTTCGTGCTTCATTGTTAAAACACATAGAATTTTTGTTGCTAAAAATACGCTACAGTAACTTTTTGAGAGCCATAATCGGCCTTGTTAACACGTTGAGCAGGTAAATGCACTGAATTAAAGGAAAATACGTTCATTCAGTGTAACTTCACATAAATACAAGTAATAGTATATAAATATTCCGTTTATACAATATCTTATTGGGAACCGGGTACCACCCGGGTTTCATACAGAAAATTGACCCGGGTCTACCCGGGTACCCGGTGTGAAGCACTACTTTCGATGCATAGAATGATGTATAGTTTGCCGTTTATAAAATGCTTGTAAATCGGAAAATGACAGATGTTGGCCTTCTTGCCGAAATCACTCACTCGAAGCTTTTGTGCCACAGAGATTAATTGAGTATGATAACAAAAGTTAAGTCCTATGTGATACAGAGTTAAGTAGGAAATCGTAAAAATATAAATTAGTACTTGCTTCACTGTAATTATTTTTTAAAAACATTTCGGGGAAAAAGGACTATAATGATACTAGCAGAAATATGTGGTAATCATCAACATTGGCGATTAAAATGGATTCCGAAAACTTAATGTGACAATATACATGCTCCTAGAGTACTCTCTTCCAAGCGAAAATGGAAATTTTCTACACTTCTGTTCAACACGATTTATTGATTTTTTATATTATCACTTTTCAAAATTTGTGCGTTGTTGGCAAATTCCCCATTTCACTTTTGTTAGACATTCGAAATTATTTTTCACGTTACCCACATGGATTCTAATTTCAGACATTCATCTCGATCTGAGAATTTCAGCACCCTTGCAGAAATAACGCATCCTCATCAAACAAACTGCATACACTAGAGACAACAACCTAAAATGAAAATGATAAACAACAATAATAGAGAACTAAAAAAAATTCTGCTAGAAACTGACCAATTCTACGGCATACTGGTTCTAGTCGAATTCAATGCCTGAATTATTTTAGTTTCATATGCCCGACTATTGAATGATGTTTTTTCTTTTTTTCATTATGAACTTGAGTACGGCACTGGTACCTCTTCAGTACCGGCCCGGCACCGGTACCATGGTGTCGGTACTTGTCGCATCACTATTAAGCAGTACACTATTTTTCCCGGGCTAGTAAATATTTTTCCAGATCCCTGGTACGGATCAAACTTCCTACCGTCCTGCGTTGTTGTCTGTTCAGGAGCATTTACGATATTTACATACCTCACCACAGCCGTCGTTCTTTAACTTGGCGAAAACGATCAAAATATCGGCGTTCACCGCGTTGGTGACCCACGACTTTTGTCCACTTAATACAATACTGCCCCACGAATCATTTTTGTACGACGCCATTGTTTCCAATGCGGCTACGTCTTGACCACAACTATCTTCGTGCAAACAAAATGCACCTATCGATTCGCCAGACGCTAATCGGGGTAAATATTCGCGTTTTTGGTTTTCATTGCCAAAAATTTGGATGGCTTTGGCGGCCAGATCGTTGTGGTGCGTGATTAGAGTGTACAGTGACCAATTGCGACTCAACTCTTCGTGACAACGCGCCAAAAATTTGTAGTTAGCACCTAAGCCGCCTGAAAAACATAAATCAAATGACTACCAAAATGACTAAATCTTGATGAAAAAAGTTCAAAATGATCTCTTGAGCAGTTCTAGGGTTACTAGAACACGTGAAAAGCACCGATTCAGAAATCTTGGAGCGTAGATGAAAAGTAAAAACATTTTTCTTGCCATAACGAAAAAAATTTTAATAAGAAATATCAACTGCTTCAGAAGTTTTCCATGTATTACGAAAATACCTGCCGAAAAAACTCAAATTTCTTCCATGGAGATAAGCTCGAGAAAATATAGTACACAATGAGCCAGGTACTTGTATTTTCATGAAAAATAAAATTTATTAGAATTTCTTTTTGGAATCTGATTCAAGTGCTAACGTAAAAAGTTGATGTCTATCGAACTTCTAGTGAAAACGTCAGTTATGGTCATTTTTGGCCGTTTACACATCAGGAGACTCACAACCGCAAGCATATATGCTTACCGTATTCAGCGGGTATGCTCAATCCGAACAGTCCCAGTTCTTTGCAATTTTGAATGATCTTTTCTGGTATATGTTTATTCTTATCGCATTCGATGCTATCAACTGGAATGTAAAAACTTGAATGCGCATCATATTATTAAAAAATTGTCGTGATTTTTCGAGGATTCTTCACAAAAAATCTCAAAGATTCAAATCTTACGATTATTAATTAAGCGTTCGATGCTTTTGGCGAAGGTTTCAGCTTCTATGACCTGTGAAGTTTCGTCATATTCAGGATAAATCAACATTTCCTATAAAATGTACTGTGATGGTCAAAGATAATTTCACAGATGGAAGTACAAATACTTACAGTATCGACCTTATTCACGACAAATCCTTTTATTAAAGGGTGTTTATATTCCGGAGGCAAATCGGCGACGGCCGCTTCTTCGATTTGAGTCGGAATTCCTCCGAAAAATCTGGACAAAAAAGGCTTCTTCCCCGTCGTTTTGGGCGCATCGGGTTCGGATTTTTGCGACTGATTGACATTCTAATAATAGATTTTGGAAATGTACAAATGAGATTGTTGGTTTTTAAATGTTTCAACAATATACAACTGAATCTACCGTGCGTCAGAAAATGGCTAGTTATACTCAAAAGAACGTAAAATACGTTTCGCTTCACATTGCTGCTTTTATCTCAATTATGCATGACATAATGTAGTGTAGTACGACAGAGTATCTTCCAACCTAGACTTACAAAAGGAGTAATGGACTTCCTCAAGTTCCTAAATTTCACAAGGGCAAAAAAACTATGATGAAAGGAATTTAAATAATTTCAAGATCCATTTCTCGGGGCAATCGACCTCCTCGTAACATATTCTTGCCGTGCATTTTGGATTTCCATTATTACACTACAGGGTAAATATTTTCGACTGTTTATTTAGAAGATCTGCAACCTGTAAAAATAGATTTTACCTCTGTGCCTGTAGACTGAAAGATCACCTTATTTCTTGATGCTTCTGTTTCCCAAGACTGTTCCGCGTTTTTGACATTCTTGGATGAACACTCATTTTCAGAGTTTGGTTTTGATTGTTCTTGCCGTAAAGTTGAAAATCGGACACATCGAGAACAGGCATGCAAATAAGGATTCCCCGAACCCAAAGTCTTTCTGGCGTTGATCACCAGTCGGTTAAGCATTTTTGAGGCAAACTGAAAATCAAGGTAAATTTGAATTATTAGGCGCAAAAATGTAAGACCAGGAAGAATGAAGGCCTACTGTCCAAACGCCACGAAAACACTAAATATACTAATGGTTTATTATAGCGATAGAAAAAATTCAATGAAGGCCACGACTGTGGATGGCATCATCGCGTAATTAAAGTCGGATTATTCTTTCGTTTACAAGACAGAAGGTCAAAAGTGATACAAGCGAATAAAAATTTCGCTACGGATCATTTGAAATAAATGAGCTGGCAAAAACAAATTAAAAACCTTAAAAGAAGTACGAAAATCAAAAGCAAACTTTCTGAATAGTCTATTGTTTGTTGGAATAATGACTCTTTCTATCAATTCAGCCTTCAGAGGGGCTTCGATATAAATTTAGAAAAAATACCCAGAGGATCTCTATACGGTTCAATAAACTTGATTGAAAAAATTCCAAACACCCATTTTCCTTCCAGATTGAAGATTCATGATTTAAAAATCTTTTTTTCGAAAGTAGACGTTGTTGGCAATAACATAGTGACCCGAATGTATATTGCAAATCTTGTTGAGGAAAATGAAAATCCGATTACGCGTCTATGGTAACCAGATCAAAGGCAACTGTGATTGGAGCATCCTCGGACAGCTCTCCCTCAATAAATCGCAAAGCTTTCATCCCGTTTTCGATAAACTCATCGTCTATTTGCTTCTTCAAAAGTTCATTCCTTAAAAGTGAAGAAAACACTGCGAAAAAATCGGTGTACTTATATATAGGTAACACAAATGAAAAAGGAGCCATAAAGCGCAACAGATAAAAAGTTAGTTTCTAGTTTTCAACAGAAACTTTGTAAAAAATTTAATTCCTAAAGAAGTAAAGAAGTTCTACTCACTCTTCTGTTCAAAAATTATTTAAAATGGCATATTTCTCATCACTGGTGACAGTATGTACTATAGTGTCATTGGGGCATACATGTAATTGGGGAGGGGAATGCTGTAGGAGTCCCACAGAAATCGCCGGCCATATATATATATTTTTTTCTTTGAAAAAAAAATCAAAATTTCCGGACTAAAAAGGTCAAAAACGACAATTTTCTGGGTGCTTCACGCCACGAATGCATTTATTACAGTTTTTTAGACAAAATTACGATTTTAAATCGTTTTTCGGACTTTTTTGCGAAAAAACGAATTCCCCGCTCCCCCCAGAGACCAGCCTTTTTGTCAATCAGAGATCCGTCTTTTTGTCAATCAGTGACCCCCAGCGCCGAAAAAGTCGCTTGAATCCCCGAACCCCGGGGCCCCGTTTTTTGTATGCAATGGGAGTGTTACAAAACCGCCAGAAATTGTTCATGAGACAAGCCATATGGCGACCTCCAGATTCTCCAATCGTGTGGCTTTCCTGGACATAAACAAAGGAACCCCGTCGGTTTGGACGAAAAAAAACAGAAACTGTCTATTTTTTGCAAAAACAATCATTTTGAATAAAAATAGTCAAAAAATTCCAAATTTTTCGTCGCGTCACACGCACAAATTTTTTGGTTTTTGAACAGCAATTATCTACTGTTTTGTTAATCATTGTTTCCGATCTTTTATGAAATATTTTTAAAAAAATGAAAATTTGACATTTTGTTCCTCCAACGACTCTCCGCTAAATATTGCCAACCGATGAATTCACCTACATATGAACTGCTCGGCTGACTTCCTAAAACCTCCGAACTCCGTGACATGTATTTATTAGACAAAAAAGTTGACGTGTCGCGAATAAGCACTTTGAAAAATGATATCATAGAGACGACTGATTCTGGCGAAAATTTTTTTGAATACTACAAATTATATTGGAGAAAATTTTTGCGGGTGCTGAATCTAGGAAAAATTCTTCAATTTCCTTGAAGATGGGAGTTAAACCCGATCTGCCGATGGACAAACTACAGTCAGTCAGTGTATGCATAACTTATACTAGGCACTACAAGTTGACGTCAGGTTGGAATATCACAAGACGAGTGAAAACTCAAACGACAATTTTTTATTTCATTTTTTAGGGAAATCGGCATATAATATTTGTTGTTTGCGATTTTTAAACCTGTTCATGTACCTTTCGGCGATCGTCTGAGCTCGTTCTAAGCATTTTTCCAACTTTTCACGATCAGTAAAACTTAGCGCGTGAAACATTGGCGGTAAGTCGACATTATTGATAGAATCGACGACAAAATAGTTGGTCAAAATTTGTTTCCATTGTTTAGCGGTGAATTTTGTAGTACCATTATGCTCACGGAGCACTATAGAACCGGCTTTCAATGCGGGTAGGAATACCTTCAGAAGCGATGAAGTGGATTAAAAGGGATATCAGGTTGTATTTCTACAAGATTGGCAGTGAATAAACGAAAAACTATTGAAGATATATGCACATAGGGGATAGGGGATGAACCCTCACACTTGAGACCCTGGACACCCTCCTGGCCAGAAAAAAAATCGTCGAACACCCCTGAACCTTTTAGAAGACAGGTTTTTTGATTATTTTCGTTCATGCATGATAAACATGCTTGTGGTGCTTTTTTTGTTTTTTGCTCACTGGCACCTCACTCCTGCTCGACGAAAAGTCTGAGCACTCTCCAACTGGGGAATTTTCACGGGGCATGTGTGCTACACAAGCGTGGCACTTATTACTCGATTAATCTTTTGAGATTCCTCTGCAATGCAACTTTTGGCTTACGTTAGTTTCAAAACAGATTGAATCGAGCCAAAGAAGCTGAGATAAAAAAATTAGAAAAATGCTAATTCGTCACAGTCAACTAGAAAAATATAGGGATTGACCCTTTCAAAGTAAAAGTGTACAGCACAGCCGTCAACTTATTTATGCATCCAGAATTCTTTTTGAGTATGTCCTCGAGTCAAAAAACCATGAGAGCATACTCGATTTCTATTCCATATTGAAAACAATAATAGGCTTGCAAAGAGGATCAGAGGGTTCGCCAAGGAGACATTGTGACGTACAATTATTTTCATTCGATTTCCGATAATTTGAGATTTATATCGGCAGCGATAGGTTTTGAATTACTACAACTGTGCGTATTTATGATGGGGTTATGTTTCCACTCAAGTTCTAATTAATGTTAGACAATCGTCATTGGATATTTACAGTTCAGTCGGACATGAAGGTATAAGATTCATGCTCAAATATGCCTTCACTGTTTGAAATTTAGCGCTACATGTGTATGGATGTTACGTTTGCACGATATCAGGGGGAATCACGTAATGTAAGATTCACCTAGTAGTAAGTACCAAAATTTAAAATATCGATAAATAAAATGCAACTAATGAAACACCTACCCCCCGATACTTGATAATAACGCCGCAATCTTGACGGCATTTGCAACAAGAAAGTATGCCTGCAACTGACAATTCGAAAAAACTGAGCGGTTTTGGATTTGGTTCGGCGCACATACGAGGCCAAATCTGTGGGTCAACCGAGACATAATGGCTGTTCAGAATGGTGCGCATACTGTTTGAACTGCAAATGAAGCTGTCGCACTTTTTGCACAATATATCGTACCTGTAGTAAAATGTAAATTAATCACTTAGCGATTTTGACAAGTAAAATGAAGCCACGATACAGAATATTTTTTACTAAATGTGCAATGGTTAATTAGAACCGACATTAATCGGTTGAAATTCTGGCAGTAATTGGAACTGATATTTTTCATTAAAAATACAGGCTTTAAGCGATTCTATCATTTGTTACACTTGGTTTTCGAAATACGCAAAACCAAGGATTTCCCTTCTGGCGATCGGCACGTGATTCAATGACAATTGAATCAGTTTTGTAATTGCTGAATGAATTCGCTACTATCAATGACGTTGTTGTTCTACTTCTAAATGTTCATTTTGAATTTCAGCTCCAAGCTGTCCACTCTGTCTAATTAATAGTAACATTTATGAGAAACTCTACCGCCTTAGGATTTTGAGCACATTTAGAGGTAAATTAGTGTGGAAACAGCATAAGTTTTTTTCAACTTATAACGATGGAAAAGATTATTGATAAAACGTTTCCGCAGTTTTCGCCAAGTTGCACTGGTGAATTCCAGCAGAAGTTTAATAATAAGATGTGTGATCAGGCCCATAACTAGGGGGGGAATAGGGGGAATTCCCCCCTGACATGAAATCCGAAAAAATTTTTAGCGTATCTGATCGAGCGCATGTATGTGAACAATTGACTACTCTTGGCACCTGTGAATTTTTTTCTATTCCTTTATTGAATCATAAAAATGAAGGGTAAAAGGTACAAATATTATATTTTAAAATAAAATTTGCATGTCTAACAGTGTAATGCATTTGTTGAATATTGATTGACTTTCATTTCGCTGTTTCCTACATATTACGCTTTTTCTTGCTGTACGTATTTTATAATTTGCATTGGATGTATAGTAGGGGTTGAAGTTTATGAAAATTTTTTCGGGATTGTTTCAACTTTTGAATCTAATAAAATATGAAGCGTATCACTAGCTATTTCACATCTTCAAATTTAGACAACAAACGTCAATGTGTAGCATCAAATTCAGCTTCTTCACGTGAATCTAGTGCTGCGAATGATTCTCAAAAACCTTCAGAATCAACAGGTTAGTTAGAATAAAATTGTATCATCGTTCTAATGAGTTAAAATTTATTTAAATGTTAATCCAGTTGTAACACTAGCGTCAACTACCACTTCTACAGAATCGTCGATGCCAGCAGACCTTTCAGTAGTATCCTCAGCAGGTTAGTTCGATTCAAACAATAAATTTCGATGCACAATGAATTATAATTTTGAATTCAGAAAATGAAGAAATAACTGCCCGAGAAAATGAAACCGACGCCTACACTCAACCGATCAATATTCGAACTGCGTTGAAACCACAACTGTTGTCAAAATACGATATATGTTTGGCAGTAAATAAACAGTGTTTAAAGGACAGCGAGAGAATCGATTTTTTGGATCACGTGTTCAAACCTCAGCCAAACTATGTGTTCAAGCTCGTGTTGCAATCAAAACGGCTTAGGAAAGTACAATAGCGATGGTTTAACAATGACCATGTGGCCTTTAGTCACGTTGAGCACGGATTTTATTGTAAAACGTGTGTTATATTTGGAAAAGGAGAAGTCGGGCAAGGCTCGAATAATAAAGCGGGAAAATTTGTGACACAACCTTATTGGCCATTCAAGGATTTTGAGGTAAGTAACATATTATTTCATTTATATATTATGCAAAATTTTTATTGTGTTTTATTTAGGAGGACTGGAAGAACCATTTGTCTACCCAATACCACAATAACAGCTGCATAACAGTGGCTGGTTTCAAGTACAACCAAGATAATAAAACAACCGTCATTCAGCAAATCAACTCTGTACATAAAGAAAACGTCAAGAAAAATTGAGAAATTCTGAAGATTGTGCTAGATGTAAATCTATGGAAGGAATTATTTCATTCAAATGTTGTAACTTGAAAATATTATTTAATGAACAGGTTTTGTGGTTTGTTGCCTGATACCAACTTCCATTGCCTGGTGATAAAGATTATGGTCCTATTTCACTGGAGGAACCAGTGTTTTTTTTTGTACTTTACAAACAAATGGGCCTAGAGTACAAATGAAAATTTGGGTTTCGTTTGTACCAGTACAAACGAAATTTTCAGACAACAAAATTTATTGTTACTCAACAGCTGTCAGTATTCAGTAACAATGGACTTTGTAGGACTTGTTTGTTATGCGTCCACATCGAAAACGACCAACTAGCAGTTGTGGCATAATAATAAAAACTATTTGTGGAGTATTTCACTAATGCATGTTATGTGCTTCATGATCAAGTATTTTACATGTCTCAATTTGAAGCCTTCTTATGTGTCTCGTGGAAATAGTCAACGTAGTCATATTTCACAGCATGTTTGTTGCATTTTATAACAATGAGTCCATTTTTCAGCAATTTTTGGCAAATTCTGGAGTACAAACGGTTTTTGAGAAGTCGTTTGTACCAGTACAAATGGACCAATACAAAAAAACACTGGGAGGAATCAGACGAAAAAGATGGTGTTTTTCATGGAGTTGTAAGGTCAGTAATTAGTAATTACTATGATTGTTCATGCCATAAGCTCAACTTTGTGGCAACGGACATGGTGTTGGGCACCCTGTTGATGGCAAGCCGCGTCAGGAAATTGCCATGCAAATTGACGAAATGGACGACCAGTGGCGCAGACATTTGCATAGAAGTGGAGGGCCATAGAAAGAACAAAAAGTGATAGTGAAACCATTCTTAACTATATTCTCGTTTTTATTATATTTTTGAAAGATATTTGCTGGCGTCCATTAAACTATTCCCAGCAAACTTGTTTTATATTTGCATATTAATAATAGTGGTCAATCCACATTCTTTTTATTATTCCTCGGATTTATTGCTACATATATTTGTTTATTATTTAGATCGGACTGATCGACAAGAGCGAAGGGCCAAAGGCCCAGGTGCCAGCTTGCTGACTGCAAGCTCTGGAAGACCTGTTAGGGAATCCAGAAAGGTAAGTCTATCCCTGCGGGGACTCCTTATCTCATCTAGGAGACTGCGGCAGTTTCTGCGTGAGGCCCCATATTTAAACTAAGTTTATCTTTGTTGTTGTAGGCCTGGGGAACTGGACTGTTGCACGATCTCCGAGGCTTTGCCAAGGAATTAGCTCTAACAGGTCAGTTCAGACCAGAAGCATCTTTTCTTAAACATCCTAAGAAAAGACCTGCACAACAGTGGCGACTGTTGTTCCTATCAAACATTTTTTGAGCTGAGTCCAGGACATTTTAGTATTTTTTGATGGTAGGCCTAAAAGAATGGACATTTTAAGAAAAATGATCAATCAAATGCTGCCGGAAACAAAAAAAGAGGGGATCCAACAAATTTTTCTAACTCGCTGGGTTGACCGGCATAGAACATTGGTCAGTTTTGGCGAATTGTTTCTTCCAATAACGGCGACTTTACAACAATTATCCAAAACTGACAACGACGGAATCGGCGAAGACTTGATTAATATAATCACAACATTTGATTCTATATTTTCTCTCAATGTTTCGATAAAAGTTGCTGGCATTTTGAAGCATCTGACCGTTATTTTGCAAACTGAATCGATGGATTTGATAGCGGCACATAAAAAAATTTGCCTGACATCAACATTGATTAAAGAAGCTATTGAGGAGATGAAATTCAATGAATTGTACGCAAAGTTGAAGGTGAGCATCAGTCAACATAATCTTTTATCAAAGGAAAACATCATTATCATATCACTGGATATTTTTAAGAGCATGGCCGAGGATATGGGCATTACAGTAGCCTTTCTAAATCGAGAAAAGCATCTTCGCAAAGACAATTTAAATGACTGGTCGTCAGTTAAGGCCTATTATAAAGAAAAAGTTCACAAGGCCTATCTGTCGAAAATTCTAGCCCAATTGGAGAACCGATTTTCAAATGACCAACTTGTGGCCTTCAAGTTCCAATACTTTTTGCCTGATCATGCCGCCTCGTTGCAATTAGTGAAGCATTAATGAAATATGAAAAGTTTTTTAACGAAGCCAAAGAAAAATCTGTCGTGGAGCCGGAATTATGGCATTGGCAAGGATGAGTTCAAAAATGTCCAAAAGGTTCATCAGTTAGTGATATTTTGGCAACATTTGCCGGTGATACAAAGCTACGATTAGCTTATCCGACCATGTTCACGGCTTTGAAATTACTTGCAACTCTTCCAGTTACGAGGGCATCAGTGGAGAGGTAATATAAGCGATAAAAATATCTTATGAGTTGTGAACGAGAAGATATAATTTAAAATCTTTCTCTACTTTGAATTGTATTTTTACCAATTTGTGCACTTCGATGGGTATTGAGAGGTTGTCATCATTAGCCATATTGTCAATCCACAAGAAACAGGCCCAATTAGTTGATTGTGATATGGCTGTTGATTTGTTTGCCGAAACCGGTAATAGACGCATAGCACTTTGTTAATTTTGAATAGATTTTATTAGTTGTTTAATAAAAATGAATAAAAATAATAATAATAATAAATTTTGATCTTGAGTTTTCTCAATTATGTATTTTAAATATAGCATTTTAAGAAATTTTTCGAGCACTAACAGTGCCAAAAATTGATTTTTTCTGGGGCTTCGCCCCAGACCCCACCAGGGTGCGCTTAAGCGCGCCACCATGGACCCCTCAGCCCACTGGTCGGTCGCTGCGCGACCTCCATTTGCCGAGTTTTGAGTGAGTCAAAACATTTTGGTGATTCCCCCCTGAAAAAAACTCCTAGTTACGGGCCTGTGTGTGATACATATTTTCAAGAAGAAAATCGATTCGAAAAATGTATTTTATTGAAAATCAACTTCCAAAAAGATTCATTCTTTTTTTTAAATGTCAAAATTCGATGAATAATTACGTGACAAACGTCGCAGAAAAATGTAATGTTTTCATATCTAATTAACTACAAAATCAGTCAATTTTGGATTTCTTTTTGTCAACACACAACTAACATCTCAACACTGAATGGTCAGCAGCTGATCGTTTATCATTCAACATAAGAACAGCAATCTATGATTTGGTATTTCTTCAAAAATGATGCATGGATTCGATAAGGCATTAAAATACAAATATAAAATCGATCAATGTTGAAACTATAAACGTTCTACGTGATACCGCTTGATCGGTACCAGACAACATAGGGTGTGATGAGGCATTAACTCAACTACCAGAGATCTGAAAAATATTACCTCAGGAGAAATGGTGAACTGATTTAGTGTGAATAGTGCATTCTACTCGAAGTATTAGTCTAACATTTTTGGATCAGATAATTATCATGGAAAGACCATATTGTGTGCTTGACTGTTTTCAGCCTAAAATCTACATCACTTTCGCTGCATTGTCAGAATTGATAAAAAACGGCAGATTTCTATAGTTTGTGCTTCTGATTATAAATTATAAAAACAGAAAGCAAGTGCTTCTCATTTTTACGATTTTCTGCTAAACTGTTTATCACGTAGGACTCGGCCTTTTTGAGTGTGCTCAACCACCTTCAACAATTTTTGAGAGAGAAATCCTACTGTGAAGGCCTTGTGTAAACGATTTGGACGACAGTATTGATTTTTGGCATTTTTAAATTTTGAAGCATTTTACAAAAAACAATGCAAGTCACCTTTTGATATTCTGGCTGATTGAAAGCACTAAAGAGAAACCCCAGACCAATGAGAGAACAGGATTAATAGCTATAGTGCGTTCTAACACTCGCCCGTATGACACGGAACTTGTAGATGGATAATTATCTAATAGTATTATAGTACAAAATATCAAAGTATATACATTGTACACGACTAGGAATGGTAACCGTACGGTTTCTGATTTTCGGAACCGGAATCGGTATTCCAGAAAATTATAGTGCCGGAACCAATCGTCGGGCCTCAGGTTTTAATAACTTCTTTTACCTACTCACATTTTGTTGCCCAGCTTCCGCCTGACCATATCGAGTTTTTGTTTTTCGATATATTTTTCTTGTCGCAATTGTGCGGCGCGCAAATCGACTTGCTCGGATAGCCACGCCTCGCTTTTAGTTTTTATAACTTCGATAGCGCTTTTCATAAGCCGTTCTCTGATTAAGTTTACAGTTTCCTTTTGCTGGATCCAACCTTCGTGCGTTAACAAGATGGATTTGCTGCCTTCAGCTCTTCCTCTGCCTACGAGTAAAAGTCGATATTCACATTATACAATATTTGAGAACAGGGGTCATAAAAATTTTCGTCAAATTCTTTTAACATATTGCATAATGTAATGCAGATTTGTTTGTTGTAACATATGTCATAAAGTTTACTGAATTTACCCCTGCGTTGCACAAGCGCAATCTCGTTCGTCACGTGATTGTACTTGATAACCAAATTGCATTTGCTGATATCTAAGCCTTCTTCTGCAACCGTAGTGGCTACCATGAGTTTGTGCTCTCCTTTCCTGAACCGTTCTAAGCATTCTTGTTGTTCTCTTTCTGTTTGGCCTGCAATACATTACCCAAAATCCAAAGCTTTATCAGACTCGTTGTGAATCACAAGATAATAAAATTCTTCGAAGGAGAAGATAAAAGCGAATGGATGGAAAAACTTACTAATGTTTGATATTGATATCTGTAATCAAATAAACATGAGCAATGTGAGATCACTAATTCTGGTGATTATTTCAAGACCCCTAACTGTAAACGTTGCATACTCGAATGCATAAAAATTAACACTTACCCCCAGAATCTTTTCTCGCGTTAACACCAGTTAAATGACCCGCATTAAGGAACGATAAAGAACAATCTTCATTAATGAATTTTTCGACGGCCAGCGCTAATTCTCTTGTACGCACGAAAATCAGCGTTCTCGAATCGGGCTTCGCTTCGTATTCTTTCAATAGTAACAGTTTTAACTGATTAACGATTTGTTTACGATCTTCCTTAGCATTTCCAGCAATTAAGTTGAATTTATCTTTTTGAGCTGCGAATATTGGAGGAAAAACATCATTATAAAAGAACATGAATCAATGCGGTTTTTATAACGCGAAACCAACATTTTTGGCGTAGTAAAAAAAATTTTTCGAGTCGTGTGAAGTACACCACAAAAGAATTTTCTCCGAATTTTCAAGTCAGAAAACTCATTTTCAAGCTACAAAGCCGGAGACCCTAAAAAAATTTTTTCCGCGCTGAGCGTCTGATTGTAGTTCATACTTATGCGATTGGTTTATCGTAACAAACTTTAAAAATACGTCTCCAGACAACGTTTTTTGGTATTTATTGAAATTTCCAGTACTGGCTGATTTCTTTCTTTTTTGCTGGTATTTATGACTGAGCAATCAGCACGCCTTCATGCGCACCATGTGGAAACGACTTACTTTTTCGCGATAAATTTTTTCCGTTCCAAGTTAAAATGGTGTAAAAAATATGTAAACTGAGCGAAAACTGTAGATTCCCAAGAAAATCTAGAAACGTTTCCGTTTTTTCTGTCTCAACAACAACATTCTACAATTATTGTTTTTTCAACAAAAGGAACAAACTTTTTTCCTTCTTAGACTCAGCAAAATTTTGGGCAATCTGTAGAAACCCATAAAGAAGTCACCGCACCTTCATAAACCTTGTAGCTCTGTTACATGTATGAGCCGAGCGGCAATACCTTTCGGAATTTAAGAATATATTTCAAAAAATGGCCAATAAGAGGCTTATTTCACACAACGAATTTCATGTATAAGTGAACGCAGGGCTGTGCACAAAGGGGGGCGGGGGGCGCCCCCCCCCATTGAGGCAGCATGCACACAGGTATCGCGTAAAATCAACATTTTCTGGGGCTATTCAGTAAAAAAATGTAGTCCGCCCCCCAAGAAAAAATCCTGCGCACGGCACTGAGTGAACATATACTTGTTGATGTAAAAAATAATATGAAAAATGGATGGTTGTCACTTACACTGATAGAGTTTAAGTAATTCTTTGTCTAGCGCCGAAGTTTGTTTTCGTTCTAAAATTTTGAATTCGTATTTCAAATATTCTATGGCAAAATTTGTCGGTGTCAGAGCGTTTATCTCCAAAGATTTATGATAAATCTGCGAAATATAAAAATTAAGGGCCGTATGCACGAACGCCGCTTAAACTAATCCAGTGTTAAAAACGGCACTTTAGGCGGTGTTAAAATTAAGCGGTATGCACGAATGTGAGTTAGTGCTGACACCGTATTAAATTAAAACGAGATTTCAATCCTGCTCTCCTTGGATTAACGGTGAGTTAGTGCACTTTTTTTCTGAAATCTGGAATAGGTGGTTTTTTCTTTTGTGAGATGGATGTTTTGGACATTCTTGATGATATGGATGAAGACGATATTGATGATTACGTTCGAATCAGGACTTTTTCGGATAGTACAAATCCACTTGAAAAATATTCTGATGCTAAATTTCGGATAAGATACAAACTGACCAAAAATAACGCGATTCAATTGATAGCCTTACTGGAAGAAAATCTAAATCGTTACACAAAACGCGGTCGGGCTGTTTCGGCCGCTTTACAGGTACAATTACATAAAAATGTATTATACAAAGGGACCACCTATTTTGTCAAATTTGTGAACACAGGATACTCAGAAAACGACGAGCCAGCCTAAGATGCCATTTTCTTCTTATAATATTCAAATTTCCTTTTTCAATTTCAATGAGTTCCATTTTTGCCCGATCAGTTTAATTTGCATAATTTTTGCATTATTTTCAGGGCTGAATTGTGGCAGCACTTTTAATCTACAGCATGGTTTTCACTTGGAAGCTCTGTGATACAGTACATCAAATTCAAATGTAAAATCATTACCACTTTCAAGTTCCTCCACTTGCCGTATAATTGCTCTTCGGAGCGCTTTTTAACGTTTGGTAGGATTTGAACGCTTCCTTAATGGCATCCCGCGCTGAATTTTTTGCATGCATCGATTTCGAATCAGTTTTTTATTTCCAATAGTGTCAGCACGTTTGGAAATGCATTCCAATAAAAATTCGGTTTCTTCTACGTCAGAATTGTGTTTTTTAGCGATTTTTACTGGAATCCATTTACAAGAAAAACAACAGAATCAGAGAAGCATATTTCACTCAAATGAATAAGAAAGAAGGACTAATTTTTGTTCATGTGGTTTTTATTGGCAAGTCTATTGTTGCCCAAAGGTTAAATTTGGAAGTTTAACGCGGCTTAAAATTTTTAACTTAGTGTTAAGAAATTTAACACAGAGTTAAGTAAGCGGCCGTTAATTCACGTCATACATGGAACGGAGCCCAGAGGTCTGGGGGGGGGGGGGTTGGGCGACTTTTTTGGGGCCGGGGGTCAGTAATTCCCAAAATTTTGGGGGGAGGGGTCCCTCAACGAAAAAAAATCGATTTTTTCATGAAAAAAGTCCGAAAAATAGTTCAAAAAATAGTAATTTTTCCCTAAAAAGACCGAAAAAATGTATCCATGGCGCGAAGCGCCAAGAAAATTCACATTTTTTACCATTTTTCGTTAAAAAATTGACATTTTTCAGTATTTTTCCGACCAAAAGTATGGGGGTCCCAAAAGCTACCATATGGCTAGCCATTGGATTGGGAAATCCTGGAGGGCGGTCGCCCAATAGCTAGCCATATGGTCGTCGATTTCTGGGGGGGTCCCCATAGCACTTCCCCCCCCCCAATTACATGTATGATTCACGTTCGTGCATACCGCTGAAATTTAAGCTGTGTTAGCAATTTAACATGTGTTAAAGTTAGCGGTGTTCGTGCATACGGCCCCAAGTAATTTAGAATAAAGCATTCAAATTACGATGCAATGCTCCAATAACGTCAACAGCTGTCTCTTGCGTTCAGAATTTATGATTTTAGGTGCATAATGATACCATCCGAAGAGCCAACATGTATACTGCGATGACCATCGCTTTTCAGGGGCTTTCCTATCCACTTCGTTCGTAGTTTTAATTTTGGTGTCTTCCAATTCTTCTGAAATTGTAAACGATGTTTACCACAACATGTCAAGATAAAACTGGAAACTTGCAGTTGAGCATAAAAGTTTTTATTCAAAAAACAATTTTCATATCACTTTAAAACATGCACAAAGCCGACTCACGTAAAATTGGTAGCATTTCGGCTTCGATAACTTTCATTAATGCGATAATATTTCGCGATAAATCGTGGTTTTCGTGCGTCGACGGCACCATAATGATTTCTACAATGTAAATATTCTCACGAGCCGGATGTTATTGCTAACGCGACTGATGGCTGTGTAATTTTTTTGGTATTAGATGTAGGTTTATTTAATGCACCGAGCATGTTTTTTGGGCAAACCTTTGATTTGGAAGAATTTTGGACGTTTCTACCGGGGAAATTTAAAAAAGTGTACATTTTCTGACCGTTTAGCAATTAAATATGTTAAGCCTTTCTTAATTATAACATAAGTTTCATCTTTTTCCGTCACAGTCCGAACTGCATAAAAGTCACTTTTCTCATTGTGGTATTATTTAATGTACTCTGCATAACATGTCTATTGAATTTTAATCTTTGTGATTTTCACCTTCGAGTTACTCAGAATACTTGATTGAAATTAAGATTACATTAACACTCATGGTTAACTACTATAATGACAAGAGTCTTTTGCTCACTAATTCCAAGATAATTTCCTTACGACAGTAGTCGACAAAGTGCTGCAGAAAAAACGACACATCCCTGTTAGGAGCTCCAACAGTACCCAAGCAGAGAAAAATTCTCTTTTCGAATATTAAAAAAGTTGGAATAAACTACTGTAATTGTTGTGATTTAAAAATTTTTTTATTAGTTATTAACGGTTCAAACAAGTTTTTTTCGTTCAAAAATTGACATTTTTCATCAAAAACTTTAAATTTTTCAGAGGTATGGGGATCCCCACGACTACAATATGCCCAGCCATAGGATTGGAAACTACTGGGGAGTCACCTAATAGCTAGCCATATGGTCTAAGATTTCTGGGGGGGTTCCTGTAGCACTTTCCCCCAATTACATGTATGCAGGTAGGAAAAATGAGGTAGGTAATAAAAAGTCGAGATTTCTATTTTTTATGGTGTTTATTTCTGACAAGTTCGAGTGACCTTTGACTATCTGTAATGTAATTTAAAAAACCGACAATGCAATCGCCATATCAAGAAAATGATTAGGTAGAATCTTTATTAGCCGACAGTCTACTTTAAAGCTGACTTTCAAATGAATGTGCTAGGCATAAGTCAAGTTTTGGCTCAAAGTTGACTTTTAACAGCAGTCACACAGAAAAAGATTCTTTAAAGCCATAAAGTTGCATTTAAAATATATTGAGAAAAACTTACTAGTCTAGTTTTTTCCGGATTTAAACATTCTCCTGATATGTAATGGTAGGAATGCAACCGTACGTACTATCTAAATCGACGTACGTTTTAACAGTGCGTATTAACCGCGTTTTTATGTGTTAATGTATGGGCAAGTTCTTACTGAACTGATTATTACGCACTAACCGAGTGCGTCTTCAGCGAGTCAAGTTACGGTTTTAACTACATAAATTGGGCTAGGATAATGCCTTTGTACCCATTAAGCAATAGACTGTACATTCGCAAAGTAAACATTCAGGGTGAAAGACAAAAGTTAACACGGCCAGAATAAAACCTCTCTAAAAGTTGACTTTCGGAAACTTGGATCAAATGACGGCGGCAGAATTTGAGGAACATGCCAAGAAATATTTTCGATAATATCACTCGATTTGCCAGATTCAGATGAAGAATTTTAGCTAGCCTGCTAAACATTCAACTCAATATAAATTATATATTAAATTATATATATTACCGTCTTTCGGTGCGTAAACGTGACGCTCGAGTTCCTCCTGATACCTTTCAATGATAGCTAACTTTTTAACGTCTAAATGGGCGCAAATCTTGATGATATGGTCAATCGCCTTCTGCAGGTTATCTGCCTGGCCGACTCCCAACGAAGCTGTGAGGCCGATCACCTGAAACGAAGGAGTTACTTCTGCAGAAATGAGGACAATCAAATCGTACTCCCACGTTGAGGCCCGTACCCAGGAATTTTTTTCAGGAGGGGAATTGAAAAATTTTCCAAGTTAGACAAAGCTCGACCTGGTGAGGTTCGTGTAGCTACGAAATCAAGGCCTGAGAAGTTCAGAATGGCGCGCCTCCACGTGCGATTTGGGACGAAGCTCGAGAAAGAAATAGATTTTGTTACTTTAAGCCCGAAAAATTCTAAAAAAGGGTTTAAAACTGATAATTTAGATTATTCATCAGGGTTTTTTTTGCAAAGACCAGGTTGCAATGAGCAACATTTGCGCAAACTTTGATTGCACAGATTAATTTCTGGTTGCTCTCTTTAAAATTAAAATTTACTATTATCAGAAAAATAAATGCACGTTCATTTTCTTAACCACGTCAGTTCTAAACTTTGGCAACAGGATTTCATGAGTTTTGGAAGAAAATAATAATAAAGTCTAGCAAGCATACATGCACATAGGGAGGGTAGGAGGGCCACCCTCCTGGACCAAAAAATCTTCAAACGCCCCCCTGAACTTTTTCCAAGACAGCTTTTTGGATGATTTTTGTGCATATTTTACATGAAAAACACGCTTGCAAAACTTTTTTTTTGCTCGCCCACCCCTCCTACCCCATGGATAAAAAGTCCAAGGACCCTCCCCCTGGAAAATTCTTGCCGTGCATGTCTGCTAGCAAGACTTGCCTATTCGGCGCTAGACGCCGAATAAATTTTCATTTCAAGGCTTCTAAAATGTCGGAAAGTGCTTTTTTCAGCTTATTCTTCTGCAACTATCGGCTATCGATCGTATTCACTGTTTTCAGCACAAATAATTATAATAATGTATCAATGGAGACCGTTTTCAAATAATAAAGTGCGAGAATGCCGATTACAAAGAATTCAGTCGCGGATATTTTATCTTTTAGTCGAAGATCGTCAATTCCAGCGCATAGCACCATGTTTGAATCGTATTCCAAATGAGAAAAATCACAAAACACACAAATATTTGGACAGGCAAAGAGATTTTAAAAAATATTTCTAGAAACAATACAAAATCAAACATTGATCCATGAAGCATTGATGTCTAAAAGCTACAAGCACAAGATAGGAAGACATTTTTCAACCGTGAACTAGAAATAAGATGAAGAATTACAAATCAGTAAAGCGTCAGAAAATTTTCGCGATTTTGGTTGTAAAACGCATCCGTCGTATGCCCAAATGCACGCGGCCGGCCCGTCAAAAGAAACGCTCGGTGAGGGGCTCGAACCCGAACTTCTGCATACAAGGCAGACGCGCTACCAACTGGACTAACCTAGGCGCGTAGCCAGGAGGACAATGGACTCCATCAAGGCGCGTAGCCAGGGGACAATGGACTCCATCAAGATGAAATATAAAGTTGTGTGCAAGGTCTCCACGTTGAAAAAAATTTGCGGCAGGACACCTTCATTCACGATAAAATGCATTTTATGCGTTTTAAAATAAGAAACGCCAAATATTTTGAAGATCTGGCTTAAGAATCTGACCTAAGGGACCTCGTTACGTTCCGTTACAGTGATTAATATCTAAATTTTATTGTTTGAGAATGAAAAGATATTGGAATTTTAGGATAGGAAACAAATTTTGATTTCGGAAGTTTTCAGTATATTCAATTATGTGTGTCATTAGAATTTTCATTTTTTATACAGCATAGCCATCATGCGCGTTGAGGGTTAGGGGTTTGACCCCCAGCAGACTTGATCTTCTCAGCAATGATTGAGAAGATGACAATGGAAAATGAGCAAGAAAGAACGGAGAGTCGTCATGAAAATGGAAATTACGCTGTAGTTTAACAATTTTTTTAAACAAAACATACTTGATTTGAAACAAGTAACATTAAAGCTTTAAACAGTGCTATCTAAGCAAATAATTCCACATATCTGACTAATATAGGTTGAAGAATATGATGCTTGGAAGTTAGAAGACCTTTCTGATACCTTCTTTTCGTGGTCAAGAGCGAAACAAAATTTATATTTCTCCCCTGTCCCGGCTGGATCCCGAGGTCTGGAGTGGGGTCGGGCGACTTTTTTTGGGCCGGGGGTCATTAAATCCCAAAATTTTGGGAGAGGGGTCAAATTCGATTTTTTCCCGACAGAATCCCAAAAGTAGTAAAAAAAATATAACTTTTTCCTAAAAAGGCCGAGAAAATGTATTCATGGCGCAAGCGCCAAGAAAATTCACATTTTTTACCATTGTTTGTTCAAAAATTGACATTTTTCATCAAAAAAATAGACATTTTTCAGTATTTTTATGACCAAAGGTATGGAGGTCCCTATGGCTAGCCATCGGATTGGAAAATCCTGGGGGCGGTCTGTCGCCAAATGGCTGGCCATATGGTCGGCGATTTTGGGGGGGGGGGATTCCATAGCACTTCACCCAATCACATGTATGATATGAACACTACTCATATTCCTAAGTAAGGAACCTGCGGAAGCGGCGCATTCTTATTATTATATTTTTTGTCGTAGTAGAAATTCATAATTTCGTTGTAGGCGTGTGCTTTGTCAGTGTGATGACATTCATCGAAAATCATCATAGTTACATCGTCAATCGACACACTGACGAGTTTGGCTTTCATAGATTCCGATAAACCCGGATCGTTTTCCTCGTCGCTGTCGACATTGGAAAGCATATTTACGAAGATTTGCGGAGTCATTACCGAAACGTGATTATCATGCAATAAAACACTTTTCGGAAGTTTATTTTTAGAACCTGAAACAAAAAAACGAATTTCAAGGATTAGTCGATTGTTATGAGCAACAGTAAATCGTACCAGAAAATTTTGCACTCAATTTGATTTTTTCCAACAACTCTTACATGCAGAATTTCCTATAACACTACAATTAACTTTTCAATTCAATCATGGAAACTTATGATAAATGAATTTAGAAAAAATATATTGCATTTTAGGAATAATTTGTTTCAAGTAAAGGGCCATTTATACATGCCTCTTTCGATGGAACGGGACGGATTGCCATCGAGGGAACGTAACCGAAGGGAACGGAAGTTTCCGTTCGGTTCGTTGAACGTTACCGTCGGTCGTTATCCGCAAAATTGCAGTTGTCCCTTCCGACCGAAAGTGGATTTTCAGGCTGAACCTTTCAAGATGTTGACGGTCCGTTCCTTTTAGTCGAAAGAGGCAAGTATAAATGGCCCTTAAGTAGCAACTAAAGTGATTCCTTCCTACCACTGAGGCCGCCTTTAATGACACAAATTTTGAATTCGTTGCCCAGGTATGTACTCAAAACGTTGGATTGCTGGTCTATTAAATTAACAGTAGGAACGAGTAAGACGACCTATAAAGCATATTTATTCATACGACATGTACTCCAGTCAATCAGTTTTTTCATACTTTTCCTTTACCAGAAGTTTTCAACCGTCGTCTCAAATGCTCTTGTATAATTTTCACTGCCACTATAGTTTTACCCGAACCAGTTGGAGCACAGATAACGACATTGTGGCCTTCAATAGCAGAAGCGCAGAGCTCTTCTTGATACTTTCTCAATTCTAATTCCTTGATCTGGATTTTGGCTGAAAATCACAAAGCGTCTCCCTAAATCCTGGTCTCTCTTTGTGAGTTTTATCTCTTTACTTGGTTCATTCAACTGATCCACATTATCAGAAATATAAGCTTTCAGAGAATGTTGCTCGCTGAAGTTGATACGACGAGTTACACCATCGACTTCTTCGACATGAACGACACCTAAAAAAATTGAAACTTGGTCATAAAGATAGTGTCGATGATGAACTCATGAAATGAGTGTCATGTCAACTGCACAAAAATATTCAATTTATCAATTGCATCATTCCTTCTCATCTGGAAAGAAATGCCGTCAACATAGACAGAAAATGAATTTTGCACGGCGTATACCAGAGATGCAACGGGTAATGAATTTTAATTTATTCTGGTCCGATATTTCTGGTAAATTACAGAAATTTTTTTTTAAGTTAGCCTCTGATTTAACTGTAGCGAAGACGATATCAGAATTTTGTGGATGTTTTTGGCATAGTTGCCTTAAATGTATGACCTAATCAAAGTCAACATCTGATACTCATATCCACGCATCAAACGCGTAAGAACGGACGGTTCGAAAATTTATATATAGTTGCGTAGTATATATGGATTAGTTGAGAAATTTTCGAAGTTCGACACTAAGCTAAGTAAGACTGCTGACATATCTGTGCTTTAGTAGGGATGGACCGGATCGACTTTTTTGACAAAAGCGGATCCGGATCCTAAAAAATTTGGTTCAGTGGACCTGGACCCAAAAAAAAAATTCCTCTGCGTATTCCGATTAGATCTTAATATGATAGCATGTACATAAGTGTATGTATATATCCTCATGAATAATTATGTATTATTACGTTTAATTATTCTAAAATTAAGTTCTATGAATTTATATTTCTTCTGTGTCAAATTATTCATGATATATATATATGCTCAGAAATTTAGGCAGCAGAGGAATCACTTCATTTGTAGAAGCTTTACAGGTGAACATTGATCTCAGACTTGGAAATCTCGAAACGATAGAGTAATTAAGAAATAGAAACTACATTATATAATCTGACCATAAATTTTCAGTTTTGATAGAGAATTTATCATTGCTATGATTTTATGATTTTATTGATCCCAAGTACAATGACAAATTTTCCGAAAAACCTGGAGCAATGTTAGATGAAATATTGAAAACCTTAGCTAGTTAATAATCTCGATGATCAAAGCCACATCATAATTTCAGCATTAGCTAAAGAGCAAAAGACAAAATAAACGTGAAATTGATTCATTTAATGACTTTATGGCCAGCAGCAGTGGGGATGAAGAAGATCAAACTGAATCAGAGGATATAAGTATAGTGAACAAAGTATTTTTGTATTGTCTACTAGGGCCCGACCGAAGGTCCTAAAATTACCTTCGGCCGAAGGTTAAACAGCCTATGCCGAAGCTTCGGCTTCGGTACAATATGTGTTAGATATACAGAAACAGAGCACCCCATGGGGGGTATGGGGGCGTATTACCCCGGTCTTAAATTTGGAAATCCATTTACTACCCCCAATAAAAACAGCTCACTATAGCAAAAAATTTTGGTAGACCTCATCCTCTCCCCAGTAGGTTATAGTAATTCGAGAAAAATTACACAATGTGTGATTGTGAGGAATTACTCACTGGTCTTTTTGACACATTTACTGAGCAGATGATAATGGGAAAGTATGCAACTTCTGTGCCATATAGCGATTTTTAGGAATGGATATCAGCACATTAATATATACTACTTGTAGGAAATCATTATATATATATAATTGGGATATCAAATAATGACTTATGTATATGTGATTTATCAAAAAATCGCCCCTTGGGAAGAAAAACATTATGTTCTTGGAATTCTGCCTCTTCTTGCTCTCCTTTCCTTTTCCCCGCTTCTGCGTTGGGTCTTCTGTGCGCATATGGTTACCCAAGCTGTGGCATACTTTCCTGCAATGAGTTGAGACATGTGAGGTCTGTTGACGTGGATCAGGAGTGGTACTTGGTTTCAAACTCGTAGTTCATTATCTAATGGGATTAATAATACTAAAGCCACATTCAGCATCAGGACTTCCAATTGGAAGCTTTGTTCCAAGCCTTATCAGTGTTGGAATAAGCCCATACTGCTGAAGATGCTGGTTCAAATAGTGTTTCCAAAAGTATGTTGTGGCCGATTCATGATTGGGAGCTGGAAAATGGAGTTGAAATAGTAAATGTTTTTGACTGTAAAAAGCATAAAGTAGGGGCATTATTCATTTTTGTAAGTTCTAAGTGAGAATTGTTTTGTGATGAGAGTACTACACCACCACACCCCCTACGCAAAAAAGTTGGGAGCAAAAAAAAGTCATGGCATATTCCAAGTACTACCCTTAAAATTTAAGATTTTACCCCTACCTAAATTTTCGACCTTGGGGACCTCTGTACAGAAAGGTAGATTTAATTTAGCCTGTCACGTTAACAACATGAAGTGAGAGATTCAGTATGATAAACATACGTTTTTTCTTATCTTCAGAAAAACAATAAGCAAATTTAAGATTTATTCTCAAATGTACAAATTTATCAATGACAGACTGCCGTATTACCCCTACCTAAAGTCCTAAAAATTTATCACTGGTTGCCTAATTTTGAGACAAAATGACGTACTTAGTAAACATTTAGCTAACATTATCCCCACAAATTTTCAACTTCACCCCTACCTGAGAAGTCTGACTTTGGACCTCTGATCAATGACCAAACAGAAATTTTAACACATTTCAGCATGATTTAGCTCGGATAGCTAGCTATCTATAAATAAAAAATGACAACGAATGAGATTAATTTTTTGTTGTACAGCAAATCCATGTTACATATACGTAAGGAGCATAATTTTGCTTAACACAACAAAAAATGTAATACTAAATTAGTCCATTTCGTTTACTACATTATACATGAGGGAGGAGTGCACTATTCATAGTCTACACATTTTGAAAAACTAATAGCAGGATAAAACAAGTCGTCTGTCATCACAGCCATTTATGAGTGCAGCTGAATGGAAATGAACCATTATTCATAGTCCACACGGTTTGAAAAAATAATAGCAGGATTAAACAAGTCAGTCTGTCCTTATAGCCATTTATGAGTGCACATTTTTGAGACTAGAAAAACCGTCGGCCTTCAGTGGAAATTTAAAAAACTAAAAAAAGGCGACATTCGGCCGAAGCTTCGGGTTAGAAAATGTCACTCTACGTAGCTAATGCTTATAGCTTTTAATCAGCAACATATTTTGGATACATGTTTCGTCCTGTGTTGTTTTTCGGCGAAATCAAAGAAAAGCAAGATTTTTCTCGGTTATTTTCCCGAAATTTTTGTGCGATGTTCAAAAACATTTCGACATTTGTGTGATTAAAACATTTTGAGTCCAAGTAGAAATTCTTGCTGGTTGAAGATTCGAAATTCTTGGTTGCTTCCCTGTAGTTTTCGAATTGTAGTATGCCAGACTGAAAATTCATTGAATTCACTGAAAAATTAAACTTCCTGTCTGAAAAATAAAAGTGAGATTTATTCTCCAGCGTTCTAGAATATCAAAATCCCAGAAAAATTTTAGGCGCTACGCGCATAACAAGTTGCTCATACCAACCTTTTCATTTCCTCTTCAAAACTCAGAAAACTGAATTTTAAAAGCCCAAAACCAAATCGATTCGAATGAAACACAATAAAACCAGCTTTCGGTGGTTTTTCCGATAAAATTAAGCTAATTTATTGATTTTAGAGTGAGCAAACAAAAATTCATCTGCGCAGCAAAATGTTTCCCCAAGTTGCACATTGCAACCTGGCCTATGCAAAAAACCCTGCTTTCAAATATGGACAATCCACACAGCCCAAGTATTATTTTTGGCCATACTGACTTCGGGAAAGCTTTTATTCATTCATGGTGTGGTCACCACTGGTTGTGGTTACCCACCAATTGGAACGAATACTGCTGAACTCAGTGCATGGAAATTGTTTGTTCTCTATATTGACAATTTTCTGCATTTTAAAAAATCAACAATAATCCGGAAATTGAAGAAACGCGTGATAACATTAAATGTGGTATCGTTATATTGAATAAAGTTATTTTTGAGTTTAGTTTCAATTCCACTTAATGGTGTGGTACAAGGGCAACTGAAAACTATTTTTAAATGTCAACTGAAAAGTTTAAACGATGTTTCCAAATTCTGCATTTTAAAAAATGGGTGCATATTTTTTTTTATTTTTAACAATGTCACCATGCTGATTTCAGTCGTATAGGAGCCACTGTCCCAAAACTAAAAATTGAAAAGAATTGGGGAAAAAGTGTACTTTTTTGGCCTTATTTGGGAAAATTTTCAAAATTTTTTCGACTTTTTTGGACCCCAGCTCCACCCAAAATTTGGGGGCCACATACCAAAATTTTGGGTTTACCCCCCGGACAGAAATCGAATATTGCAGAAATTTAGATATTTTTATAGAATTTGTCAGGAAGTTTATATTTTTCTTCAATTTTCCGCTGAGAATTTTTTCCTAACAACGATGTAAAGATTAAATTAAGGATCTGAATAAGTCACGTCGCGTAAATTTTTGGTTGAAAAATTGTGCCGACAATGTGGCCCAACCGAGTTATGCAACTACCAGAAATTTTCGACCTTGGCCTTGCAATCCACACGTTCCCTAAGCCTAAGCCTAAATCTAAGGAGCATGCGAAGCCGGATACTGAGATCACAAATTGAAAAAAATTTTGTAGTAGGATAACAAGGTTGGCCCGACAATGTCAATTTTTCTGTTCGAATCAAACACCAAAAATGAAAATTTCATTCCCAATCCCACCAGGCCCGTACTTAGACGGGGGGAAAGGGGTGGTCATTGGTACCACGATCCGGACGAAAATCGATGAAATTCCAAATTTTCGATCAACGATGAACATGATTTACGAAAATATTATCATTATTTAGAGAGTTACTACTAGAGCTTCACACCGGGTACCCGAATTAGCCGGGTATACCCGGGTACAAAATGAAAACCATTACCCGGGTACCCGCGGGTACACGGGTAATTCGGGTACCCGTTTTGTATCACGTATAATATGTAGACTTGAGAGTAGAGGTGTATGCATAGTTTTTTTTAGCCTTTTACAAGCCATGGCTTGTTGGACTGACAAAATGGCTTGTAGAATTTTAGTCCAACAAGCAAAAATGGCTTGTCAGAATTTTTTGAGTCATGTGTTTGATCATATCGGATACAGAAAGAATGCATTTTGGTGCATTTTAGAAGGTCATAATCTCAAAATTTTCCGGCGCTTCGCGCCGGTTATAACTTAAACAAGCATTATTATTTATTTCCTAGCTCAGGCGCTGATTCTAACATGCCTACCTTCATTTATCATTTAATCTTTAATAGTTTTAATCATCTTAAACGTATTATCTCATGCTTTAATTGGTAATCTTCAATATTTCATCTTGATATTTAATGAAGATTCACATTTTTCCCTTGACACATTTTTTGAGAGAGATCAATACGTCAAGTCTGTAAACTTTTTGAAGTGATTATTCCTTTCTCAACGTAAAATCAATCCAAAAGCTTCATCGAAGTAGTTTTCGGAAACTTCTACTCTTCTTGCTCATATCTATTTGGCCAAGTTCATTAGAGTGTGTGAATAAATTAATGATTTTAAAATTTTTCAAACATGAAATTCCAGAAATTACGACTTTTGAACAGAAAATTCGAAACTAATTCTTCAAACAAGTGGTTGGAAAATTGATTTTCCAGTATCGCAGAATGTCAATACCCAAAAAAATTTTCCGGCGTTTCAGGCAGGAAAGATTAATTGCTTTTTGGGCTCTCACTCGTCATCATAGACGACTTAACCGTCGATTTCTCATGTAATTCAAAGTCATTATGTTCTTGGATAGTTTGCTGGAAAATTTTTTCCAATATGCTTGTAGATTAGACTTCGATCAAACTCAAAAATTTCAAATGTTTCCTGAATTTTAATGAATTAACGGCTCTAAAATGTTATTGAATGAATGTTGAATGACATCTCTTTTTTGATCGATGGCCGTGATGCTCAATATATACATTTCTTTAAAAAATAACCTAGCATTGGAATTTATTCACGTATACTGATATTATAAAATTGGCTTGCAAAAATTTGGAATGGCTTGTAAAATTTAAGGTCAACAGGCCACTTGGCTTGTGACTCGTAGGTCAAAAAAAACCTGGAGGTATGCAAATTTTGCTTTGTCTCGTCAATAATATTGAGCTATCGTGATGTGATGTGTAGTATTTTGCAGCGTAGGTGCGTCGATGATGTGTATCAATCATCATCTCTAGCATTATATTCGCAATATACCTACCTATGCAGCCTATTGTATACAACAACACAACCAGTGTTTCAACACAAGTGTTGAAAAATATTATGTAGTAGGGACTACGGAGTGTGTGTAATGCATCATTCTATTTTCACAGTGTATCTGTCTAATATTATATATGTACATTAACATTACAATTCATTTTAACATGTACCCGGGTATACCCGGGTAATTCGGGTACCCGGGTAATGAATAAACGGGTACCCGGGTACGAAATTTTTGTCGTGTGAAGCTCTAGTTGTGATAATATATAATATTTGAATGGAATTCGCTCGCTGTCGAGACAAATAAAAGTAGTTTACATTAAGCATTGACTCGGCGCCAAGCGTCGAGAAAATTTAGCATTTTCAGCGCCTAAAATGCCTGAAAAACTAGAAAATTTAGCCTTAGATAAGTCATAAAGTTTGTGCCAATTGGCACAAAATTTTTGGCTGGTCAAGCATTAAATTTCCTTGATTTTTAGACGTTTTGGGGCTTCAAACAGTGTATTAGTATCCTTGCAGTAAACTTTATAGGCTGTCAATGACTGATGAATGAAAAAAAATTCTGAATATTCTCTGTTCATTCAGTCAGATTCGGATTTAAAAGTAAAATTCTTAGTTTTTGTGGATTGATTCAAATAGAAAAATTTATATCGTTGGTAATGGTACAATGTTTCGACAGAAAATTTACTCAATTTTCGACTTTATTTTCTCTGGTCTTTACTTTGTTGTTATAGATATTCACATTTGTAGCCAAAAATTGAATCAATTTGAATTTCCTGAACAATCCGAGATGATTTATTTGAATTTTTTCAGCATTCCATTTCTTTTTGAGTCGTCGTATACTATTTACTTGCAGTTTTTTCTTGTCTCAGTGACATGGTTAGCTGAAAAATAGGTAGGGCAAGATTCTTAAAAAAAATTAATGCGTTGAACGTTAACTTTTAATCAAATTATTGGCATTTTACTTTTCCGCAGTTTTCAGTGTGTTTCTAGAAAAAAAATTGTTTGTGCCATTGGCACAAATTTTTTTAGCCTTTTGTGCCAATTGGCACAAATCACTGTTTTTTCCACATTTGCACGATAATGTGGAAAAAAATCTGGAATGTGGAAAAAATCTTGAGATCTTTCCACAAATGTGGAAGAAAAATTTGGGGTTTTCATATTGAGAAGATGCATTTTGGTGCATTTTAGCAGGTCCAAATCTCACTTTTCCGGCGCGCCGGTTATAACTATAATAATCATCATTATTTATCAAGTAGCTCAGGCGCGGCTTCTATCATGTCTACCTTCATTTATCAATTAATCTATAATAGTTTTCATCATCTTAAACGTATTATTTCATGTTTTAATTGGTAATCTTCAATATTTTATCATAATATTTAATGAAGATTCGCATTTTTTCCTTTTGAGAAAAATCAATACGTCAAGTCTCTATGCTTTTTGGTGCGATTATTTCTTTGCTAACGTAAAATAATTTTCCAAGTAAAATTCTAGAAATTACGACCTTTGAACACGAAACTGGAATCTAATTCTTGAAGTAAATGTTCGGAAAATTGATTTTCCAGCATCCCAGAATGTCAATATAACCAAAAAATTTTCCGGCGCTTCGCGCCGGAAAGATTACCATCTTTCTGGGACTTTCACTTGTCATCATAGAAGACTTGACCACCGATTTCTCGTGTAATTCAAATTAATTATGCTCTTGGATAGTTTGCTAGAAAATTTGTTCAACAATGCTTGTAGATTAGGCTTCAAAGTCGAACATTTCAATTTTTTCTTCAATTTTGATCAATTAACTTCTCTAAAAACACCGGAAGGCTTGAAAAAGCTCAAAAATAGTGCGATAAAGCGTCTGTGGAACAAGCTGAAAAAATGAGAAAAAAGCAGAGTCTGTAAAACTCACTGGAGTCCATTTGTAATTTTCCTATCGCATCAAATTACGAGATAATTCCCAATCCCATACGATAGGTTGTAAACCAGAGGAAAGGAACACAGATGACAGCAATGAATAATTTAAAAAACAATGTCGAGAGTGTAGCAAGCACAGTAGAATTAAATGAAATCTTTGTCAAGTTCGATCGACACGATCAGTTTCTCTGCGTGACATCGATATCTTCCGATTACTGATCACAAGAACAGTACAGAGTGTCGACAATTAAATATGTTAAACACGCAGGTTTCAGCCCTATTCAGCTAAACACACAACAGCTATTCTCAAAACAGCGAAATTCAACACAGCGATTTTTGAAACAGTGATGTCTCAAAACAGTGATTCTCAATTCAGCGAAGTCTCAAAACAGTGATTCTCAAAATAGCGAAGTCTCAAAACAGTGATTCTCAATTCAGCGAAGTCTCAATACAGTGATTCTCAAAACAGCGAAGTATCAGAACAGATTCTCAAAATAACGACTTTTCAAAACAGTTATCTTTAGAATCGAAAAAATTGAGATTGGGGCGGGGGTAGACGTTTTGGCACACATGGCCCATTTGGTCCTCCTTTTCGATCTGCTGGATGCGGGTTGTCACACATTGTGGCACCAATCGTCAGATTTCTGACATGGCTTTACAGCATGTGTTTTCCCGATATTACAGCTTTTTAATCTGGTTTATTTATTATTTACATATCGATGATAAGTGATAAAACGTAAGTGTAAATTCATAGTGTTTAAAATGTATATCTTATTACTGTATATAATTTCATTTTCGTGAAGTATTTTCTCAAGTGTGTCTGGTTCCCCTCCTATTGACACTCCTGTACATTCTTTTGAAGTGTTGCATAAGTATTTTGTTTTAGACGTTCTTGCACCCGAAGACCGCTATTGACCCAATTAGGAAATCATTACATAAAAAATTTGCACATCAGCACCTGGCCCCATAACCCACTCGAGTTACTTGAAACGCACCTTTCTAATAAATACAGTATCCCCCAAAGTCGTAAAAACACCTGTCATGCAATAAAATAAGCCCTAACCCAGGCATCAGTCTCAAGTGGAACAGTAGCTGCCATTACATTATGGAAGTATTTTTATTTTCTAATCTTCGAAACCAAAATAACATACTTATTTGCTAATCTCAAACTGCACTTGCATAGAAGCAAATATTGCTTCTTTTTTTGTTTAGATTTCCTTTACTCGTATTGATTAACAAAATTGAGGAATGATTATCAAATTGATAAATGAAATTGACAAACAACCTGTCACAAACAAAGTGGCAAAACGTGAACTGTACGACAAGAAACGCCAGTGTTACAAGTATTCATGATCCCGTGAAAAAACCGAACCTGAAAAATTTAAATGTTATAAATCAATAGATTGCGCTACAAGAAGCCTGCGTGCTGTTGAAGTTTTGATATAACGAAATTTAGAAGTATCTGAAGCCCAATAACCATGAGCCTTAGCAACATCATGAGGGATTCGTGCCTCAGATCCTGTACCTGCACCACCCGATCTCAAACTGTGAGTTCCGTATTCTTTTGCATTTAATCCAATTTCTGTCAAAATTCGTAAAAAAATGTTCTCTGGCTCTCGTGTAGGTCAATTTATTATCGCCTAATCTAAAGGCTTTGTCTTTACACGGAACAATGCTGCAGAAAATGAATTCCGAGGAATGTGGTTTGATATTGTTCATCTGCAAATATTCAGTCAAAGCTGCATAAGGGCGAGTAATGTTTGATGTTTTTGAAATAATCACTGATGAACCATGATGGAAAATGTCCGTCTTACTTTTTGGGATTGTGACTTCAATGTATTCTATGCAAATTTTTAGATCGCAGCGCCTTACGTCCAGTGCTTCAGAGATACGCCAAAAACCCCCAAAGCAAATTAGCATAATAGTTTTGATTCGCAGGTTAGCCAAAGTTGGTGAAGCTGAAATGTGGGCAACCATTAGTCATAAGTGCTCGATAGTTAACAGTTCTTTTCTGTTTCGTGGGCTATCTTGTCTTTTAGATGATTTCAAAATCCCGGCCCAAACCGGATGGCTGAGAATGGAAGCATGGCTGAGCATTTGAAAAAACCAGTTTATTGCTGCTGCCATTTGATAAATTGTTGAGGAGCGTGAGCCCTGCTTGAACAAAGTGGAAAGAAAAAATGCCAGGTGAATTGGTTGAGGAGGTTCCATTTTGATATTTCGTTGTAAAGCCCATCATTTTGAAAATTTTTTTATTTTTGGTGCGTATGACTTTTGTGTGCTATTGGAAATGGAATTAAAAATTGTTTGTGCAAAAGCTTCAATGAGGCTTATGTGCCACTGTGATGCAAGCAAATCTGAAATGTGCAA
>CAWUHX010000075.1:1054429-1246018 GCA_963922205.1 Romanomermis culicivorax | reverse complement strand
AGCAGTGGTATCAACGCAGAGTACTCACTCATATGGTCTTGAAACAAAGGTTATGGGATGGAAAGGCAACCGAAGATCATCAGCCCTGATGCAGGTCAAAGTGGATTTGGCAGAATACCATCAAGGTCAAGCCCACGCTGAGTTCTCAATCTGTAGGCATCCAGATCAAGAGGTCGTGCACATGGATAACTTTGTGGACATTCTGGTATGTCTGGGGTATGCCAAACGTAAAAGGTTGGTTCAGCCTGATTAGGTGATTCAGTGAGTAGCTGATTAGGTCCGTTCATTCTATTTATCAACACCAAATCGCACTTTGATACCAAGGCCAAAAAAGCCACTTTCCTCCGATTTTTTTTTGAGGCCGGGGAGTCCCAAAATTTAGGTATAGGTTAACCAAATTTGGGGTTCTCCCAATCCCCACCCCCAATTACTGGTATGACAAAGATTGATTGGTGGCACCCATAAAACCCCAGCGAAAACCAAATACTTGAGTTGATCCATCATTCTGGATTGCCCAAAAACCGACTTTCCCCCAAATAACAAATCTTTTAGGAAAAAATATTCATAGTGGATGGAGCGCTGGAAGAAAAACAAAAAACTGTACAAAAACATGCGCCAAAAAGAACGGAGATCCGAAGAAAACACAAACGAAAATCCTTGCATTTTTTGCATTCGTTGCATTAAGACAAGAATCATACTTTTTAGAAATGAAAATTATATGGAATTTTTTGAAGTGAAAATAAGTTTACGAAAAATAGGGTGCAGCCAGGAGTCGAGCTTGAGTTACCAGCATTCAGGGCTGATGTCCTCACCACTAGACAGCCACACCACGAGGTGAACCCAGATACAAAATCGTAGCCTAGGGGAGCACCTTAATCTGGGTTCACGTCGTGGTGTGGTGGTCTAGTGGTGAGGACATCAGCCCGGAATGCTGGTAACTCAGGTTCGACTCCTGGCTGCACCCTATTTTTCAAAAAAAAGAATCATGCTGTATCGTTTGAGTATGCTTGTGTCGGCCATGAGGAGTGCAAGCATCCATACTCACGCAAGAAAAATATGCAGGAGCATCCATACTTCAGCATTTTTGCCATCACAAATGCAACACATGCAACGCAAGCCTTGGGTACAAAGCATAACACAAAATGTGATATATTTCGGAATTTTCTTGAAAATCTTGCTTTTTCCGCATTGCACAATTGATATCTTAATTTCTTCACTCTCACAATTTATTTGAATTCAAACGTAAACAAAAAAATAATCTCACTAACAAACCCACAAACTATATGTAAAAAATTTGTTACAGTAACCGTCACACAAGTCAATAATGAAAATAATTCAGTCAAATATATGACGTTTTGCCTTGCTGATCAATCTAGTTCATTAATTTCTTCCGCCATATTGGATTTTGAAAATTTTGATCCTCTGTATAGAAAAACGTCAAAACGTCGTTTAGACATAAATCGAACATGCTGAGTTCAAAAACTGCTAAATCAAAACGCTATCTCGCACAGAACTTTACTTATAGCTGTTTACTTTTGCCTAAACCACATGTATGCAAATTTTTAGCTCATGTTGCAATATTTTTAAACAATGAATGCACGAACTGAGGGGGGTGGGCAGAAAAACAAGCTCACTTCAGGGTGCAACTCAATATTTAAAAATCTCAAAAGCTTTTTTTGCGCACATTTACGCTTGGTTTAAACTTAGTTTACACTTTTTTCAAAATATTAAGAGATGTTACTCTGAGACTTTTACTTAGCTATCAAACAAAAAAAGAATTAACTTCTTATCACTTGTAGAACGTGAGATATTTTTGTCCCTCATACCCCAACTCAGCCAGATTTGCGTATTTTTTATTATGATCAAGTTTACAGCGCACATTTTCAAATCACCAAGTGGAACTTTGTACAACTTGACGAGTTGCTTCGCCGTCTTGTTCTAGTGGTTATCGCCTCCGACTGCTAGTCTCAAGAAACCAGGTTCGATTCCAGTTCTAACCCGAAACTGAATTTCTGGTAGCTGGCGCAGGCAGACACAGCCTTTCATCCTCTTGGTGTAGATAAATTTTGTCGCGAAAAATTAAAATTTTCACTTTTATAGTTTGTTTAATGACCTAGGCCACAGTAGGACTACAGTATCCTTAGTGGAATCAGTTGTAGCCCGCATCGAGTTCTATATTGTTGCCAAATTTTAGCCTTGGATGTCCCATGGGTCTTTTTAAATCTTGTCTCAAACGCGATTCTTGGCGTGCCCAAAGTGAATAATTTTGTAGTTTAGCAGTAACGTGCTAGCTACGATATTGTTTATCAGCAAATTATAAATATCAAAAATACTACTTGCTTTCCACTTTCATTATTTAGAAGCATTTCATGAAAAACAGACTACATTTTCAGTAAGAAATACACATTCCTCATACAAAATTACACTAAGCGACATCAAATTGTACAAAATGGAAGATTTTTGCTTTCAGATTTTGAAGCCGTGTCAGTTGGTGCTCTTTCCAGGATTTCAAACAGGCTGAATCGCCAGACCCCATGTTTTATGTTCTTTAATATCTTTTTGATTTTAGTGTTGAAGGGCTTCCTGGGTGGCGCCATAGGTGTCCCGCCATTGGCCAATGTCAGGGTAGGTGTAACCATCCCGACCAGGGCTCAACAAAAATGGCCGGGTTCCGAACACATGGATTGGCTGAAACATCAATCCTACAGGTGGAATGTTGTATATTACCATACAACATCCCTTCCCCCTTGGAGCAACAGGGGGGCCCCTGGTACGGTCACCAGTGTTGAAGGGTTTCCTGGGTGGCGCCATAGCTGTCCCACCATTGGCCAATGTCAGGGTAGGTGTAACCATCCCGACCTGGGCTCAACAAAAATGGCCAGGTTTGAAACCCGTGGATTGGCTAAAACATCAATCCTATGGGTGGAATGTTGTATGTTACCATCCAACATAAGTTATTTTTTCAAGATATATTGTTTTTCTCCATAACGTCTTGAGTTGAAGTGCAGAGAATGACATTCAACTTTTACTAATTCAGATAAATCATATAAATTCACTAATATCAATTAGTGTGTGCATAGGCACTGGAAACGTTTCACAGTTCTCATTGCATCATCTCTTCGCGAGTTTTGACAATCCAGGAATAAAATCTGTAAACGTCCGCGAAAAACCATTGGTGGTGTTTCTAAAAAAAGATCGATAAGCCATCAATACTTGGTATACGATAACTTTAGCCTCGAAACATCCTCCCAAATGGTAGTCCTTCAATCAGTGATTCTTACTGTCATTATCCACAACAGAGAAATCTTGGGGAAGTCAGTCATACATGTCGTAAGGGATAGGGAAATATTGCCCTTCACCAGCTAGAAACCATATTAAATGACAGTCGGAGCGATAACCAAAAAAGTAGGCTTAACGTGAAAATAAAATTCTCAGTGCATGGCTCATTTACCCTCAAGACAACGCGGAAGTCGAAATCCAAAATATAACGTAATGATTGTGAGACATAACTTAAATGCACTACCCGGAAAACAATGACAGTTTGATCAGGCGATGAAAAATAATTTCAGTCACTTTTTCGATTGACTACAAAAATAAGGCTACATGTTTTTCATATTGTGAGACTCAACAGATTTGTATGGTTCGGTAGCAGATCTGTCATTTCGAAACAGAAAGACTAGCCTATTGAGCACCCACCTCTGTTCAACTAAAGCTTGGAAAAACGTACGTTTTTAGATTGAAAGATACTATATTTTTAATACAATGCTATGAAAAAAGACAGTCTTTCCTGTGCTACGTATCATAAGAATTTTCGAATTACAGAGACGAATTTCTCAAAAACTCAGAGCAACTTTGAGACCAAAATTCAATTTTTTCGAGCAACCACCACCTTCTTACCCAGTGGAGCTTAATCATCGGACCAACAACCAAAACTGCGGATGAACCGCTTACCGTAAAACACGTACTCCCAGTTTAGACTCATTTGCCTTTTTTGTCTCAAAACTTTTCAATTACGTTTTGGAAATTTTTGTTTATCCTACTCCTACCACAACAGGGACTTTCTTCCTTTCTAGAGTCCCATGAGGTCAAAGTCCGACTACATGAACACAGGGTTGATCCAAGTCAGTGTTTTCCTATGCCACACCAATATTCACAGTTCTGGGCGTGGGCTCTTCATTTCTGAGAAAAACAGCCACAGTAACGTCTATAAATCAACTTACTGTATTTGGAGGCCCGATTTTAACTGGTGTACTGTAAGTACCGATATAGCTGGTTTCATTCGACTCATTCAAGATAACCTGCGAAAAATATAACGATATGGTCGGTAAAAGTTTTCTAATCGATAAGTTATGCTATTTTCGAACTACAGTTTCCTATAAGTATGAACCGTTTTTCATATGGGCTGAAATTACACTACAAGATATTGACTCGATTACTAGGTTTTCTCTTCACTTTGCGCCATCATGAGCTTCGATGTCATGAATACAGGAGGGGTCTTGAACTGCTTGATTTCTGGTGAAATTTTCGTTTGACAAGAGCAAAGTATTATAAAATCAGAGTGCTATTCCTATTCTTTATGAAATGATTCTAGATTTAAAAAGTGGTAAAGATGTTAAATAGTTTCGTACTGTAGTATTTTGCATAGACTTCCTGACAAGTTCAACCTTGACCATTATCTTAAAAAAACTAAAAACCAGATATTTTAGTAGTTTAGTAAACTGAGCATTACAGAGAGGAGAATTCCGCACAAAATCCTGAATTCGCATACGTGATGATTGGAATTTTCTACGTTTCAGCAGTTTCTGGTCTGCAAACTAAGAATTTCTTTTCAGTTGAATATTCATTATATTCGGGAGACAATGTCCTATAATTTAGATTTGCCAGCTTTCCATAATCGTGCGTTGTACATTTGTTAAGAGATTGTGAAAAATAAAAAACGAAACGAGAAAAGTCAATTAAGATGACACTTCCCTATCAAATCCTGCAAATTTTTTCTGCAGTTCTACTGCACTATTCTACAATACTAAAGTTTTCATCAGATTTGAGTATCCTTTTGGAAGCTGTTGGCTTTTGTACATACTGTAACCTCATACAAAAAGGATGATAAATGCCACTTATAATAAATAGCATCGAATCTGCAAGTAAGCAAGAGTAGCTTACAAAGAAAAACAATATGAATCAATTTTGCAAAGCACTTACCAATCCTATGTCGTAGTGTACTTCATCTATAAGACCTCGGACGACATCAACTCCATTGTGGCGACAAACGAGCGGAGATCCAAGAGTGAGCTATAAAAGTTGATAAATCTATTTGTAGATCGTAGTTACGAAGCGCATATCCGTATTAGTATTTGTTCAGTTGTTCAAAGTAAATCTCTAATGGCATATATTTTCATCGGGGAAGAGTACTATCACAGGGTAAAAATCAGAAACTTCGAGATATGCTAACTTCTTCGAAAATGCAGATTTGTTTAAATAGTTTTCCTCGAGACCTATCAGTTAATATCATATTTGCGGCGTTTTCGAACAGAAAAGGCTAGTTCTCCTAGATCGAGAAATCATCTGGGCTGGGTCCAACCGTAGATCCAAATCTAAACTCCCGACACCCTAGGCCAATGCTTACCTATCCTACAACTGAATGTTGGATATATAACATCAAATTTTATCTTTCTGGTTCTTCAAAAAGCAATGCATGGAAAATATTAGCTTTCAGATAAACATCAACAAAAAGCACTTGATAGGACCCAGCAACCTCAGTAGCCTTACGATGACAGTATTTGTCCTTAGATATTCTTCAAAGCAAAATCTGCAGGAATATGCTGACAAATCGAAGCTTCGCGTATACCTGATCGCAAGAACTGTAACAGATATGAACAAGTGGAGAATCACATGCGGAAAAACCAGCAAACAAAGGGAAACTTTCTTGAAAGAAAACAATATCTCACCTGTGAGGTCTTGAACTTTATCAAGGTTAAAAACTGTGTACTTCAAACAGTAATACAGATAGACGTTTCTTAATGTGGAATATACACCTGATGATAACCTTTCCTCGTTAGCCGGTGCACCATTTTCGTCTGAACAGTCTGTGAAAGCTCACAGGGATCAATGCATCTCAGCTCACTTGAAGCGATGATTTTTCTTCCGAATCGAAAACGTCAGCTTTTAGTTTCCCGCCGTCCAACTGCGTTTCCACGTCGATCAATGTGATAGACTCTTTTAATCCTATAGAAATTCAATTAGACGACATTAAGGCAAGGATGAAATATTTTTTACTAGCTTCGTCTATAAAGACATTTCTGTCGCTCAAGTTCCATAGTCGTCTATAAGATAATAGTCCATCGGCCCGCGGGCGGCGGGCAACAAAGCATCGGCTGACTTCGAAAATTGGGACATCCGAAATGGCAAGTGGCGCCATAGTTTCACGAATTTGAACAGCTTCCTTGAGTTTTATCAGAGCCATAGCATGTAATTTGTAATTGAAGGGTATTTTATGATACCATTCAGGGATATGAATGTTTTGGACTTCCATTTCAAAATAATTCATAAATCGGCCGTCGGAATCGCGCTCAATAAAAAGAGCTGAAATTTCCTTCTCATTAACAATCCTGGATATGCCAACCCTAAAAAACAAATGTTCAACTTTCCGGTACAAATTATCTAGACTGTTGCAAAATAAAGATGACTGGTCTATATTATCAAGAGCTCAGAAGTCCTATCTATCCGAAAATTCGAGGCCATCATACTTGATCACATAATTTTCGGAAAATTTACTCGCTATCTTTTTGCATTAGACAAGAAACAGTTGTTAGCAAGAGCTGAGAGGTCTGAACAGTTTCGTTTTGTCGTGGTGTTGTCAGGAGCACTGCATCGCAGTCGTAAGCATAGGCTCCAGGTTTGAGCTTGAGCAGATGAATCGTCCAGTAGGTTTTCCTTTCCGCTGCATCACCGTTTTCAAAGGGTTTAGCCTATAATAGAATTCAAGTCTATCTTTGTGGCATAAATCATTCATTAGCTCCACAAGGAAGAAAAACTGAGAAAACTGATAATTTGAATTTCGCTTTGTTTGGGAAGGATGTCAACAGAAAGTATTTTCGTGTAATCAGGAAATTATGTTGCTAAGATACAATGAGAATATCTATGAGCTACTGGTATTTCACTTCCATATCGAAATTTGACTGGGTTTATCGGCCGGAATTGCATTCTTTTGCCGCGTTGAAACATAGTAAAATCATTGAGCTTTTTAGCTTGTGATTGACAGACTGTGATCAGCACACAAAAAATATCATATGGTATTTCGAAGAGTAATGAGCATCTTCCACACAGCATAGAGACTCAATTCTACAGATTCCTGAATGTTATTCAGCCATTTCATATTTGAAGCTTATCTCATGTGCGCAACAAATAATGCTCTATTCGAAGATCTATAGTAAGTGGTCAACCTCAGTTCATTTTGTATGAATTTGAAGCCGGTATGATGACTTTTATAATATCTGTGATCGTTACAGCATTATATTATTCAGCGGTCAAAAAGTTCAGTTCTTACCTGAGCAATAAAATAGCACAAAGCACTGACTATCGATAAAAAGAATACCAATCGGGTAACTGCGTTGGAAACCATTTCGGAGATAGCTATGTGAATAATATACTGTAATATTGTGCTTTTCCAGGTCCTATTTATTCAAAATCGAGCCGTGTTGTATCATGCTTTCTGTTGGATCACGCGTTTTTCCATGTGATCTGAAAGCGAAAAATGGGGCTTATTCCCTTTAAGCTTGTTCGTTAGGCTTGTCTCACAAAGAACGTTAGGCTGGTCTCACAAAGAACATTCAATATTTGCGATGTTCGTTTGCGACTCATCCATTTGATGCTGAGCGTTGACAATTTTTGAACATTGCTAATAGAGATGTTCATTTCGCTTTGCATTTTGTCCGACATTCCATTTTGTATCCTGTGATGAATAAATTGTCACATAACTGGAAGACCTGTAGCCTTTTAGCGCTGTATTAATACATGTTCATCCAAGTTCTAGACCTTAAACCATTATTTTCCTTATCATTTCATAGATTTTGCTACAATTTTTGACACAAACGACTTTCTCGGGTGGCGCGTAAAATCTCATTTCAAATCCGTTTCCTCGTGGCGTCGTTGCCTGTAGGTCAAGTTCTGGAGTGGTTTTGGAAGTTAATCTCCATTCGCACATCTATTGTATAGTGTAGAACTATATATGATCCGCCGAATATTTCCGTCCCCGGTAGACTTCCAACTGTATTTCACGTTTTCAAGCTTTCCATTTTTACGTAAAGTATAAAATATTCGAATATTGCTCGCTCACAAGTTTAATTGACAAAGTTTTGGAAGGCCAACAAAAGCACTTGGAAGATTATTGACTCATCTATAAATGTGAGGCTAAAATTCTGTGCCAAGTCATACAGTTATTTTGGCGGGGATGTTCTATAAAACACCCCCAGAAATCGTCAGTCTTATTATTCACAAATACAGTAAGCATTTATGGATAAAAAATCGCAAGCCTATTAAATTAAACCTGCATAGTGTTATTTCCAATTCGACTATCCGAATATGTGGATTTTTCGACTTCTGTGATTGTTCAACTGTATCCTTTCTTCGACTTTCATCCGTTTTTTCTGTTTTCGAATGTTCTACTTCTTGGAATGTCCGACAATCAATATCTACCTGAGGATTATCAAAATTTGATAACAAAAATGTGGTAACTAACACCAAAAAAATATGGGACGAAAAAGCTTATCGAGTATCGAAATGTATTTTTATTTGGTAAACTTCTCTATATTATAATCAAAATTTTTGTTTTTTTATGAATTTTGATTATGATCAAACATTTTCATTTATTGAAAATTTTGATCAAGACTGAAATTCCGGAAAAGAAAACGAAATTTAGTCGTTCAAATATTTTCATTTTGATTAATTTTAGTCGTCATAGAAAACTTTGATATTTGGAAATTTGAATGATTGAAAATTTAAACTTTTGGGAAGTATTAGCGAGGATAAAAAAAATTTTTTTGATTATCTAAAATGACGACAAAAATCTCGCGATTTCTTGAGAATTTTGATCATAATCAAGAAGTACCACGGTTCTGCAGATTTCGATCAAGGTCAAAATTTATTTCTGAAAATTTGATAATGATGAACAATTTTTATTTTCGCAAATTTCGACGACTATCAATTCTGCAGTAACTGTGGTGAGTTTTTATTCCTAGAAATTGTCGGAAAAATCACGTCGGTTGAGAAAACGGTAACTTATAAAAGTCGACAATTAATGCTCCGTGTTTTTAAAATCTTATCCTAACAGAAGCAGGATCATCAAAAACTTTTACTTCAAATCACTATATATATTTATCTAAACATTCTTCTTCCTTTTTTCGTACCCGAGTATATCACAATGTCTTCACTAACAGCAATCCGTTGTTGATCCATCAGCCAATCCAACAATATTGTTTTTATGGAATAGTAGAAATGATTTGGCTGAGCCGTACTTTCGCATTTTAATAAGTCAATTCTTCCGTATTTTTATGGACAAGTGATTCTTGACCATAGTCTTCCATCTGGGAAAAAAATCAAGTACAACCTTCTGGCCGGTTCACAAGAAGTACGAACAATAGAACGTAATTTCGTACCAGAATATGATGGTGTAATCATTCGAGGAAGCCCGTGGGAAAATGATACATCCAGTAAATTTTACTTTCTAATTTTTAGTGACGTGAGAACGTAATCGAGGTAACGAGACAGTCGAGACGTTTTTATTTACGACATTAGTCGAGGTAACGGGACGCAGTCAAGCAAGAGACACGTTTAGAGGTCCTGCGATAAGTAAAAATTATTCAGGTCTCAAAATGAGACATTTTACGTCTAAACATTCATTTCGCCGGAAAATTAGGATTGAGACAGCCACAGTACGCTAGAGGTCAGGAATTTCCAATTTTCTATCGGTTTCCAGCGATTCTGCTAGATCTTATGTAATTCATCTCAGGAGAGCCGCCAATTAATGAATAAACATTCATTTTCGTGAATGGATATTGGATTATCTTCTCGTCTAAAAAATGAAGTTTCTTTAATTTTTAATAGTAACTAGAAAAAGGTGAAAAAAGAGAAAAATCTTGATTATGTCAACAGCCGAACGCCTTATCATGGGTGGCCGCATAATTTCAATTCTCTTCCTCGTTTGAAGTAACGATTCCCAGAATGAAAACTGATAAGTCACGTTTGTGCGCACCGGCGAGCAGCAGATGCCACGTTGCGAACATGGATATTTATCTAATTCTTCAATTCGACACTTTTTTCATTCCGTTTTTGAATTTGTTTCTTTTAAAGGACAACCAACAGATGAAATTAAACGGTTCTTTTATGCCACGTAGCTCTGGAGCAATGATCTAGTAAACACATCTAGAATAGAAGCGTTGAGAAGCAATTTTGATTGGGGTTCGAAAAATTGTGATCGAAGATAGGAAACAAAGAATCAAAATTAACGTCCGACAAACAACAACCAAAATATTCAAGGGTCCATGAATCAACAATACAAAGAAATGTGAATTCGAAAAATATCACATTGGAATAATCAGTAAAATCATTAACCGAAGAAGCGGAATCGAAGGATTAGAAATTAAAATCAAAGCTCAAAGGTTTCAAGGGGGTTGGTAAAACGCAGCTCCGACGTGAATTATGCTTTTAGCAGTTCGTTTTATGCGATTTTCCTGATGTAGAAGGAACCTCAGCTCGATGTTTCATCCTTCGGATATAATTGCAGGTCATTTTGAAAGGATTCAATACTGGTGGTTCAATTGCATGTTCTCTTACCATCTGCGGCTAGACGGAAGGTTACATGTTACGTAAGGTATTTCGTTTCGCTCAGGGCTCATATTTTTACGAAAATTAGCATAAAAACATTCTATGGCAGTGAGTCACTGAATTCGCCGACTCGATCTCAGGAACATTAAAAAATGCTGAAGCATGCATCAGACAGATGATTGTGAGCACTAAAATAACGTCCACTAGAATATCATATCATGTTTAATATCCTAAGATGAAACACATAGTTTTCCATTGTTGACAGAGTGCAATCAGGTTATTAGAAAATATCATCAATAAAGCAGATAAAAGAAGGATATATTTGCATGGATACTTGCCATGCTGGAAAAAGGAGTGGATCAGATTTTCAAGAAGTCGTGTTTTTGAAAAATCCACTATTGTAATGTTGAACTTTTATTCTTTCATATTAAAAAATTTTTCATGTCAGTCGAAAAATATATTCTGCAGCTTCGTGCATTTTGTCCTTCCATAGTATTGTATCACCAAAGTAAAATTTTTGTGAATCAAAATTATATGCAAGCAAATGGTTGACTTAACTCAAATGTGGAGAAATGCTAAACCAATAGCAATACAGCATTGTAAGTCCAGTGAATGATTTGAATGTATGCGTCTAACTCTAGCTGAAAAAAAGTGAGAAATTGGTGTATTATAGTCACTTTGTTTTTTTTCAACTTATGCTTGTGATTGAAAGGGCGTTATTAGACACTATAAAAACCTGGGTTAGCTGCAAACTAACCCAGGTTTTAACCTTTTGACCTTTGGTTTGGAACCCAGGTTAACCCAGGTTCCAAACTAATAGGAGAATAATCTAAATTTATAGACTGAATTGCTGATCTTCAATCGTGCTTCATACTGGGTGCCCAGTTATTTTGGGTTCCTGTGTATACCTGGGAACCAGGTCAAATTCACAAGTGCAAGCTGGGTGCTACGATACCTAGACATTAGATTGCCGGACAATAGAGCACGGACATTAGAGCCCAGAGACATAAGAGCGGAGGATAATAGAGCACTGGGACAATATAGCACAATGACAGTAGAGTGTAGGACAATAGAGCACCGACATTAGAGCGCACTGACAATAGAAATAAGAAGAATTTGATCAGAATAAAATAAAAAAAACAAAAATAGAATAATGTCAAAAACAACTACATCTCAGCCCGAAAAAGCTTTCTCTAAATTTTTTCGTGTCTCTGAAGAAGTTCAGGTCAAAGCCAAAATATTTTTCCACCATGGAGTATTTCGTCAAAAGTTGCGAAAGACAAAAAAAAATCGCGGATATTTATCCTTGAACCTTCGGATAAAATTGTTTCATTTTATATTTGAATTCATCTTCAATTTCTAACTCGCATTCAGAATCATACACGCAGATTTTTGTCAGCTTTTGAAATGTAGCTGGTTGGTTAGTATCTTTTTTTCATGTTCAAAAAAAATTTAAAATTCGCATTCATTGCAGATCATGGAAAGTTTAGTTAAAATTTTTTCGAACACATAGATGCGCCGTGATTTCCCTGCACTCTATTGTCCTGCGCTCTAATGTCCCTGTGCTCTATTGTCCTGCGCCTTAATGTCCCTACTCTCTAATGTCCGCGCTCTAATATCCGGTTACGGGGTGCAACGTACGTTTTCAGGTGACCTGCTCACCTGAATTTCCAACAAAATATGATATGGGTACGATACATATACATACTCCAATGTTCAAATACTTGGTTGGGTATGCAAAATACCTGGGTAACATGAGTACAGTGAAGACTAGGTATCCAGCCAGATCATAAAATTTTCAAAGTGCAAAGCACTAAGCATCAGTTTCAGCTAGTCACTATGTCAAGATTTTTTTCTTGCAGAACTAACAATCCTCACATCAGGCTTAGGATTAGCTTATACTATAGTTTAAGCCCAGGTTCAATAACTGCAGTTTAGAAATAAAATTAGAAAACCATATGACACTACATGAGAGCTCTTTTAATGTGTCCTCATTTCTGTTTAACCAATGATTTTAATCGTTTTTCGATCTGGTCAATGACACTTTAATTTTGCTTTTTTCCAATTTCATAGCAAAAGCTCTCGATTTTGGCAAAATGTTGCTCATTTTGAAACAAGAGGTTGCTGCCTTTAGTTGCGCGTAACTACAATGTGGGTGATATTTTAAGTTTTCTTGTGTGTGGACATTATCACGAAACTTTTAAATTTATACTTTAAAACTGTTTCAAAAACAGCTATTTAAACTGACAACTTGTAATGTGTGGTTTCATAAGCAAAAAAGGAAAAAGTAGATGCGAAGAAATGCGAAGATGAAGGAAAGGCAAAGACAAAAGATGAAAATGTTAAAACATACATAAATGAAAATATTAACAATACAGCCAGAAAACGAAACAAAAAATAAATACATAGAAATAAAAATATAAGGTAAAGAATTCGCCATCACTCGTTAGGAATCGTTCAATTGGGAATTCCGTCAAGTAGGTAAAATTTTATTCTTCTGTAAAATAAATCAATTTTTGCTTTTATTTTCATCTTTTCATTCTAATGTAATTTTTTCGCAGTCTTTTCCACCTTCTCAATTAATTTTACTTCAAGCATTCTTTTTCCCTTCTTTCGGTTTTTGCACTTTTTTACTATTTCTTCCTATTTCCTTGGTAGATATTGGATTTTATTGTTCCTATTTGTTTGGATAGTACCGATCGGCATAATCTGAGAGTAGTAATCACACGGCTGTCGTGGCTGACGATTTCGGCAACTGTCTCAGTAGTAATACCGGCCCGCACTGGGGTAGACAAAATATGTCCATGTAGAAACTACAGGCTGCAAAGCTTGTGGCCTATACTGTGCAGAGCGATACAGGAGTATGGAAAGTAGGCATGGAACTTTAACGTTGTTATATCCTAGTCCCAAATCATTTATCCCCATTTTGTCACTTTTCCGAATTTTTCCCATTAAAAAATTTCTTGGATTCAGTCGGTGAATGCACTTCTGGATTGGGCCTTAGTTTCCACTTTCGGTCGGAAGGTATAACTTCAATGTGTCGGAAAACGATCGACAGGAGCCACCAACCATACCAAACAGAACTAAAATTTCAGATCCGTTCGATAACGTTCCATCGATTACATTCCGTTCCATTCCAACGGAAAAGGCAAGTATAAATAAGCCTCGAATACACTGCCGAAAAATCTGTTTTTTATAAAATACTACGTTTTACTTTCCTCTTTTCAGGCCTATTTATAATTGTGTTTTTCGGCAGAACGGAACGGGAGCAGTTTTTCCGACTGATGAGAAAGTATAACAGTTTTTATCGGCTGGCCAGACGACTGAAATTACGTCTGCAGTAAATCATATTCAACCGGACTGAAAAATTAAAAATTTTCGTTGGAAATCGTCGGTCTGTATACGAACTCTCACCGAAAAATTAAACTTTCATCTTCATCATGTGGGTGAATTTCGCATGTTTTTCGAAGTTAAAAATATTTTTCAGCGAATTTAAACAGGGCTAACAATTTTTCTTGTCCTGTTCCATACGCGATTTCCGTCGGAATTTCAATTACGGAAAGGAGTCAACATTTTTTCCCTTTTTTCCTCTAGCTGTTTTGTCGCTTTTAAAGATAGATGCTTTATTCAAGTGTTTTTGAGCTATTTCAAACATTGTGATATTTTTAGAGACGTTGATTCATCTAAATTCAAGAAAAAACTTGAATTTTCGAGTTCGAAGCATCGTTCTTTCTCTAATGGGGTCTTTAAAATGCAGAAAAAATTTAGGACATGGTTTTCACTCATTGTGGAAACAAATGTTGGGAGTTCAGAACCGTAAAGACCCATTTTGGTGAAAATTTTCAGGTGCTTCGCGCTGCTTGTGAGTATTATTGTCATTGTTTTCTGTCAAACGTGGCCGTTAACATATTTATTTCTAATTACTAATCAACTTCCAACAGTTTCTATCAAATGTATCACCTCATCCCTTTTTTTAACTTGGGTCACCAATGCTTTTTTCCGAGAATCTGTCACATAGGATTGTAACAATCAAAATCGAGTGAGTCTCTTATTCTCGCTGTGTGCCAGAAAGATGGAGTGAAAGTCAGTATTTTGCCCTGAAATTTAGATTTTTCATCAATCCTCTCAATTTTTCTCTCGCTGACTTGGAATTTTTCAAACGTTTTCAACTTTAACTTCTGCATTTATAAATTATGAGGATTAAGAGCATCATTTTACCGTATATCTAGATCTTCTGTCTGGCAATGTTTCTCACAAAGATTCATTTTACTGCTCTACAATATACATGGTGAGCCAAAAAAAGGCGACTGGCGCTGACTTTCACAACTTTCAAACGGATAAAGCTTTTAAAATGCGGATTGCCGCGTTAGAATGCCCTGTTCGTCTTTCTTACAAGGGTCTAATTTTACGTATGTAAATTCAGATTTTTACAGAAAATTTGGAAGGAGGGCGGAATGGTGGTTAAGATTTCAGGGCAAAACATGCAACCGGAAAGAGATAGACAGATATAAGTTCCGTCTCTGGCATCACTCATATGGTCTTGAAACAAAGGTTATGGGATGGAAAGGCAACCGAAGATCATCAGCCCTGATGCAGGTCAAAGTGGATTTGGCAGAATACCATCAAGGTCAAGCCCACGCTGAGTTCTCAATCTGTAGGCATCCAGATCAAGAGGTCGTGCACATGGATAACTTTGTGGACATTCTGGTATGTCTGGGGTATGCCAAACGTAAAAGGTTGGTTCCAGCCTGATTAGGTGATTCAGTGAGTAGCTGATTAGGTCCGTTCATTCAATTTATCAACACCAAATCGCACTTTGATACCAAGGCCAAAAAAGCCACTTTCCTCCGATTTTTTTTTGAGGCCGGGGAGTCCCAAAATTTAGGTATAGGTTAACCAAATTTGGGGTTCTCCCAATCCCCACCCCAATTACTGGTATGACAAAGATTGATTGGTGGCACCCATAAAACCCCAGCGAAAACCAAATACTTGAGTTGATCCATCATTCTGGATTGCCCAAAAACCGACTTTCCCCCAAATAACAAATCTTTTAGGAAAAAATATTCATAGTGGATGGAGCGCTGGAAGAAAAACAAAAAACTGTACAAAAACATGCGCCAAAAAGAACGGAGATCCGAAGAAAACACAAACGAAAATCCTTGCATTTTTTGCATTCGTTGCATTAAGACAAGAATCATACTTTTTAGAAATGAAAATTATATGGAATTTTTTGAAGTGAAAATAAGTTTACGAAAAATAGGGTGCAGCCAGGAGTCGAGCTTGAGTTACCAGCATTCAGGGCTGATGTCCTCACCACTAGACAGCCACACCACGAGGTGAACCCAGATACAAAATCGTAGCCTAGGGGAGCACCTTAATCTGGGTTCACGTCGTGGTGTGGTGGTCTAGTGGTGAGGACATCAGCCCGGAATGCTGGTAACTCAGGTTCGACTCCTGGCTGCACCCTATTTTTCAAAAAAAAGAATCATGCTGTATCGTTTGAGTATGCTTGTGTCGGCCATGAGGAGTGCAAGCATCCATACTCACGCAAGAAAAATATGCAGGAGCATCCATACTTCAGCATTTTTGCCATCACAAATGCAACACATGCAACGCAAGCCTTGGGTACAAAGCATAACACAAAATGTGATATATTTCGGAATTTTCTTGAAAATCTTGCTTTTTCCGCATTGCACAATTGATATCTTAATTTCTTCACTCTCACAATTTATTTGAATTCAAACGTAAACAAAAAAATAATCTCACTAACAAACCCACAAACTATATGTAAAAAATTTGTTACAGTAACCGTCACACAAGTCAATAATGAAAATAATTCAGTCAAATATATGACGTTTTGCCTTGCTGATCAATCTAGTTCATTAATTTCTTCCGCCATATTGGATTTTGAAAATTTTGATCCTCTGTATAGAAAAACGTCAAAACGTCGTTTAGACATAAATCGAACATGCTGAGTTCAAAAACTGCTAAATCAAAACGCTATCTCGCACAGAACTTTACTTATAGCTGTTTACTTTTGCCTAAACCACATGTATGCAAATTTTTAGCTCATGTTGCAATATTTTTAAACAATGAATGCACGAACTGAGGGGGTGGGCAGAAAAACAAGCTCACTTCAGGGTGCAACTCAATATTTAAAAATCTCAAAAGCTTTTTTTGCGCACATTTACGCTTGGTTTAAACTTAGTTTACACTTTTTTCAAAATATTAAGAGATGTTACTCTGAGACTTTTACTTAGCTATCAAACAAAAAAAGAATTAACTTCTTATCACTTGTAGAACGTGAGATATTTTTGTCCCTCATACCCCAACTCAGCCAGATTTGCGTATTTTTTATTATGATCAAGTTTACAGCGCACATTTTCAAATCACCAAGTGGAACTTTGTACAACTTGACGAGTTGCTTCGCCGTCTTGTTCTAGTGGTTATCGCCTCCGACTGCTAGTCTCAAGAAACCAGGTTCGATTCCAGTTCTAACCCGAAACTGAATTTCTGGTAGCTGGCGCAGGCAGACACAGCCTTTCATCCTCTTGGTGTAGATAAATTTTGTCGCGAAAAATTAAAATTTTCACTTTTATAGTTTGTTTAATGACCTAGGCCACAGTAGGACTACAGTATCCTTAGTGGAATCAGTTGTAGCCCGCATCGAGTTCTATATTGTTGCCAAATTTTAGCCTTGGATGTCCCATGGGTCTTTTTAAATCTTGTCTCAAACGCGATTCTTGGCGTGCCCAAAGTGAATAATTTTGTAGTTTAGCAGTAACGTGCTAGCTACGATATTGTTTATCAGCAAATTATAAATATCAAAAATACTACTTGCTTTCCACTTTCATTATTTAGAAGCATTTCATGAAAAACAGACTACATTTTCAGTAAGAAATACACATTCCTCATACAAAATTACACTAAGCGACATCAAATTGTACAAAATGGAAGATTTTTGCTTTCAGATTTTGAAGCCGTGTCAGTTGGTGCTCTTTCCAGGATTTCAAACAGGCTGAATCGCCAGACCCCATGTTTTATGTTCTTTAATATCTTTTTGATTTTAGTGTTGAAGGGCTTCCTGGGTGGCGCCATAGGTGTCCCGCCATTGGCCAATGTCAGGGTAGGTGTAACCATCCCGACCAGGGCTCAACAAAAATGGCCGGGTTCCGAACACATGGATTGGCTGAAACATCAATCCTACAGGTGGAATGTTGTATATTACCATACAACATCCCTTCCCCCTTGGAGCAACAGGGGGGCCCCTGGTACGGTCACCAGTGTTGAAGGGTTTCCTGGGTGGCGCCATAGCTGTCCCACCATTGGCCAATGTCAGGGTAGGTGTAACCATCCCGACCTGGGCTCAACAAAAATGGCCAGGTTTGAAACCCGTGGATTGGCTAAAACATCAATCCTATGGGTGGAATGTTGTATGTTACCATCCAACATAAGTTATTTTTTCAAGATATATTGTTTTTCTCCATAACGTCTTGAGTTGAAGTGCAGAGAATGACATTCAACTTTTACTAATTCAGATAAATCATATAAATTCACTAATATCAATTAGTGTGTGCATAGGCACTGGAAACGTTTCACAGTTCTCATTGCATCATCTCTTCGCGAGTTTTGACAATCCAGGAATAAAATCTGTAAACGTCCGCGAAAAACCATTGGTGGTGTTTCTAAAAAAAGATCGATAAGCCATCAATACTTGGTATACGATAACTTTAGCCTCGAAACATCCTCCCAAATGGTAGTCCTTCAATCAGTGATTCTTACTGTCATTATCCACAACAGAGAAATCTTGGGGAAGTCAGTCATACATGTCGTAAGGGATAGGGAAATATTGCCCTTCACCAGCTAGAAACCATATTAAATGACAGTCGGAGCGATAACCAAAAAAGTAGGCTTAACGTGAAAATAAAATTCTCAGTGCATGGCTCATTTACCCTCAAGACAACGCGGAAGTCGAAATCCAAAATATAACGTAATGATTGTGAGACATAACTTAAATGCACTACCCGGAAAACAATGACAGTTTGATCAGGCGATGAAAAATAATTTCAGTCACTTTTTCGATTGACTACAAAAATAAGGCTACATGTTTTTCATATTGTGAGACTCAACAGATTTGTATGGTTCGGTAGCAGATCTGTCATTTCGAAACAGAAAGACTAGCCTATTGAGCACCCACCTCTGTTCAACTAAAGCTTGGAAAAACGTACGTTTTTAGATTGAAAGATACTATATTTTTAATACAATGCTATGAAAAAAGACAGTCTTTCCTGTGCTACGTATCATAAGAATTTTCGAATTACAGAGACGAATTTCTCAAAAACTCAGAGCAACTTTGAGACCAAAATTCAATTTTTTCGAGCAACCACCACCTTCTTACCCAGTGGAGCTTAATCATCGGACCAACAACCAAAACTGCGGATGAACCGCTTACCGTAAAACACGTACTCCCAGTTTAGACTCATTTGCCTTTTTTGTCTCAAAACTTTTCAATTACGTTTTGGAAATTTTTGTTTATCCTACTCCTACCACAACAGGGACTTTCTTCCTTTCTAGAGTCCCATGAGGTCAAAGTCCGACTACATGAACACAGGGTTGATCCAAGTCAGTGTTTTCCTATGCCACACCAATATTCACAGTTCTGGGCGTGGGCTCTTCATTTCTGAGAAAAACAGCCACAGTAACGTCTATAAATCAACTTACTGTATTTGGAGGCCCGATTTTAACTGGTGTACTGTAAGTACCGATATAGCTGGTTTCATTCGACTCATTCAAGATAACCTGCGAAAAATATAACGATATGGTCGGTAAAAGTTTTCTAATCGATAAGTTATGCTATTTTCGAACTACAGTTTCCTATAAGTATGAACCGTTTTTCATATGGGCTGAAATTACACTACAAGATATTGACTCGATTACTAGGTTTTCTCTTCACTTTGCGCCATCATGAGCTTCGATGTCATGAATACAGGAGGGGTCTTGAACTGCTTGATTTCTGGTGAAATTTTCGTTTGACAAGAGCAAAGTATTATAAAATCAGAGTGCTATTCCTATTCTTTATGAAATGATTCTAGATTTAAAAAGTGGTAAAGATGTTAAATAGTTTCGTACTGTAGTATTTTGCATAGACTTCCTGACAAGTTCAACCTTGACCATTATCTTAAAAAAACTAAAAACCAGATATTTTAGTAGTTTAGTAAACTGAGCATTACAGAGAGGAGAATTCCGCACAAAATCCTGAATTCGCATACGTGATGATTGGAATTTTCTACGTTTCAGCAGTTTCTGGTCTGCAAACTAAGAATTTCTTTTCAGTTGAATATTCATTATATTCGGGAGACAATGTCCTATAATTTAGATTTGCCAGCTTTCCATAATCGTGCGTTGTACATTTGTTAAGAGATTGTGAAAAATAAAAAACGAAACGAGAAAAGTCAATTAAGATGACACTTCCCTATCAAATCCTGCAAATTTTTTCTGCAGTTCTACTGCACTATTCTACAATACTAAAGTTTTCATCAGATTTGAGTATCCTTTTGGAAGCTGTTGGCTTTTGTACATACTGTAACCTCATACAAAAAGGATGATAAATGCCACTTATAATAAATAGCATCGAATCTGCAAGTAAGCAAGAGTAGCTTACAAAGAAAAACAATATGAATCAATTTTGCAAAGCACTTACCAATCCTATGTCGTAGTGTACTTCATCTATAAGACCTCGGACGACATCAACTCCATTGTGGCGACAAACGAGCGGAGATCCAAGAGTGAGCTATAAAAGTTGATAAATCTATTTGTAGATCGTAGTTACGAAGCGCATATCCGTATTAGTATTTGTTCAGTTGTTCAAAGTAAATCTCTAATGGCATATATTTTCATCGGGGAAGAGTACTATCACAGGGTAAAAATCAGAAACTTCGAGATATGCTAACTTCTTCGAAAATGCAGATTTGTTTAAATAGTTTTCCTCGAGACCTATCAGTTAATATCATATTTGCGGCGTTTTCGAACAGAAAAGGCTAGTTCTCCTAGATCGAGAAATCATCTGGGCTGGGTCCAACCGTAGATCCAAATCTAAACTCCCGACACCCTAGGCCAATGCTTACCTATCCTACAACTGAATGTTGGATATATAACATCAAATTTTATCTTTCTGGTTCTTCAAAAAGCAATGCATGGAAAATATTAGCTTTCAGATAAACATCAACAAAAAGCACTTGATAGGACCCAGCAACCTCAGTAGCCTTACGATGACAGTATTTGTCCTTAGATATTCTTCAAAGCAAAATCTGCAGGAATATGCTGACAAATCGAAGCTTCGCGTATACCTGATCGCAAGAACTGTAACAGATATGAACAAGTGGAGAATCACATGCGGAAAAACCAGCAAACAAAGGGAAACTTTCTTGAAAGAAAACAATATCTCACCTGTGAGGTCTTGAACTTTATCAAGGTTAAAAACTGTGTACTTCAAACAGTAATACAGATAGACGTTTCTTAATGTGGAATATACACCTGATGATAACCTTTCCTCGTTAGCCGGTGCACCATTTTCGTCTGAACAGTCTGTGAAAGCTCACAGGGATCAATGCATCTCAGCTCACTTGAAGCGATGATTTTTCTTCCGAATCGAAAACGTCAGCTTTTAGTTTCCCGCCGTCCAACTGCGTTTCCACGTCGATCAATGTGATAGACTCTTTTAATCCTATAGAAATTCAATTAGACGACATTAAGGCAAGGATGAAATATTTTTTACTAGCTTCGTCTATAAAGACATTTCTGTCGCTCAAGTTCCATAGTCGTCTATAAGATAATAGTCCATCGGCCCGCGGGCGGCGGGCAACAAAGCATCGGCTGACTTCGAAAATTGGGACATCCGAAATGGCAAGTGGCGCCATAGTTTCACGAATTTGAACAGCTTCCTTGAGTTTTATCAGAGCCATAGCATGTAATTTGTAATTGAAGGGTATTTTATGATACCATTCAGGGATATGAATGTTTTGGACTTCCATTTCAAAATAATTCATAAATCGGCCGTCGGAATCGCGCTCAATAAAAAGAGCTGAAATTTCCTTCTCATTAACAATCCTGGATATGCCAACCCTAAAAAACAAATGTTCAACTTTCCGGTACAAATTATCTAGACTGTTGCAAAATAAAGATGACTGGTCTATATTATCAAGAGCTCAGAAGTCCTATCTATCCGAAAATTCGAGGCCATCATACTTGATCACATAATTTTCGGAAAATTTACTCGCTATCTTTTTGCATTAGACAAGAAACAGTTGTTAGCAAGAGCTGAGAGGTCTGAACAGTTTCGTTTTGTCGTGGTGTTGTCAGGAGCACTGCATCGCAGTCGTAAGCATAGGCTCCAGGTTTGAGCTTGAGCAGATGAATCGTCCAGTAGGTTTTCCTTTCCGCTGCATCACCGTTTTCAAAGGGTTTAGCCTATAATAGAATTCAAGTCTATCTTTGTGGCATAAATCATTCATTAGCTCCACAAGGAAGAAAAACTGAGAAAACTGATAATTTGAATTTCGCTTTGTTTGGGAAGGATGTCAACAGAAAGTATTTTCGTGTAATCAGGAAATTATGTTGCTAAGATACAATGAGAATATCTATGAGCTACTGGTATTTCACTTCCATATCGAAATTTGACTGGGTTTATCGGCCGGAATTGCATTCTTTTGCCGCGTTGAAACATAGTAAAATCATTGAGCTTTTTAGCTTGTGATTGACAGACTGTGATCAGCACACAAAAAATATCATATGGTATTTCGAAGAGTAATGAGCATCTTCCACACAGCATAGAGACTCAATTCTACAGATTCCTGAATGTTATTCAGCCATTTCATATTTGAAGCTTATCTCATGTGCGCAACAAATAATGCTCTATTCGAAGATCTATAGTAAGTGGTCAACCTCAGTTCATTTTGTATGAATTTGAAGCCGGTATGATGACTTTTATAATATCTGTGATCGTTACAGCATTATATTATTCAGCGGTCAAAAAGTTCAGTTCTTACCTGAGCAATAAAATAGCACAAAGCACTGACTATCGATAAAAAGAATACCAATCGGGTAACTGCGTTGGAAACCATTTCGGAGATAGCTATGTGAATAATATACTGTAATATTGTGCTTTTCCAGGTCCTATTTATTCAAAATCGAGCCGTGTTGTATCATGCTTTCTGTTGGATCACGCGTTTTTCCATGTGATCTGAAAGCGAAAAATGGGGCTTATTCCCTTTAAGCTTGTTCGTTAGGCTTGTCTCACAAAGAACGTTAGGCTGGTCTCACAAAGAACATTCAATATTTGCGATGTTCGTTTGCGACTCATCCATTTGATGCTGAGCGTTGACAATTTTTGAACATTGCTAATAGAGATGTTCATTTCGCTTTGCATTTTGTCCGACATTCCATTTTGTATCCTGTGATGAATAAATTGTCACATAACTGGAAGACCTGTAGCCTTTTAGCGCTGTATTAATACATGTTCATCCAAGTTCTAGACCTTAAACCATTATTTTCCTTATCATTTCATAGATTTTGCTACAATTTTTGACACAAACGACTTTCTCGGGTGGCGCGTAAAATCTCATTTCAAATCCGTTTCCTCGTGGCGTCGTTGCCTGTAGGTCAAGTTCTGGAGTGGTTTTGGAAGTTAATCTCCATTCGCACATCTATTGTATAGTGTAGAACTATATATGATCCGCCGAATATTTCCGTCCCCGGTAGACTTCCAACTGTATTTCACGTTTTCAAGCTTTCCATTTTTACGTAAAGTATAAAATATTCGAATATTGCTCGCTCACAAGTTTAATTGACAAAGTTTTGGAAGGCCAACAAAAGCACTTGGAAGATTATTGACTCATCTATAAATGTGAGGCTAAAATTCTGTGCCAAGTCATACAGTTATTTTGGCGGGGATGTTCTATAAAACACCCCCAGAAATCGTCAGTCTTATTATTCACAAATACAGTAAGCATTTATGGATAAAAAATCGCAAGCCTATTAAATTAAACCTGCATAGTGTTATTTCCAATTCGACTATCCGAATATGTGGATTTTTCGACTTCTGTGATTGTTCAACTGTATCCTTTCTTCGACTTTCATCCGTTTTTTCTGTTTTCGAATGTTCTACTTCTTGGAATGTCCGACAATCAATATCTACCTGAGGATTATCAAAATTTGATAACAAAAATGTGGTAACTAACACCAAAAAAATATGGGACGAAAAAGCTTATCGAGTATCGAAATGTATTTTTATTTGGTAAACTTCTCTATATTATAATCAAAATTTTTGTTTTTTTATGAATTTTGATTATGATCAAACATTTTCATTTATTGAAAATTTTGATCAAGACTGAAATTCCGGAAAAGAAAACGAAATTTAGTCGTTCAAATATTTTCATTTTGATTAATTTTAGTCGTCATAGAAAACTTTGATATTTGGAAATTTGAATGATTGAAAATTTAAACTTTTGGGAAGTATTAGCGAGGATAAAAAAAATTTTTTTGATTATCTAAAATGACGACAAAAATCTCGCGATTTCTTGAGAATTTTGATCATAATCAAGAAGTACCACGGTTCTGCAGATTTCGATCAAGGTCAAAATTTATTTCTGAAAATTTGATAATGATGAACAATTTTTATTTTCGCAAATTTCGACGACTATCAATTCTGCAGTAACTGTGGTGAGTTTTTATTCCTAGAAATTGTCGGAAAAATCACGTCGGTTGAGAAAACGGTAACTTATAAAAGTCGACAATTAATGCTCCGTGTTTTTAAAATCTTATCCTAACAGAAGCAGGATCATCAAAAACTTTTACTTCAAATCACTATATATATTTATCTAAACATTCTTCTTCCTTTTTTCGTACCCGAGTATATCACAATGTCTTCACTAACAGCAATCCGTTGTTGATCCATCAGCCAATCCAACAATATTGTTTTTATGGAATAGTAGAAATGATTTGGCTGAGCCGTACTTTCGCATTTTAATAAGTCAATTCTTCCGTATTTTTATGGACAAGTGATTCTTGACCATAGTCTTCCATCTGGGAAAAAAATCAAGTACAACCTTCTGGCCGGTTCACAAGAAGTACGAACAATAGAACGTAATTTCGTACCAGAATATGATGGTGTAATCATTCGAGGAAGCCCGTGGGAAAATGATACATCCAGTAAATTTTACTTTCTAATTTTTAGTGACGTGAGAACGTAATCGAGGTAACGAGACAGTCGAGACGTTTTTATTTACGACATTAGTCGAGGTAACGGGACGCAGTCAAGCAAGAGACACGTTTAGAGGTCCTGCGATAAGTAAAAATTATTCAGGTCTCAAAATGAGACATTTTACGTCTAAACATTCATTTCGCCGGAAAATTAGGATTGAGACAGCCACAGTACGCTAGAGGTCAGGAATTTCCAATTTTCTATCGGTTTCCAGCGATTCTGCTAGATCTTATGTAATTCATCTCAGGAGAGCCGCCAATTAATGAATAAACATTCATTTTCGTGAATGGATATTGGATTATCTTCTCGTCTAAAAAATGAAGTTTCTTTAATTTTTAATAGTAACTAGAAAAAGGTGAAAAAAGAGAAAAATCTTGATTATGTCAACAGCCGAACGCCTTATCATGGGTGGCCGCATAATTTCAATTCTCTTCCTCGTTTGAAGTAACGATTCCCAGAATGAAAACTGATAAGTCACGTTTGTGCGCACCGGCGAGCAGCAGATGCCACGTTGCGAACATGGATATTTATCTAATTCTTCAATTCGACACTTTTTTCATTCCGTTTTTGAATTTGTTTCTTTTAAAGGACAACCAACAGATGAAATTAAACGGTTCTTTTATGCCACGTAGCTCTGGAGCAATGATCTAGTAAACACATCTAGAATAGAAGCGTTGAGAAGCAATTTTGATTGGGGTTCGAAAAATTGTGATCGAAGATAGGAAACAAAGAATCAAAATTAACGTCCGACAAACAACAACCAAAATATTCAAGGGTCCATGAATCAACAATACAAAGAAATGTGAATTCGAAAAATATCACATTGGAATAATCAGTAAAATCATTAACCGAAGAAGCGGAATCGAAGGATTAGAAATTAAAATCAAAGCTCAAAGGTTTCAAGGGGGTTGGTAAAACGCAGCTCCGACGTGAATTATGCTTTTAGCAGTTCGTTTTATGCGATTTTCCTGATGTAGAAGGAACCTCAGCTCGATGTTTCATCCTTCGGATATAATTGCAGGTCATTTTGAAAGGATTCAATACTGGTGGTTCAATTGCATGTTCTCTTACCATCTGCGGCTAGACGGAAGGTTACATGTTACGTAAGGTATTTCGTTTCGCTCAGGGCTCATATTTTTACGAAAATTAGCATAAAAACATTCTATGGCAGTGAGTCACTGAATTCGCCGACTCGATCTCAGGAACATTAAAAAATGCTGAAGCATGCATCAGACAGATGATTGTGAGCACTAAAATAACGTCCACTAGAATATCATATCATGTTTAATATCCTAAGATGAAACACATAGTTTTCCATTGTTGACAGAGTGCAATCAGGTTATTAGAAAATATCATCAATAAAGCAGATAAAAGAAGGATATATTTGCATGGATACTTGCCATGCTGGAAAAAGGAGTGGATCAGATTTTCAAGAAGTCGTGTTTTTGAAAAATCCACTATTGTAATGTTGAACTTTTATTCTTTCATATTAAAAAATTTTTCATGTCAGTCGAAAAATATATTCTGCAGCTTCGTGCATTTTGTCCTTCCATAGTATTGTATCACCAAAGTAAAATTTTTGTGAATCAAAATTATATGCAAGCAAATGGTTGACTTAACTCAAATGTGGAGAAATGCTAAACCAATAGCAATACAGCATTGTAAGTCCAGTGAATGATTTGAATGTATGCGTCTAACTCTAGCTGAAAAAAAGTGAGAAATTGGTGTATTATAGTCACTTTGTTTTTTTTCAACTTATGCTTGTGATTGAAAGGGCGTTATTAGACACTATAAAAACCTGGGTTAGCTGCAAACTAACCCAGGTTTTAACCTTTTGACCTTTGGTTTGGAACCCAGGTTAACCCAGGTTCCAAACTAATAGGAGAATAATCTAAATTTATAGACTGAATTGCTGATCTTCAATCGTGCTTCATACTGGGTGCCCAGTTATTTTGGGTTCCTGTGTATACCTGGGAACCAGGTCAAATTCACAAGTGCAAGCTGGGTGCTACGATACCTAGACATTAGATTGCCGGACAATAGAGCACGGACATTAGAGCCCAGAGACATAAGAGCGGAGGATAATAGAGCACTGGGACAATATAGCACAATGACAGTAGAGTGTAGGACAATAGAGCACCGACATTAGAGCGCACTGACAATAGAAATAAGAAGAATTTGATCAGAATAAAATAAAAAAAACAAAAATAGAATAATGTCAAAAACAACTACATCTCAGCCCGAAAAAGCTTTCTCTAAATTTTTTCGTGTCTCTGAAGAAGTTCAGGTCAAAGCCAAAATATTTTTCCACCATGGAGTATTTCGTCAAAAGTTGCGAAAGACAAAAAAAAATCGCGGATATTTATCCTTGAACCTTCGGATAAAATTGTTTCATTTTATATTTGAATTCATCTTCAATTTCTAACTCGCATTCAGAATCATACACGCAGATTTTTGTCAGCTTTTGAAATGTAGCTGGTTGGTTAGTATCTTTTTTTCATGTTCAAAAAAAATTTAAAATTCGCATTCATTGCAGATCATGGAAAGTTTAGTTAAAATTTTTTCGAACACATAGATGCGCCGTGATTTCCCTGCACTCTATTGTCCTGCGCTCTAATGTCCCTGTGCTCTATTGTCCTGCGCCTTAATGTCCCTACTCTCTAATGTCCGCGCTCTAATATCCGGTTACGGGGTGCAACGTACGTTTTCAGGTGACCTGCTCACCTGAATTTCCAACAAAATATGATATGGGTACGATACATATACATACTCCAATGTTCAAATACTTGGTTGGGTATGCAAAATACCTGGGTAACATGAGTACAGTGAAGACTAGGTATCCAGCCAGATCATAAAATTTTCAAAGTGCAAAGCACTAAGCATCAGTTTCAGCTAGTCACTATGTCAAGATTTTTTTCTTGCAGAACTAACAATCCTCACATCAGGCTTAGGATTAGCTTATACTATAGTTTAAGCCCAGGTTCAATAACTGCAGTTTAGAAATAAAATTAGAAAACCATATGACACTACATGAGAGCTCTTTTAATGTGTCCTCATTTCTGTTTAACCAATGATTTTAATCGTTTTTCGATCTGGTCAATGACACTTTAATTTTGCTTTTTTCCAATTTCATAGCAAAAGCTCTCGATTTTGGCAAAATGTTGCTCATTTTGAAACAAGAGGTTGCTGCCTTTAGTTGCGCGTAACTACAATGTGGGTGATATTTTAAGTTTTCTTGTGTGTGGACATTATCACGAAACTTTTAAATTTATACTTTAAAACTGTTTCAAAAACAGCTATTTAAACTGACAACTTGTAATGTGTGGTTTCATAAGCAAAAAAGGAAAAAGTAGATGCGAAGAAATGCGAAGATGAAGGAAAGGCAAAGACAAAAGATGAAAATGTTAAAACATACATAAATGAAAATATTAACAATACAGCCAGAAAACGAAACAAAAAATAAATACATAGAAATAAAAATATAAGGTAAAGAATTCGCCATCACTCGTTAGGAATCGTTCAATTGGGAATTCCGTCAAGTAGGTAAAATTTTATTCTTCTGTAAAATAAATCAATTTTTGCTTTTATTTTCATCTTTTCATTCTAATGTAATTTTTTCGCAGTCTTTTCCACCTTCTCAATTAATTTTACTTCAAGCATTCTTTTTCCCTTCTTTCGGTTTTTGCACTTTTTTACTATTTCTTCCTATTTCCTTGGTAGATATTGGATTTTATTGTTCCTATTTGTTTGGATAGTACCGATCGGCATAATCTGAGAGTAGTAATCACACGGCTGTCGTGGCTGACGATTTCGGCAACTGTCTCAGTAGTAATACCGGCCCGCACTGGGGTAGACAAAATATGTCCATGTAGAAACTACAGGCTGCAAAGCTTGTGGCCTATACTGTGCAGAGCGATACAGGAGTATGGAAAGTAGGCATGGAACTTTAACGTTGTTATATCCTAGTCCCAAATCATTTATCCCCATTTTGTCACTTTTCCGAATTTTTCCCATTAAAAAATTTCTTGGATTCAGTCGGTGAATGCACTTCTGGATTGGGCCTTAGTTTCCACTTTCGGTCGGAAGGTATAACTTCAATGTGTCGGAAAACGATCGACAGGAGCCACCAACCATACCAAACAGAACTAAAATTTCAGATCCGTTCGATAACGTTCCATCGATTACATTCCGTTCCATTCCAACGGAAAAGGCAAGTATAAATAAGCCTCGAATACACTGCCGAAAAATCTGTTTTTTATAAAATACTACGTTTTACTTTCCTCTTTTCAGGCCTATTTATAATTGTGTTTTTCGGCAGAACGGAACGGGAGCAGTTTTTCCGACTGATGAGAAAGTATAACAGTTTTTATCGGCTGGCCAGACGACTGAAATTACGTCTGCAGTAAATCATATTCAACCGGACTGAAAAATTAAAAATTTTCGTTGGAAATCGTCGGTCTGTATACGAACTCTCACCGAAAAATTAAACTTTCATCTTCATCATGTGGGTGAATTTCGCATGTTTTTCGAAGTTAAAAATATTTTTCAGCGAATTTAAACAGGGCTAACAATTTTTCTTGTCCTGTTCCATACGCGATTTCCGTCGGAATTTCAATTACGGAAAGGAGTCAACATTTTTTCCCTTTTTTCCTCTAGCTGTTTTGTCGCTTTTAAAGATAGATGCTTTATTCAAGTGTTTTTGAGCTATTTCAAACATTGTGATATTTTTAGAGACGTTGATTCATCTAAATTCAAGAAAAAACTTGAATTTTCGAGTTCGAAGCATCGTTCTTTCTCTAATGGGGTCTTTAAAATGCAGAAAAAATTTAGGACATGGTTTTCACTCATTGTGGAAACAAATGTTGGGAGTTCAGAACCGTAAAGACCCATTTTGGTGAAAATTTTCAGGTGCTTCGCGCTGCTTGTGAGTATTATTGTCATTGTTTTCTGTCAAACGTGGCCGTTAACATATTTATTTCTAATTACTAATCAACTTCCAACAGTTTCTATCAAATGTATCACCTCATCCCTTTTTTTAACTTGGGTCACCAATGCTTTTTTCCGAGAATCTGTCACATAGGATTGTAACAATCAAAATCGAGTGAGTCTCTTATTCTCGCTGTGTGCCAGAAAGATGGAGTGAAAGTCAGTATTTTGCCCTGAAATTTAGATTTTTCATCAATCCTCTCAATTTTTCTCTCGCTGACTTGGAATTTTTCAAACGTTTTCAACTTTAACTTCTGCATTTATAAATTATGAGGATTAAGAGCATCATTTTACCGTATATCTAGATCTTCTGTCTGGCAATGTTTCTCACAAAGATTCATTTTACTGCTCTACAATATACATGGTGAGCCAAAAAAAGGCGACTGGCGCTGACTTTCACAACTTTCAAACGGATAAAGCTTTTAAAATGCGGATTGCCGCGTTAGAATGCCCTGTTCGTCTTTCTTACAAGGGTCTAATTTTACGTATGTAAATTCAGATTTTTACAGAAAATTTGGAAGGAGGGCGGAATGGTGGTTAAGATTTCAGGGCAAAACATGCAACCGGAAAGAGATAGACAGATATAAGTTCCGTCTCTGGCATCACTCATATGGTCTTGAAACAAAGGTTATGGGATGGAAAGGCAACCGAAGATCATCAGCCCTGATGCAGGTCAAAGTGGATTTGGCAGAATACCATCAAGGTCAAGCCCACGCTGAGTTCTCAATCTGTAGGCATCCAGATCAAGAGGTCGTGCACATGGATAACTTTGTGGACATTCTGGTATGTCTGGGGTATGCCAAACGTAAAAGGTTGGTTCCAGCCTGATTAGGTGATTCAGTGAGTAGCTGATTAGGTCCGTTCATTCTATTTATCAACACCAAATCGCACTTTGATACCAAGGCCAAAAAAGCCACTTTCCTCCGATTTTTTTTTGAGGCCGGGGAGTCCCAAAATTTAGGTATAGGTTAACCAAATTTGGGGTTCTCCCAATCCCCACCCCAATTACTGGTATGACAAAGATTGATTGGTGGCACCCATAAAACCCCAGCGAAAACCAAATACTTGAGTTGATCCATCATTCTGGATTGCCCAAAAACCGACTTTCCCCCAAATAACAAATCTTTTAGGAAAAAATATTCATAGTGGATGGAGCGCTGGAAGAAAAACAAAAAACTGTACAAAAACATGCGCCAAAAAAGAACGGAGATCCGAAGAAAACACAAACGAAAATCCTTGCATTTTTTGCATTCCTTGCATTAAGACAAGAATCATACTTTTTAGAAATGAAAATTATATGGAATTTTTTGAAGTGAAAATAAGTTTACGAAAAATAGGGAGCAGCCAGGAGTCGAACCTGAGTTACCAGCATTGGGGGCTGATGTCCTCACCACTAGACCACCACACCATGAGGTGAACCCAGATACAAAATCGTAGCCTAGGGGAGCACCTTAATCTGGGTTCACCTCGTGGTGTGGTGGTCTAGTGGTGAGGACATCAGCCCCGAATGCTGGTAACTCAGGTTCGACTCCTGGCTGCACCCTATTTTCCAAAAAAAAAGAATCATACTGTATCGTTTGAGTATGCTTGTGTCGGCCATGAGGAGTGCAAGCATCCATACTCACGCAAGAAAAATATGCAGGAGCATCCATACTTCAGCATTTTTGCCATCACAAATGCAACACATGCAACGCAAGCCTTGGGTACAAAGCATAACACAAAATGTGATATATTTCGGAATTTTCTTGAAAATCTTGCTTTTTCCGCATTGCACAATTGATATCTCAATTTCTTCACTGTTGCAATTTATTTGAATTCAAATGTAAACAAAAAAATAATCTCACTAACAAAACCACAAACTATGTGTAAAAAATTTGTTACAGTAACCGTCACACAAGTCAATAATGAAAATAATATTCAGTCAAATATATGACGTTTTGCCTTGCTGATCAATCTAGTTCATTAATTTCTTCCATCATATTGGATTTTGAAAATTTTGATCCTCTGTATAGAAAAACGTCAAAACGTCGTTTAGACATAAATCGAACATGCTGAGTTCAAAAACTGCAAAATCAAAACGCTATCTCGCACAGAACTCCACTTATAGCTGTTTACTTTTGCCTAAATCACATGTATGCAAATTTTTAGCTCATGTTGCAATATTTTTAAACAATGAATGCACGAACTGAGGGGGTGTGTAGAAAAACAAGCTCACTTCAGGGTGCAACTCAATATTTGAAAACCTCAAAAAACTTTTTTTGCGCACATTTACGCTTGGTTTAAACTTAGTTTACACTTTTTTCAAAATAATAAGAGATGTTACTCTGAGACTTTTACTTAGCTGTCAAACAAAAAAAGAATTAACTTTTTATCACTAGTAGAACGTGAGATATTTTTGTCCCTCATACCCCAACTCAGCCAGATTTGCCTATTTTTTATTATGATCAAGTTTACAGCGCACATCTTCAAATCACCAAGTGGAACTTTGTACAACTTGACGAGTTGCTTCGCCGTCTTGTTCTAGTGGTTATCGCCTCCGACTGCTAGTCTCAAGAAACCAGGTTCGATTCCAGTTGTAACCCGAAACTGAATTTCTGGTAGCTGGCGCGGGCAGACACAGCCTTTCATCCTCGCGGTGTAGATAAATTTTGTCGTGAAAAATTAAAAAATCTTCATGAGCTGCAACCAATGGAACAAGAATCATTTAGAAAGACCGAATATTTGCAAAGTTATTACTGGTCCGAGTTTTGAGGTTTTTTTTTACACTGGATTAAGGTCACTTTCGCATATTTTGAAAAAATTCGGAGGCTGTCCAGACATGTGACCCTACTGAAGATATGAATACCACAATTGAGCTAATCAGTTAGAACAATCGTTGCATCTAAGAATCGGAATTTTCACTTTTATAGTTTGTTTAATAACCTAGGCCACACTAGGACTAGAGTATCCTTAGTGGAATCAGTTGTAGCTCGCATCGAGTTCTATATTGTTGCCAAATTTCAGCCTTGGATGTCCCATGGGTCGTTGGAAATCTTGTCTCAAACGCGATTCTTGGCGTGCCCAAAGTGAATAATTTTGTAGTTTAGCAGTAACGTGCTAGCTACGATATTGTTTATCAGCAAATTATAAATATCAAAAATACTACTTGCTTTCCACTTTCATTATTTAGAAGCATTTCATGAAAAACAGACTACATTTTCAGTAAGAAATACACATTCCTCATACAAAATTACACTAAGCGACATCAAATTGTACAAAATGGAAGATTTTTGCTTTCAGATTTTGAAGACGTGTCAGTTGGTGCTCTTTCCAGGTTTTCAAACAGGCTGAATCACTCGACCCCAGGTTTTGTGTTCTTTAATTTCTTTTTGATTTTAGTGTTAAAGGGCTTCCTGGGTGGCGCCGTAGCTGTCCCACCATTGGCCAATGTCGGGGTAAGTGTAACCATCCCGACCAGGGCTCAACAAAAATGGCCGGGTTCGGAACACATGGATTGGCTGAAACATCAATCCTACAGGTGGAATGTTGTATGTTACCATACAACATCCCTTCCCCCTTGGAGCAACAGGAGGGCCCCTGGTACGGTCACCAGTGTTGAAGGGTTTCCTGGGTGGCGCCATAGCTGTCCCACCATTGGCCAATGTCGGTCTAGGTGCAACCATCCCGACCAGGGCTCAACGAAAATGGCCGGGTTCAGAACACATGGATTGGCTGAAACATCAATCCTACAGGTGGAATGTTGTATGTTACCATTCAACATCCCTCCCCCCTTGGAGCAACAGGGGGGCCCCTGGTATGGTCACCAGTGTTGAAGGGCTTCCTGGGTGGCGCCATAGCTGTCCCACCATTGGCCAATGTCGGGGTAAGTGTAACCATCCCGACCAGGGCTCAACGAAAACGGCCGGGTTCGGAACACATGGATTGGCTGAAACATCAATCCTACAGGTGGAATGTTGTATGTTACCATACAACATCCCTTCCCCCTTGGAGCAACAGGAGGGGCCCCTGGTACGGTCACCAGTGTTGAAGGGTTTCCTGGGTGGCGCCATAGCTGTCCCACCATTGGCCAATGTCGGTCTAGGTGCAACCATCACGACCAGGGCTCAACGAAAATGGCCGGGTTCAGAACACATGGATTGGCTGAAACATCAATCCTACAGGTGGAATGTTGTATGTTACCATACAACATCCCTCCCCCCTTGGAGCAACAGGGGGGCCCCTGGTATGGTCACCAGTGTTGAAGGGCTTCCTGGGTGGCGCCATAGCTGTCCCACCATTGGCCAATGACGGGGTAAGTGTAACCATCCCGACCAGGGCTCAACAAAAATGGCCTGGTTCGGAACACATGGATTGGCTGAAACATCAATCCTACAGGTGGAATGTTGTATATTACCATACAACATCCCTTCCCCCTTGGAGCAACAGGGGGGCCCCTGGTACGGTGACCAGTGTTGAAGGGTTTCCTGGGTGGCGCCATAGCTGTCCCACCATTGGCCAATGTCGGGCTAGGTGCAACCATCCCGACCAGGGCTCAACAAAAATGGCCGGGTTCGGAACACATGGATTGGCTAAAACATCAATCCTACAGGTGGAATGTTGTATGTTACCATACAACATTGGTGTTTTTTTCAAGATATATTGTTTTTCTCCATAACGTCTTGAATTGAAGTGCAGAGAATGACATTCAACTTTTACTAATTCAGATAAATCATATAAATTCACTAATATCAATTAGTGTGTGCATAGGCACTGGAAACGTTTCACAGTTCTCATTGCATCATCTCTTCGCGAGTTTTGACAATCCAGGAATAAAATCTGTAAACGTCCGCGAAAAACAATTGGTGGTGTTTCTAAAAAAAGATCGATAAGCCATCAATACTTGGTATACGATAACTTTAGCCTCGAAACATCCTCCCAAATGGTAGTCCTTCAATCAGTGATTCTTACTGTCATTATCCACAACAGAGAAATCTTGGGGAAGTCAGTCATACATGTCATTAGGGATAGGGAATATTGCCCTTCACCAGCTACAAACCATATTAAATGACAGTCGGAGCGATAACCAAAAAAGTAGGCTTAACGTGAAAACAAAATTCTCAGTGCATGGCTCATTTACCCTCAAGACAACGCGGAAGTCGAAATCCAAAATATAACGTAATGATTGTGAGACACAACTTAAATGCACTACCCGGAAAACAATGACAGTTTGATCAGGCGATGAAAAATAATTTCAGTCACTTTTTCGATTGACTACAAAAATAAGGCTACATGTTTTTCATATTGTGAGACTCAACAGATTTGTATGGTTCGGTAGCAGATCTGTCATTTCGAAACAGAAAGACTAGCCTATTGAGCACCCACCTCTGTTCAACTAAAGCTTGGAAAAACGTACGTTTTTAGATTGAAAGATACTATATTTTTAATACAATGCTATGAAAAAAGACAGTCTTTCCTGTGCTACGTTTCATAAGAATTTTCGAATTACAGAGACGAATTTCTCAAAAACTCAGAGCAACTTTGAGACCAAAATTCAATTTTTTCGAGCAACCACCACCTTCTTACCCAGTGGAGCTTAATCATCGGACCAACAACCAAAACTGCCGACGAACCGCTTACCGTAAAACACGTACTCCCAGTTTAGACTCATTTGCCTTTTTTGTCTCAAAACTTTTCAATTACGTTTTGGAAATTTTTGTTAATCCTACTCCTACCACAACAGGGACTTTTTTCATTTCTAGAGTCCCATGAGGTCAAAGTCCGACTACATGAACACAGGGTTGATCCAAGTCAGTGTTTTCCCATGCCACACCAATATTCACAGTTCTGGGCGTGGGCTCTTCATTTCCGAGAAAAACAGCCACAGTAACGTCTATAAATCAACTTACTGTATTTGGAGGCCCGATTTTAACTGGTGTACTGTAAGTACCGATATAGCTGGTTTCATTCGACTCATTCAAGATAACCTGCGAAAAATATAACAATATGCTCGGTAAAAGTTTTCTAATCGATAAGTTATGCTATTTTCGAACTACAGTTTCCTATAAGTATGAACCGTTTTTCATATGGGCTGAAATTACACTACAAGATATTGACTCGATTACTAGGTTTTCTCTTCACTTTGCGCCATCATGAGCTTCGATGTCATGAATACAGGAGGGGTCTTGAACTGCTTGATTTCTGGTGAAATTTTCGTTTGACAAGAGCAAAGTATTATAAAATCAGAGTGCTATTCCTATTCTTTATGAAATGATTCTAGATTTAAAAAGTGGTAAAGATGTTAAATAGTTTCGTACTGTAGTATTTTGCATAGACTTCCTGACAAGTTCAACCTTGACCATTATCTTAAAAAAACTAAAAACCAGATATTTTAGTAGTTTAGTAAACTGAGCATTACAGAGAGGAGAATTCCGCACAAAATCCTGAATTCGCATACGTGATGATTGGAATTTTCTACGTTTCAGCAGTTTCTGGTCTGCAAACTAAGAATTTCTTTTCAGTTGAATATTCATTATATTCGGGAGACAATGTCCTATAATTTAGATTTGCCAGCTTTCCATAATCGTGCGTTGTACATTTGTTAAGAGATTGTGAAAAATAAAAAACGAAACGAGAAAAGTCAATTAAGATGACACTTCCCTATCAAATCCTGCAAATTTTTTCTGCAGTTCTACTGCACTATTCTACAATACTAAAGTTTTCATCAGATTTGAGTATCCTTTTGGAAGCTGTTGGCTTTTGTACATACTGTAACCTCATACAAAAAGGATGATAAATGCCACTTATAATAAATAGCATCGAATCTGCAAGTAAGCAAGAGTAGCTTACAAAGAAAAACAATATGAATCAATTTTGCAAAGCACTTACCAATCCTATGTCGTAGTGTACTTCATCTATAAGACCTCGGACGACATCAACTCCATTGTGGCGACAAACGAGCGGAGATCCAAGAGTGAGCTATAAAAGTTGATAAATCTATTTGTAGATCGTAGTTACGAAGCGCATATCCGTATTAGTATTTGTTCAGTTGTTCAAAGTAAATCTCTAATGGCATATATTTTCATCGGGGAAGAGTACTATCACAGGGTAAAAATCAGAAACTTCGAGATATGCTAACTTCTTCGAAAATGCAGATTTGTTTAAATAGTTTTCCTCGAGACCTATCAGTTAATATCATATTTGCGGCGTTTTCGAACAGAAAAGGCTAGTTCTCCTAGATCGAGAAATCATCTGGGCTGGGTCCAACCGTAGATCCAAATCTAAACTCCCGACACCCTAGGCCAATGCTTACCTATCCTACAACTGAATGTTGGATATATAACATCAAATTTTATCTTTCTGGTTCTTCAAAAAGCAATGCATGGAAAATATTAGCTTTCAGATAAACATCAACAAAAAGCACTTGATAGGACCCAGCAACCTCAGTAGCCTTACGATGACAGTATTTGTCCTTAGATATTCTTCAAAGCAAAATCTGCAGGAATATGCTGACAAATCGAAGCTTCGCGTATACCTGATCGCAAGAACTGTAACAGATATGAACAAGTGGAGAATCACATGCGGAAAAACCAGCAAACAAAGGGAAACTTTCTTGAAAGAAAACAATATCTCACCTGTGAGGTCTTGAACTTTATCAAGGTTAAAAACTGTGTACTTCAAACAGTAATACAGATAGACGTTTCTTAATGTGGAATATACACCTGATGATAACCTTTCCTCGTTAGCCGGTGCACCATTTTCGTCTGAACAGTCTGTGAAAGCTCACAGGGATCAATGCATCTCAGCTCACTTGAAGCGATGATTTTTCTTCCGAATCGAAAACGTCAGCTTTTAGTTTCCCGCCGTCCAAATGCGTTTCCACGTCGATCAATGTGATGGACTCTTTTAATCCTATAGAAATTCAATTAGACGACATTAAGGCAAGGATGAAATATTTTTTACTAGCTTCGTCTATAAAGACATTTCTGTCGCTCAAGTTCCATAGTCGTCTATAAGATGATAGTCCATCGGCCCGCGGGCGGCGGGCAACAAAGCATCGGCTGACGTCGGAAATTGGGACATCCGAAATGGCAAGTGGCGCCATAGTTTCACGAATTGGAACAGCTTCCTTGAGTTTTATCAGAGCCATAGCATGTAATTTGTAATTGAAGGGTATTTTATGATACCATTCAGGGATATGAATGTTTTGGACTTCCATTTCAAAATAATTCATAAATCGGCCGTTGGAATCGCGCTCAATAAAGAGAGCTGAAATTTCCTTCTCATTAACAATCCTGGATATGCCAACCCTAAAAAACAAATGTTCAACTTTCCGGTACAAATTATCTAAACTGTTGCAAAATTAAGCTGATAAGACTAAATGAAGATGATTGTGTTATCTTATCAAGACCTCAGAAGTCCTATCTATCCGAAAATTCGAGGCCATCATACTTGATCACATAATTTTCGGAAAACTTACTCGCTGTCTTTTTGCATTAGACAAGAAACAGTTGTTAGCAAGAGCTGAGAAGTCTGAACAGTTTCGTTTTTTCGTGGTGTTGTCAGGAGCACTGCATCGCAGTCGTAAGCATAGGCTCCAGGTTTGAGCTTGAGCAGATGAATCGTCCAGTAGGTTTTCCTTTCCGCTGCATCACCGTTTTCAAAGGGTTTAGCCTATAATAGAATTCAAGTCTATCTTTGTGGCATGAATCATTCATTAGCTCCACAAGGAAGAAAAACTGAGAAAACTGATAATTTGAATTTCGCTTTGTTTGGGAAGGATGTCAACAGAAAGTATTTTCGTGTAATCAGGAAATTATGTTGCTAAGATACAATGAGAATATCTATGAGCTACTGGTATTTCACTTCCATATCGAAATTTGACTGGGTTTATCGGCCGGAATTGCATTCTTTTGCCGCGTTGAAACATAGTAAAATCATTGAGCTTTTTAGCTTGTGATTGACAGACTGTGATCAGCACACAAAAAATATCATATGGTATTTCGAAGAGTAATGAGCATCTTCCACACAGCATAGAGACTTATAGTCTGTTTTTTAAATGCTTGTAACCGAAAAAAGATGAAATAAAGTATACATTGTTTGTTCAACTACCGCATAGGCGCACACTATACTGTATTACGGGAAAAACGCAGCAAGTGAAATTTGACGGAATTGAAAGCTATCAGTTAGGAAAAAATTTGGAAGTGAGAAAAAAATTTGAAAATGGTTCTTATTTGATGAAAAAAATGTGGTAGTTGAGATCGTGATACAATTGGTGTGCTTTGGGAAGTTGAAATCTCAAAATTCGGTGCATCGCGCCTCTGCGCTGGTGATTTGTTGAGCTTCCTTTGCGTAAAGCGAATGTTTTTTAGCCGAGCAAAATTTTTTTGACATTTCTCGCACGGGACGGAAATCATTTTTAAGAGTTACCGAGTTTAGTTAAGAGTTTAGTCAGAGTTTACTGCCGCCGGTTAATCGATTCCTAACATACAGTCAACAACCATATTATCTCGGCACGAAATACTGCATGCGTACTTACTTTCAGCATTTTCGCGTTACAAGCATTTTGAAAAAACGTACTATAATTCCACAGATTCCTGAAAATTATTCAGCCATTTGATCTTTGAAGCTTATCTCATGTGCTCAAGAAATAATTCTCCATTCGAAGATCTATAGTAAGTGGTCATGTTCATTTGATTTTGTATGAACTTGAAGCCGGTATAGTCAATTTTATAATATGCATGATCGCTTCTGCATTATATTATTCAGCAGTCAAAAAGTTCAGTTCTTACCTGAGCAATAAAATAGCACAAAGCACTGACTATCGATAAAAAGAATACCAATCGGGTAACTGCGTTGGAAACCATTTCGGAGATAGCTATGTGAATAATATACTGTAATATTGTGCTTTTCCAGGTCCTATTTATTCAAAATCGAGCCGTGTTGTATCATGCTTTCTGTTGAATCACGCGTTTTTCCATGTGATCTGAAAGCGAAAAATGAGGCTTATTCCCTTTAAGCTTGTTCGTTAGGCTTGTCTCACAAAGAACGTTAGGTTAGTCTCACAAAGAACGTTCAATGTTTGCGATGTTCGTTTGCGACTCACCCATTTGATGCTGAGCGTTGATCATTTTCGAACATAGCTCATGGAGATGTTTATTTTGCTCTGCATTTTGGTACAACATTCCATTTTCTATCCTGGGATGAATAATTTCTCACAACACTGGAAAATCTGTGGCCTTCGCGCTCTAGTAATAAGACATGCTAATCCAAGTTCTAGACCTTAGACCACAATTTACCTAATCATTTCATGGATCTTGCTACAATTTTTGACACAAACGACTTTCCCGGGTGGCGTGTAAAATCTCATTTCAAATCCGTTTCCTCGTGGCGTCGTTGCCTGTAGGTCAAGTTCTGGAGTGGTTTTGGAAGTTAATCTCCATTCGCACATTTATTGTATAGTGTAGAACTATATATGATCCGCCGGAGATTTCCGCCATCGGTAGACTTCCAACTTTATCTCATCTTTCCAAGCTTTAAATTTTTGCGTCAAGTATGAAATATTCAAACATTGCCCACTCACAAATTTTATTGACATATAGTTTTAGAAAGCCAGCAAAAGCACTTGGAAGATGATTGACTCACCTATAAATGTGAGACAAAAATTATGTGCAGGCCATGCACTTATTTTAACGAGGAAGTTCCATAAGACTACCCCAGAAATCGCTAGTCATACGATTCACAAATACAGTAAGCTTTTATGAACGAAAAATCGCCAGCCTGTTAAATTAAGCCTGCATAGTGTTATTTCCAATTCGACTATCCGAATATCTGGATTTTTCGACTTCCGTGATTGTTCAACTGTATCCCTTTTTGGACTTTGATTGGTTAATTCCTATTCTCGATTGTTCTACTTCTTGGAGTGTCCGACAATCAATATCTACCTGAGGATTATCATAATTTGATAACAAAAATGTGGTAACTAACACTAAAAAAATATGGGAGGAAAAAGCTTATCGAGTATCGAAATGTATTGGTGCGTGTCAACATTTTTTATTCGGTAAACTTCCCTATATTATAATCAAAATTTTTGTTTTTTTATGAATTTTGATTATGATCAAACATTTTCATTTATTGAAAATTTTGATCAAGACTGAAATTCCGGAAAAGAAAACAAAATTTAGTATTTCAAATATTTTCATTTTGATTAATTTTAGTCATCATAGAAAACTTTGATATTTGGAAATTTGAATGATCGAAAATTTAAACTTTTGGGAAGTATTAGCGAGAATAAAAAAAGTTTTTTTGATCATCTAAAATGACGACAAAAATCTCGCGATTTCTTGAGAATTTTGATCATAATCAAGAAGTACCACGGTTCTGCAGATTCTGATCAAGGTCAAAATTAATTTCTGAAAATTTGAAAATGATGAACAATTTAGATTTTTCGGAAATTTCGACGACTATCAATTCTGCAGTAACTGTGGTGAGTTGTTATTTCTAGAAATTGTCGGAAAAATCACGTCGGTTGAGAAAACGGTAACTTATAAAAGTCGACAATTAATTCTCCGTGTTTTTAAAATCTTATCCTAACAAAAGCAGGATCATCAAAAACTTATACTTCAAATCACTATATATATTTATCTAAACATTCTTCTTCCTTTTTTCGTACCCGAGTATATCACAATGTCTTCACTAACAGCAATCCGTTGTTGATCCATCAGCCAATCTAACAATATTGTTTTTACGGAATAGAAGAAATGATTTGGCTGAGCCGTACTTTCGCATTTTACTAAGTCAATTCTTCCGTATTTTGTATGAACAAATGATTCTTGACCATAGTCTTCCATCTGGGAAAAAAATCAAGTACAACCTTCTGGCCGGTTCACAAGAAGTACGAACAATAGAACGTAATTTCGTACCAGAATATGATGGTGTAATCATCGGAGGAAGCCCGTGGGAAAATGATACATCCAGTAAATTTTACTTTTTAATTTTGTGACGTCAGAACGTAATCGAGGTAACGGACAGTCGAGATGTTTTTATTTACGACATTAGTCGATGTAACGGGACGCAGTCAAGCAAGAGACACGTTTAGAAGTCCTGCGATAAGTAAAAATTATTCAGGTCTGAAAATGAGATATTTTACGTCTAAACATTCATTTCGCCGGAAAACTAGGATTGAGACAGCCACAGTACGCTAGAGGTCAGGAATTTCCAATTTTTTATCGGTTTCCAGCGATTCTGCTAGATCTTATGTTATTCATCTCAGGAGAGCCGCCAATTAATGGATAAACATTCATTTTGGTCAACGGATATTGGATTATCTTTTCGTCTAGAAAATGAAGTTTTTTTAATTTTTAATAGTAACTAGAAAAAGGTGAAAAAAGAGAAAAATCTTGATTATGTCAACAGCGGAACGCCTTATCATAGGTGGCCGCATAATTTCAACTCTCTGCTAAATGAAGTTTTACAGTAGTCGTTTTACAGTAGTCGCATAATTTCAATTCTCTTCCTCGTCTGGAGCAGCGATTCCCAGAATTAAAAACTGATAAGTCACGTTTGTGCAAAACGGCGAGCAGCATAAGATGCCACGTTGTGAACATGGATATTTATCTAATTCTTCAATTCGACACTTTTTTCATTCCATTTTTGAACTTGTTTCTTTTGAAGGACAACAAACAGATGAAATTAAACGGTTTTTTTTCTATATGCCACGTAGTTCTGGAAGTTTGTGAGTATACGCAACTGTCAGCAATGATTTAGTAAACACATCTAGAATAGAAGCATTGAGAAGCGATTTTGATTGGGGTTTCATTTTTCGTCAGTTTTCAGTTCACAGTTAATTTGTAAAGACATTATCAGCGAAAAAAACTAATTGTGTGTCATGGTTATTCAGAAGAGTAAGATTTAAGCTGCTGCTGTAAATTCAAAAATCACAAAATTGCTTCTGTACTCAATCTACATTACATAAGTTTTTGTTCAAATTTGGTTTAGTGGCTAACTATCTTTCAGTCCTAAAATACAAAATAGTTAAAAATTGATATGACGAGCGCCTTCAACAAAGTCTAAGCATTCGAAAAAATAATAGATTGCTAAGCTGACTTAGTACATGACCATCAAACTCTATGAGAACCAACTATTTTCTATTTGATGACTTCGATGAAATTCAGATTGAACTAAATATTCGAATTTTTCCTGACGACATACTAGCGCACTTTATGCTCCACGAATGACCATAACCCGGCTGCGAGAAACTTTGCGATGGAAGTCAGCAAACCTAAACCTTAACCTGCGGCTATATATATAGTCAGCAAGGTTAATTAGATTGCACTAATTATGAGTCGCAGAAAACTCAACAAAATGCTGAAAAATAAAAAAAATCGGGATTAAAGAGGCCTCTAATGACGAAAGCCGTTTAGTGGACATGATTTAAAGTTACATTGGTTAAGGCTGCAATAAAACTATCGTGCAATCACAACCATTCGAAAAATCGTGATCGAAGATCGGAAACAAAGAATTAAAATTAATATCCGACAAACAACAATCAGAATATTCAACAGTCTATGAATCAGCAATACAAAGAAATGTGAATTCGAAAAATATCACATTGGAAAAATCAGTAAAATCAATAACGAAAAGAGCGGAATCGTAGAATTAGAAATTAAAATCAAAGCTCAAAGGTTTCAAAGGGGTTGGTTAAACGCTGCTCTGACGTGAATTATGCTTTTAGCAGTTCGTTTTATGCGATTTTTCTGATGTAGAAGGAACCTCAGCTCGATGTTTCATCCTTCGGATATAAATGCTGGTTATTATGAAAATATTTAACACTAGTTGTTCAATTGCATGTTCCCTTACCATCTGCGGCTAGACGGAAAGTTATAACTTACATATGGTATTTTGTTTCGCTCAGAGCTCATATTTTTACGAAAATTTGCATAAGAACATTCTACGGCAGTGAGTTACTAAATTCGCCGACTCGATCTCAGAAACATTAGAAAATGCTGAAACATGCATCAGACAGATGATTATGAGAACTAAAATAATGTCTACTAGAATATCGTATCATGTTTAATATCCTAAGATGAAACACATAGTTTTCCATGTGTGAACAGAGTTCAATCAGGTTATTAGAAAATGTCATCAATAATGCAGATAAAATAAGAATATATTTTCTTAAATACTTGCCATGCTAGAAAAAGCAGTAGACCGGATTTTTAAGAAATTGTGTTTTTGAAAAATCCACTATTGTAATGTTGGATTTTCATTCTTTCACATTAAAAAATTTTTCATGTCAGTCGAAAAATATATTCGGCAGCTTCGGGCATTTTGTCTTTCCATAGTATTGTATCACCAAAGTAAAATTTTTGTGAATCAAAATTATATGCAAGCAAATGGTTGACTTAACCCAAATGTGGAGAAATGCTAAACCAATAGCAATATAGCTTTGTAAGTCCAGTGAATGATTTGAATGTATGTGTCTAACTCTAGCTGAGAAATAGTGAGAAATTGGTGTATTATAGTCACTTTGTTTTTTTTCAACTTATGCTTGTGATTGAAAGGGCGTTATTAGGCACTATAAAAACCTGGGTTAGCTGCAAACTAACCTAGGTTTTAACCTTTTGACCATTGGTTTGGAACCCAGGTTAACCCAGGTTCCAAACTAAAAGGAGAATAATCTAAATTTTTTGACTGAATTGCTGATCTTCAATCGTGCTTCATACTGGGTGCCCAGTTATTTTGGGTTCCTGTGTATACCTGGGAACCAGGTCAAATTCACAAGTGCAAGCTGGGTGCTACGATACCTAGACATTAGATTGCCGGACAGTAGAGCACGGACATTAGAGCCCAGAGACATAAGAGCGGAGGATAATAGAGCACTGAGACAATATAGCACAATGACAGTAGAGTGTAGGACAATAGAGCACCGACATTAGAGGGCAGGGACAAAAGAACCCAGAAAAATTAGATCAGAACAAAATAAAAAAACAAAAATAGAATAATGTCAAAAACAACTACATCTCAGCCCGAAAAAGGTTTCTCTAAATTTTTTCGTGTCTCTGAAGAAGTTCAGGTCAAAGCCAAAACATTTTTCCACCATAGAGTATTTCGTCAAAAGTTGCGAAAGACAAAAAAATCGCGGATATTTATCCTTGAACCTTCGGATAAAATTGTTTCATTTTATATTTGAATTCATCTTCAATTTCTAACTCGCATTCAGAATCATACACGCAGATTTTTGTCAGCTTTTGAAATGTAGCTGGTTGGTTAGTATCCTTTTTTTCATGTTCAAAAAAAATTCAAAATTCGCATTCATTGCAGATCATGGGAAGTTTAGTTAAAATTTTTTGGAACATATAGATGCGCCGTGATTTCCCTGCACTCTATTGTCCTGCGCTCTAATGTCCCTGTGTACTATTGTCCTGCGCCTTAATGTCCCTACTCTCTAATGTCCGCGCTCTAATATCTGGTTACGGGGTGCAACGTTCGTTTTCAGGTGACCTGCTTACCTGAATTTCCAACAAAATATGATATGGGTAAGATACATATACATACTCCAATGTTCAAATACTTGGTTGGGTATGCAAAATACCTGGGTAACATGAGTACAGTGAAGACTAGGTATCCAGCCAGATCATAAAATTTTCAAAGTGCAAAGCACTAAGCATCAGTTTCAGCTAGTCACTATGTCAAGATTTTTTTCTTGCAGAACTAACAATCCTCACATCAGGCTTACGATTAGCTTATACTATAGTTTAAGCCCAGGTTCAATAACTGCAGTTTAGAAATAAAATTAGAAAACCATATGACACTACATGAGAGCTCTTTTAATGTGTCCTCATTTCTGTTTAACCCATGATTTTAATCGTTTTTCGATCTGGTCAATGACACTTTAATTTTGCTTTTTTCCAATTTCATAGCAAAAGCTCTCGATTTTAGCAAAATGTTGCTCATTTTGAAACAAGAGGTTGCTGCCTTTAAATTGCGCGTCTACAATGTGGGTGATATTTTAAGTTTTCTTGTGTGTGGACATTATCACGAAACTTTTAAATTTACACTTTAAAACTGTTTTAAAAACAGCTATTTAAACTGACAACTTGTAATGTGTGGTTTCATAAGCAAAAAAGGAAAAAGTAGATGCGAAGAAATGCGAAGACGAAGGAAAGGCAAAGACAAAAGATGAAAATGTTAAAACGTACATAAATGAAAATATTAACAATACAGCCAGAAAACGAAACAAAAAATAAATACATAGAAATAAAAATATAAGGTAAAGAATTCGCCATCACTCGTTAGGAACCGTTCAATTGGGAATTCCCTCAAGTAGGTAAAATTTTATTCTTCTGTAAAATCAATTAATTTTTGCTTTTATTTTCATCTTTTCATTCTAATGTAATTTTTTCGCAGTCTTTTCCACCTGCTCAATTAATTTTACTTCAAGCATTCTTTTTCCCTTCTTTCGGTTTTTGCACTTTTTTACCATTTCTTCCTATTTCCTTGGTAGGTATTGGATTTTATTGTTCCTACTTGTTTGGATAGCACCGATCGGCATAATCTGATAGTAGTAATTACACAGCTGTCATGGCTGACGATTTCGGCAACTGTCTCAGTAGTAATACCGGCCCGCACTAGGGTATACAAAATATGTCCATGTAGAAACTACAGGCTGCAAAGCTTGTGGCCTATACTGTGCAGAGCGATACAGGAGTATAGAAAGTAGGCATGGAACTTTAACGTTGTTATATCCTAGTCCCAAATCATTTATCCCCATTTTGTCACTTTTCCGAATTTTTCCCATAAAAAAATTTCTTGGATTCAGTCGGTGAATGCACTTCTGGATTTGGCCTTAAGGGTCATTTATACTTGCCTTTTTCGGCGGAACGGAACGGAACGGAAGCAGTTTTTCCGCGCGTTGAGAGAGTATAGCAGTTTTCATCGCGCGGAAGGGTGATGAAAACTATAAATGAAGTCAACCGAAGTCGACCGAACCGAAGCATTTCGATTACGTCGCGCAAAAAAATTTCGGTTTCGATCCCCCGTCTGTTCGTGTACTCCGACCGAAAAATTCATTTTTTATTTTCGATATTTGAGCGAATTTCGCATGTTTTTTGATGCCTTAAAATTTTTTTGGCAAATTTAACGAGCCGGAACTACTTTCCTCGTTTTCATACGCAATTTTCCGTCGCAATCACTGTTTTTTCCCGCCTATCTTTCCCCAAATGCGGGAAGGGGCCGAAATTTGCTTCCCTATTGTTCCCCAAGTCGTTTTTTCGCTTATAAATGCTAAAATACGCTTTATTCAAGTGTTTGTGGGCTTTCTCGAACATTCTGATATTTTAAGAGGTGTATTCATTCAAATCGAAAAAAAATATTGAAAGTTTCGAGTTTAAAGTCGTATATACTTGGAATTTGGAGAGGAATGGGGGGTGACCTCCCCCTCGGCTTGGGTAACCCCCTTCTCAAGCCCTCCAGACTCGGAAAAATTGGAGAAAATTTGGAAAAAATTGCCTTTTTTGGGAAAGTTTTCGAGTTTTTTAGACCTCCTCCAAATTTGGGGTTCACACCGCCAAGCACCCGTTTTCCCTCAAATGGGATGTTTTGAGGAATAAAACGATATGAGGAAAAAGCTTTCGGCAAGATTTTCATCTTCGAAAAAAATTTTGGGATTTCAGAACCGAGAAGATCCATTTTGGTGAAAATTTTCCGGCGCCAAGTTTTCTATCAGGTGCGGCCGTAGCAAATTAACTTCCAACAGTTTCTATCAATTGAAATACCCCATATCTTATTTTTATTAGCAAAAAAGTAAACATTTTTGGCCTTTTGCGGCGGAGTCCCAAAAATTCCAAAAAACCCGAAAATTAAGAATGTTTTGGAACCCCCACCCCAAAATTTTGGGTTTACCCCTCTCCCCAACTGGTGGGACTTATTACAGGTATGTTTGAAGCTCCTATTCAGCAATGTCTGTTGCATAGATTCATTTTCCAGTGTTTTAGAATATAAAAGTTCGAAAATTTACATTCAGATGTTGCGAAAACTTCATTTCATTTCATTTTTCCATTGAAACATTTTTTGAGAAAGATTTCTAAACTTTTCGAAGCAATTGTTTCCCTCTTAACATAAATTGAATTCGAAAGCTTAATGAAAGTATTTTTGCTGCTCGGTCAAATTTTTGAAAGCCTACGAATAAATAACTGATTTAAAAATTTTTCAAATGATGAATTTCTAGAAATTACGATTTTCGAACAAAAATTTCGAATATAATTTTTGGAATGTGTAAGTGTTGGGAAAATTGGTTTTCCAGCGCCGCAGAATGTTAACACCCAAAAATTTTTCCGGTGCCGAGCGCCGGAAATATAACATATTTTTTAGCCTCTCACTTCTCATCGTAGTTGCCTATACAGTCCATTTCTTATCTAATTAAAAATTCATTATGCTATTGGATAGTCTGCTAGAAAATTTGTTACACAATGCGTAAACTAAACAAAATTTTAATTTCTCTTCAATTTTAATGAGTTGATGTCTCTAAAAATATCAGAATGTTCTAAAAAGCTCAAAAATACTTGAATAAAGCGTATATGAGCATTTTCAAGCAAAAAATGACTTGAGGAGAATGGGGGAAAATTTAGACCCCTTTCCTCATTTGGGGAAATGTCCGGCGAGAAAAAAACAGTGCTGCGATGCTGGAAAGTCGATTTTCCGGAAATTTACTTCAAGAATTAGATCCACATTTTCTGTTCAAAAATTCGATGTTCTAGAAATTAAGAAAAGCTACGAGTACAAGTTTCGGACAACTACTTCCATAAAGCTTTCGAATTCAATTTACGCTAAGGGAGGAACAATGGTTCCAAAAAGTTTAGAGACTTTTCTGAAAAATGTGCTGAAATCCGCGCCCTAGATGGGTAACAAATAATGATGTTTGTTAAAGTCCTAGACATTAAAGAAAGTTTTGAAATTTGGACCCCTTAAAATTCGCCAAAATGCATCTGTTCCATATCCTTGCCATACGTGCACATAGAGGAGGTAGGGGAGTACACTCTCCGACCTGAGACCCTGTGCACCACCTGTCCCGAAAAAACACATCTCCCTGAAAATTTTCCAATATAGCTTTTTTGATGATTTTTATGCATATTTTGCAGAAAACACGTGCTTGCGGAACTTTCTTTTGTTTCTTTGCTCACCGACCCCTTATCCCCCCTGGATGAAAAGTCCGAGGACACCCCTGGAAAATTCTTGCAGTGTGTGTCTGATCCTAGCACCAAAATTTCTCCACTCTTCCAAATTTTTCCCCTCAAAAAGCAAGATTTGGCGGGAAAACAATGGTAAGAATCGAGAAAAACCATCCCGAAAACGAAATCCAATTTTTTGTGGGGCTGTCGATATATCCGTCTCAAATTAAATTTAATGATGGATGCAAGAATAATTTTTGTACGCAGAAATTAATAAAATTGCGCAATTTTTGTTTGAGTTTCAATTTCCACTTTTGATCGGAAAGTATAAGTGCGATTTTGCGGAGAACAACCGATGGGAAGCTCCAACCGAACCGAACAGAACGGAAATTTCGGTTCCGTTCCGTTACGTTCCGTGGATTGCATTCCATTCTGTTCCGTTCCGCCGAAAAAGGCAAGTATAAATGACCCTTTAGTTTCCACTTTCGGTCGGAAGGTATAACTTCAATGTGTCGGAAAACGATCGACAGGAGCCACCAACCATACCAAACAGAACTAAAATTTCAGATCCGTTCGATAATGTTCCATCGATTACATTCCGTTCCATTCCAACGGAAAAGGCAAATATAAATAAGCCTCGAATACACTGCCGAAAAATCTGTTTTTTATAAAATACTACGTTTTACTTTCCTCTTTTCAGGCCTATTTATAATTGTGTTTTTCGGCAGAACGGAACGGGAGCAGTTTTTCCGACTGATGAGAAAGTATAACAGTTTTTATCGGCCGGACGGACGACTGAAATTACGTCTGCAGTAAATCATATTCAACCGGACTGAAAAATTAAAAATTTTCGTTGGAAATCGTCGGTCTGTATACGAACTCTCACCGAAAAATTAAACTTTCATCTGTTCCATACGCGATTTCCGTCGGAATTTCAATTACAGAAAAGGGTCAACATTTTTTCCCTTTTTTCCTCAAGCTGTTTTGTCGCTTTTAAAGATAGATGCTTTATTCAAGTGTTTTTGAGCTATTTCAAACATTGTGATATTTTTAGAGACGTTGATTCATCTAAATTTAAGAAAAAACTTGAATTTTCGAGTTCGAAGCATCGTTCTTTCTCTAATGGGGTCTTTAAAATGCAGAAAAAATTTAGGAGATGGTTTTCACTCATTGTGGAAACAAATGTTGGGAGTCCGAAAAGATCCATTTTGGTGAAAATTTTCAGGTGCTTCGCGCTGCTTGTGAGTATTATTGTCATTGTTTTCTGTCAAACGTGGCCGTTAACATATTTATTTCTAATTACTAATCAACTTCCAACAGTTTCTATCAAATGTATCACCTCATCCCTTTTTTTAACTTGGGTCACCAATGCTTTTTTCCGAGAATCTGTCACATAGGATTGTAACAATCAAAATCGAGTGAGTCTCTTATTCTCGCTGTGTGCCAGAAAGATGGAGTGAAAGTCAGTATTTTGCCCTGAAATTTAGATTTTTCATCAATCCTCTCAATTTTTCTCTCGCTGACTTGGAATTTTTCAAACGTTTTCAACTTTAACTTCTGCATTTATAAATTATGAGGATTAAGAGCATCATTTTACTGTATATCTAGATCTTCTGTCCGGCAATGTTTCTCACAAAGATTCATTTTCCTGCTCTACAAAATACATGGTGAGCCAAAAAAAGGCGACTGGCGCTGACTTTCACAACTTTCAAACGGATAAAGCTTTTAAAATGCGGATTGCCGCATTAGAATGCTATGTTCGTCTTTGTTACAAGGGTCTAATTTTATGTATGTAAATTATTCAGATTTTTACAGAAAATTTGGCGGAGAGCGGATTGGTGGTGGAGATTTCAGGGCAAAACATGCAACCGGAAAGAGATAGACAGATATATGTTCCGTCTCTGGCATCACTCATACGGTCTTGAAACAAAGGTTATGGGATGGAAAGGCAACCAAAGATCATCAGCCCTGATGCAGGTCAAAGTGGATTTGGCAGAATACCATCAAGGTCAAGCCCATGCTGAGTTCTCAATCTGTAGGCATCCAGATCAAGAGGTCGTGCACATGGATAACTTTGTGGACATTCTGGTATGTCTGGGGTATGCCAAATGTAAGAGGGTGGTTCCAGCCTGGTTAGATGATTCAGTGAGTAGCTGATTAGGTCCGTTCATTCTCTTTATCAACACCAAATCGCACTTTGATACCAAGGCCAAAAAAGCCACTTTTCTCCAATTTTTTTTGAGGCCCGGGAGTCCCAAAATTTGGGTATAGATTAACCAAATTTGGGGTTCTCCCAATCCCCACCCCAATTACTGGTATGACAAAGATTGATTGGTGGCACCCATAAAACCCCAGCGAAAAGCAAATACTTGAGTTGATCCATCATTCTGGATTGCCCAAAAGCCGACTTTCCCCCAAATAACACCTTTTTTAGGAAAAAATATCCATGGTGGATGAAGCGCTGGAAAAAAAAACAAAAAAAAAATGTACAAAAACGTGCGCCAAAAAGAAGAACGGAAATCCGAAAAAAACACAAATGAAAATCCTTGCATTTTTTGCATTCCTTTCATCAAGACAAGAATCATACTTTTTAGAAATGAAAATTATATGGAATTTTTTGGAGTGAAAATAAGTTTTTGAAAAATAGGGTGCAGCCAGGAGTCGAACCTGAGTTACCAGCATTCGGGGCTGATGTCCTCACCACTAGACCACCACACCAGGAGGTGAACCCAGATACAAAATCGTAGCCTAGGGGAGCACCTTAATCTGGGTTCACCTCGTGGTGTTGTGGTCTAGTGGTGAGGACATCAGCCCGGAATGCTGGTAACTCAGGTTCGATTCCTGGCTGCACCCTATTTTTCAAAAAAAAAGAATCATACTGTATTGTTTGAGTATGCTTGTGTCGGCCATGAGGAGTGCAAGTGCACCACCTGTCCCGAAAAAACACATCCCCCTGAAAATTTTCCAATATAGCTTTTTTGATGATTTTTATGCATATTTTGCAGAAAACACGTGCTTGCGGAACTTTCTTTTGTTTCTTTGCTCACCGACCCCTTATCCCCCCTGGATGTAATGTAATGGCTTTTGTAATGGCCGAAATGTTCAGTTACAGGTTCATTACATCGTTCAGCCCAGAGCTGCAGGGCAAAATAAAAGAAATGGCTTGGCGGTCAGACGAAAGGCTGTCCCAATATCTTATGTTGGCGAAAACTCTTCCAAACATAGAGTATGAGGTACCCCGCAAAGGTGCTGGAATATATGTTTGGATGAATCGATTCGGATTTATGCCGATTCGATTAAGATTGAGGAAAAATGCTGATGTGTGCGCGCCGATCCCTGGCAGCCCTGACACAATAACTACGGACAGTAAGAGCTATAGCTCAAATCCGTACTATTATGTTAGGTTCTACCATATCGAGCTAGCACAAAGAACGCCATCATTAAGATATGGGGTAACCTGGCAAACGAAAATCGACAAGGTTGGAGACGTCTATGCATCAAAAGCGGAAAATAGGGAGTATAGTATAGCCTTCCCTACAAAGATCTTTGACCTTAGACCTCTGGCCTCGGATTTACCGGGAATTCTACACACATTTAGTTATAAAACGGGTGAAGGTGTTGTCACCAAATTGGCTGGCAAGATTAGTCCCATCAAGACTGATAGTCGGAAAGATGAGGACAAACAGCAGGCTGATGTAGGTGTTGTTGAATTTCCGATACTTTCAGGTCAGGAAGTCCAAACGTCGGAAAGCGAAATCTTCAGCGATGCAGTGGGACTGCCGGCTGAAGATGAATCGCCAGACCAAGGACTTCAGGACGAGGACGTGACTGAGCTGTCGGAAGATGAGCAGCAGCAAGAGCAATCGGTTCCGGCAACGGAACTGATGCAAGCTCAAACTGCTCAGACGCAGTCCGACCTCGACAACCAACGTCGATTAGAAATCATTCTAAAGATGGAAGAGGAGGCGAAGCAAAGAATTCGGCTCCAATGTGAACAGATGGAGGAAGAATTTGCAAAGAACGCAGCGATTTACAACGAAAAACTTCGCCAAATGTCAATTCAATTCGGACTCCAAAAAGACGATACCGCAGCGCCCGAATTGGAAACAAAAGTAGTCGTATTAGAGCCACCATCGCTGATGAAGGTAGACGACGATATGGCCTCCCATAAACTCGTTATTGACGAAACGAAGGCGGAAACGCCGGATTCGGAGATGACGGAGAGCAGGGAGGTAATAGCATTTTCTGCCGATGGGGGTGTTCCAGGGTTATACTCAGCCAAAGTCGTTCAAAGTATGAGAGAAAAGGGTTGGAACGATGAGAAAATATTATTTATGGCTGAAAGAAAGAAGAAAATGAGAGTGAAGGAGAAGGAAAAGAGGAAGAAGGGTATTAAGGGAGCAAAAGTAGAAGCGAAAGAGGAAGACAGTAAGACGGCGTCTTCGTCCGTCATATCGACCTCAACTTCTACGATTACCTCCACTACTACCCCCACTTCTCAAATTACTTCTACCTCAACTGGAACACCGTCATTGGCCACATCTTCAGTGGTCACTGCAACTCAGGATAGCACATCCAAAACTAGTCAAGCTTCAGGCGCAATAGGCCTTGCGATGGGGAAACCGATGCCGAAAGGCCAGGCAAAACCCAGCAAGGACCAAAAACCAGGAGTGGCAGCTAGTCAAGTGCAAGTGGCTGGTCCCAGCAAAATTAAGCAGGCACAGGCTGCTCAGGTAACTGAAACGCCGGAAGTGACTGCGGAAAAATTCAAGGACAGTCTCTTGGACTTCTGGGATGTCTACCAACCAAAAGCCAGAGAAGCTGGCCCAATATCATTTTTTACGAGTGCAGTGGCCAAATATTTTGCTTTCGAGCAATTTGAGTCAGAAAGAGTTTTCTTCATGGTAAATGACGCCGTTAGGGAAATCTACCGGGACTATGAACAACAGTTCAGAGTCCAGGGAGCGTTTCTTTGTGATCGGACCTATTTACCTGAAGAACTCTGGGAGAGGGTCATGTATGACTTTCTCCCCAGGTGGCTCAAGTCAGAGAGAGCACCTGATGCTTTTTCCTCGGTAAGGTATTTGGTTATGATGCTATTCCTCGTGTTGGAATGCGCCCCGCTATCCCCGATGCATATTGGAAACATTTATGCCAGGGCGATGGTGGCGGTGAATAACCGACTGTTGAGGGTGTGCAATAACCACGATACCCCCTTGGAATATAAAACGGCCTTTCGATCTGTGATGCTTAGTAGCAATCACCAGGTCGAAGTGATGGGAGCCAAAAGAAGTGCCAGTTCAGACTTGCAAAGCTCTGTTAAGTTCAGTAAAGCTCAAGACGGAAAAACTGGCGCTACTTTGAAGGTTCCCGGACCTCAAGGTCAGGGTCAAGGCCAAGGAAGCCAGGAAATAGCTCTGAGTACGCAAGGAAAGGTGCAAAAGACTAGTAACCGAGGCCGAGGCCAATTTCAGTCCCACAACCCCAACAGGGGTGGTCGTGGAGCAGTGCGTGGCAGAGATGCCGCGCCTCAGGTGCAAGGAAGAGGAGGCCAACAGGGCCAATGGGTATGGAGACCTTACGGAGGTCGTGGAGGAGCCCAGAGAGGGGCGCAAGGAGGCGGCGGGCCGCAACAGTAAATTAGCCGCATAATTTTTGGCCAAAAAATATGGTTTTCGCATTTATTTTTCACAAAAAACACAAAATACAAAAAAAATACAAAACCACAAAAATACAAAAAAAAATATAAAATACAAAATACAAAAAAAATCTTTCTTATTTGTTGCGTGCTTTAAATTTTTATTCATTTTTTTTTTCGTACCTCGCATCGCCAAAACGGGCATGTACAAAAAATTTATTTTTTCACTTAATCTCATTTAAATCTCGCCTTATTTTCTTTTTTTTTGCTCAAATCGATACGCTCGGGAGATTTTGATTTTTTTTTGTGATATGCGTACTAATGTATATATTTTGTAAATTATTTAGATATTTTAGAAAAAGTTTTTTGGCGAGGGCAACGTTGGAAAAAAGGCGGAGGCTTCACGGCAAAACACACAACTGGAAAGAGATAGACAGACAAATGTTCTGTCCCTGGCGTCCAGCGTAAAGCACGAAACGAAAGGTCACGGGATGGACGGCAACCGAAGACCCTCGGCCCTGGTGCAGGTCAAATTGGATTTCGGTGGTACGCCAACAAAGTCAAGCCGACGCGGAGTCGTCGATCCGTCGGCGTCCAGACCAAGAGGTAGCGCACCCGGACGGCCTTGTGGACATTCCGGTATGCCTGGTAAAAGACTTGACGTAAGAGGGTGGTCATTCGGAAAGCTTTCCGCAAGGGGGCACGAATGACCAAAAAGGTTCAGAAAACTGCTTTGACTGTATTAGGGCCTGAAAAGGTTCCAAAATTGTCATTGCAGCGTAATATGAATCTTTTTAACCTCCCGTTGGTCAGTTTCGAGGCTCGAGGGATGTCAGGGATGGACATAGTCTATCTCCAGGTTGTGAAGAAATAGCCAAAGTCGACGTGTTTTGCGCCGACGCCGATTTGCATAGACACCGTGCATAAATATGCCGGTCGTCTATGTTTTTGGTCATTCAGTGATTATTGTTTGTTTTTTATTAAAAAGAAGAAATCGGCGGCCCGGTTGGGCATAATATTATATTATTTGTTATTTTATTTTGTGGTGGAGCACGTCCGCCTTAAATACAACGACCCGCCGCCGACAGCCTTTGGATTACTCGCAGCGGAGGGATTGCAGGTTAGACCCCGGATCTCTGGAGAGCCACCCAGCGTGCAAGTCTACATTTACAACTCAGTTCTCGGCCTGAATTCTGATTTTGCCCCTGGTTTGAAGTTACTTGAGCTCAGGGTGTTATCTTATCTTCTGCAGTTCTTAGGAACGAAAGCAGGAGATTTTTGTTGAACTTGAGACTGACCGAACTGTTGCAAGCTTATTCTACCTAAGGTTTCGGCCTGATTAGGTGAATTTGTAAGTGACTGATTAGGTCTATTTTTGGTATCAAATCCTTTCTTTATATTTCTCAACTTCCACCAAGTCTCATTTCAACATACGCGATTTCCGTCGGAATTTCAATTACAGAAAAGGGTCAACATTTTTTCCCTTTTTTCCTCAAGCTGTTTTGTCGCTTTTAAAGATAGATGCTTTATTCAAGTGTTTTTGAGCTATTTCAAACATTGTGATATTTTTAGAGACGTTGATTCATCTAAATTTAAGAAAAAACTTGAATTTTCGAGTTCGAAGCATCGTTCTTTCTCTAATGGGGTCTTTAAAATGCAGAAAAAATTTAGGAGATGGTTTTCACTCATTGTGGAAACAAATGTTGGGAGTCCGAAAAGATCCATTTTGGTGAAAATTTTCAGGTGCTTCGCGCTGCTTGTGAGTATTATTGTCATTGTTTTCTGTCAAACGTGGCCGTTAACATATTTATTTCTAATTACTAATCAACTTCCAACAGTTTCTATCAAATGTATCACCTCATCCCTTTTTTTTAACTTTGGGTCACCAATGCTTTTTTCCGAGAATCTGTCACATAGGATTGTAACAATCAAAATCGAGTGAGTCTCTTATTCTCGCTGTGTGCCAGAAAGATGGAGTGAAAGTCAGTATTTTGCCCTGAAATTTAGATTTTTCATCAATCCTCTCAATTTTTCTCTCGCTGACTTGGAATTTTTCAAACATTTTCAACTTTAACTTCTGCTTTTTTAAATTATGAGGATTAAGAGCATCATTTTACTGTATATCTAGATCTTCTGTCCGGCAATGTTTCTCACAAAGATTCATTTTCCTGCTCTACAATATACATGGTGAGCCAAAAAAAATCGACTGGCGCTGACTTTCACAACTTTCAAACGGACAAAGCTTTTGAAATGTGGATTGCCGCGTTAGAATGCCCTGTTCGTCTTTGTTACAAGGGTCTAATTTTATGTATGTGAATTATTCAGATTTTTATAGAAAATTTGGTGGAGGGCGGAACAGTGGTGAAGATTTCAGGGCAAAACATGCAACTGGAAAGAGATGGATGTTGTATTCGTATATTTGGTGGGGGCGATGAACTGTGAGCAGGATTGGGATTCCGAAGTTGCGTCCTTAATGTACGTGTTTCCCACACCCACGTTTACCCGATTAACTAATTACTTGTACTTAAACCCTGACACTAGTTATCCCACCAGTTAAGGAAAAGTCTAATTTCCTTAATTGTCTCCCTTAACACGTAAGATCAAAAGGCGAGAACTTTCTACCTTTTTATATTACGCAATAAAACAAGAAAAGACACTTACGTACACAATATGAAAATGGGCGAGAATAATAAAAAATGATCTACTCCCAGGCACTGGGACGAAACGAGAAAAGAGTTGCATGGTGGGAGGCGGCTAATGACGAACTAGTGGTGGCCGGTGAGGCGCACAACTAGTCTATAAAAACGAACGAAAATATAAATCAATAATAATGAGAGAGAGAGACCATCTCACGCGTACTGACCTGGGCTACAGTAAGACGACTGCTTATGGTTCGCGTTGCTCTCTCCACTTGCCACCTGCGGGCCTCAGAGGCGCTTTGACAAAACGATAAAAATTGGCGGAAAACACACTACAACATAGACAGATATATGTTCCGTCTCTGGCATCACTCATATGGTCTTGAAACAAAAGTTATGGGATGGAAAGGCAACCGAAGATCATCAGCCCTGATGCAGGTCAAAGTGGATTTGGCAGAATACCATCAAGGTCAAGCCCATGCTGAGTTCTCAATCTGTAGGCATCCAGATCAAGAGGTCGTGCACATGGATAACTTTGTGGACATTCTGGTATGTCTGGGGTATGCCAAATGTAAGAGGGTGGTTCCAGCCTGGTTAGATGATTCAGTGAGTAGCTGATTAGGTCCGTTCATTCTCTTTATCAACACCAAATCGCACTTTGATACCAAGGCCAAAAAAGCCACTTTTCTCCAATTTTTTTTGAGGCCCGGGAGTCCCAAAATTTGGGTATAGATTAACCAAATTTGGGGTTCTCCCAATCCCCACCCCAATTACTGGTATGACAAAGATTGATTGGTGGCACCCATAAAACCCCAGCGAAAAGCAAATACTTGAGTTGATCCATCATTCTGGATTGCCCAAAAGCCGACTTTCCCCCAAATAACACCTTTTTTAGGAAAAAATATCCATGGTGGATGAAGCGCTGGAAAAAAAAACAAAAAAAAATGTACAAAAACGTGCGCCAAAAAGAAGAACGGAAATCCGAAAAAAACACAAATGAAAATCCTTGCATTTTTTGCATTCCTTTCATCAAGACAAGAATCATACTTTTTAGAAATGAAAATTATATGGAATTTTTTGGAGTGAAAATAAGTTTTTGAAAAATAGGGTGCAGCCAGGAGTCGAACCTGAGTTACCAGCATTCGGGGCTGATGTCCTCACCACTAGACCACCACACCAGGAGGTGAACCCAGATACAAAATCGTAGCCTAGGGGAGCACCTTAATCTGGGTTCACCTCGTGGTGTTGTGGTCTAGTGGTGAGGACATCAGCCCGGAATGCTGGTAACTCAGGTTCGATTCCTGGCTGCACCCTATTTTAAAAAAAAAAGAATCATGCTGTATTCTTTGAGTATGCTTGTGTCGGCCATGAGGAATGCAAGCATCCATACTCACCCAAGAAAAATATGCAGGAGCATCCATACTTCAGCATTTTTGCCATCACAAATGCAACACATGCAACACAAGCCTTGGGTACAAAGCATAACACAAAATGTGATATATTTCGGAATTTTCTTGAAAATCTTGCTTTTTCCGCATTGCACAATTGATATCTTAATTTCTTCACTGTCACAATTTATTTGAATTCAAACGTAAACAAAAAAATAATCTCACTAACAAACCCACAAACTATATGTAAAAAATTTGTTACAGTAACCGTCACACAAGTCAATAATGAAAATAATTCAGTCAAATATATGACGTTTTGCCTTGCTGATCAATCTAGTTCATTAATTTCTTCCGCCATATTGGATTTTGAAAATTTTGATCCTCTGTATAGAAAAACGTCAAAACGTCATTTAGACATAAATCGAGCATGCTGAGTTCGAAAACTGCTAAATCAAAACGCTATCTCGCACAGAACTTTACTTATAGCTGTTTACTTTTGCCTAAATCACATGTATGCAAATTTTTAGCTCATGTTGCAATATTTTTAAACAATGAATGCACAAACTGAGGGAGTGTGTAGAAAAACAAGCTCACTTCAGGGTGCAACTCAATATTTAAAAACCTCAAAAAACTTTTTTTGCGCACATTTACGCTTGGTTTAAACTTAGTTTACACTTTTTTCAAAATAATAAGAGATGTTACTCTGAGACTTTTACTTAGCTGTCAAACAAAAAAAGAATTAACTTTTTATCACTAGTAGAACGTGAGATATTTTTGTCCCTCATACCCCAACTCAGCCAGATTTGCGTATTTTTTATTATGATCAAGTTTACAGCGCACATTTTCAAATCACCAAGTGGAACTTTGTACAACTTGGTGAGTTGCTTCGCCGTCTTGTTCTAGTGATTATCGCCTCTGACTGCTAGTCTCAAGAAACCAGGTTCGATTCCAGTTGTAACCCGAAACTGAATTTCTGGTAGCTGGCACGGGCAGACACAGCCTTTCATCCTCGCGGTGTAGATAAATTTGGTCCTGAAAAATTAAAAAATCTTCATGAGCTGCAACCAATGGAACAAGAATCATTTAGAAAAACCGAATACTTGCAAAGTTATTACTGGTCCGAGTTTTGAGGTTTTTTTTACACTGGATTAAGGTCGCTTTCGCATATTTTGAAAAAATTCGGAGGCTGTCCAGACATGTGACCCTACTGAAGATATAAATACCACAATTGAGCTAATCGGTTAGAATAATCGTTGCATCTAAGAATCGGAATTTTCACTTTTATAGTTTGTTTAATAACCTAGGCCACACTAGGACTAGAGTATCCTTAGTGGAATCAGTTGTAGCTCGCATCGAGTTCTATGTTGCTGCCAATTTTCAGCCTTGGATGTCCCATGGGTCGTTGGAAATCTTGTCTCAAACGCGATTCTTGGCGTGCCCAAAGTGAATAATTTTGTAGTTTAGCAGTAACGTGCTAGCTAAGATATTGTTTATCAGCAAATTGTAAATATCTAAAATGCTACTTGCTTTCCACTTTCATTATTTAGAAGCATTTCATGAAAAACAGACTATATTTTCATTAAGAAATACACATTCCTCATACAAAATTACTCTAAGCGACATCAAATTGTACAAAATGGAAGATTTTTGCTTTCAGATTTTGAAGCCGTGTCAGTTGGTGCTCTTTACAGGTTTTCAAACAGGCTGAATCACTCGACCCCATGTTTTATGTTCTTTAATATCTTTTTGATTTTAGTGTTGAAGGGCTTCCTGGGTGGCGCCATAGGTGTCCCGCCATTGGCCAATGTCAGGGTAGGTGTAACCATCCCCACCAGGGCTCAACAAAAATGGCCGGGTTCGGAACACATGGATTGGCTAAAACATCTATTCTACAGGTCGAATGTTGTATGTTACCATACAACATCCCTCCCCCTTTGGAGCAACGGGAGGGCACCTGGTACGGTCACCAGTGTTGAAGAGCTTACTGGGTGGCGCCGTAGCCGTCCCACCATTGGCCAATGTCAGGGTAGGTGTAACCATCCCGACCAGGGCTCAACAAAAATGGCCGGGTTCGGAACACATGGATTGGCTAAAACATCAATCCTACAGGTGGAATGTTGTATGTTACCATACAACATTGGTGTTTTTTTCAAGATATATTGTTTTTCTCCATAACGTCTTGAGTTGAAGTGCAGAGAATGACATTCAACTTTTACTAATTCAGATAAATCATATAAATTCACTACTATCAATTAGTGTGTGCATAGGCACTGGAAACGTTTCACAGTTCTCATTGCATCATCTCTTCGCGAGTTTTGACAATCCAGGAATAAAATCTGTAAACGTCCGCGAAAAACAATTGGTGGTGTTTCTAAAAAAAGATCGATAAGCCATCAATACTTGGTATACGATAACTTTAGCGTCGAAACATCGTTCCAAACGGTAGTCCTTCAATCAGTGATTCTTACTGTCATTATCCACAACGGAGAAATCTTGGGGAAGTCAGTCATACATGTCATTAGGGATAGGGAAATATTGCCCTTCACCAGCTACAAAACCATATTAATTGACAGTCCAAGCGATAACCAAAAAAGTAGGCTTAACGTGAAAACAAAATTCTCAGTGCATGGCTCATTTACCCTCAAGACAACGAGGAAGTCGAAATCCAAAATATAACGTAATGATTGTGAGACATAACTTAAATGCACTACCCGGAAAACAATGACAGTTTGATCAGGCGATGAAAAATAATTTCAGTCACTTTTTCGATTGACTACAAAAATAAGGTTACATGTTTTTCATATTGTGAGACTCAACAGATTTGTATGGTTCGGTAGCAGATCTGTCATTTCGAAACAGAAAGACTAGCCTATTGAGCACCCACCTCTGTTCAACTAAAGCTTGGAAAAACGTACGTTTTTAGATTGAAAGATACTAAATTTTTAATACAAGGCTCTGAAAAAAACCATTCTTTCCTGTGCTACGTTTCATAAGAATTTTCGAATTACAGAGACGAATTTCTCAAAAACTCAGAGCAACTTTGAGACCAAAATTCAATTTTTTCGAGCAACCACCATCTTCTTACCCAATGGAGCTTAATCATCGGACCAACAACCAAAACTGCGGACGAACCGCTTACCGTAAAACACGTACTCCCAGTTTAGACTCATTTGCCTTTTTTGTCTCACAACTTTTCAATTACGTTTCGGAAATTTTTGTTAATCCTACTCCAACCACAACAGGGACCTTTTTCATTTCTAGAGTCCCATGAGGTCAAAGTCCGACTACATGAACACAGGGTTGATCCAAGTCAGTGTTTTCCCATGTCACACCAATATTCAGTTCTGGGCGTGGGCTCTTCATTTCTGAGAAAAACAGCCACAGTAACGTCTATAAATCAACTTACTGTATTTGGAGGCCCAATTTTAACTGGTGTACTATAAGTACCGATGTAGCTGGTTTCATTCGACTCATTCAAGATAACCTGCGAAAAATATAACAATATGGTCGGTAAAAGTTTTCTAATCGATAAGTTATGCTATTTTCGAACTACAGTTTCCTATAAGTATGAACCGTTTTTCATATGGGCTGAAATTGCACTACAAGATATTGACTCGATTACTAGGTTTTCTCTTCACTTTGCGCCATCATGAGCTTCGATGTCATGAATACAGGAGGGGTCTTGAACTGCTTGATTTCTAGTGAAATTTTCGATTAATAAGAGCAAAGTATTATAAAATCAGAGTGCTATTCCTATTCTTTATGAAATGATTCTAGATTTAAAAAGTGGTAATGATGTTAAATAGTTTTGCACTGTAGTAGATTGCATAGACTTCCTGACAAGTTCGACCTTGACCATTATCTAAAAAAACTAAAAACCAGATATTTTAGTAGTTTAGTAAACTGAGCATTACAGAGAGGAGAATTCCGCACAAAATCCTGAATTCGCATACGTGATGAGTGGAATTTTCTACGTTTCAGCTGTTTCTGGTCTGCAAACTAGGAATTTCTTTTCAGTTGAATATTCATTATATTCGGGAGACAATGTCCTATAATTTAGATTTGCCAGCTTTCCATAATCGCACATTGTACATTTGTTAAGAGATTATGAAAAATAAAAAACGAAACGAGAAAAGTCAATTAAGGTGACACTTTCCTATCAGATGCTGCAAAATTTTTTCTGCAGTTCTACTGATCTATTCTACAATACTAAAGTTTTCATCAGATTTGAGTATCCTTTTGGAAGCTGTTGACTTTTGTACATACTGTAACCTCATACAAAAAGGATGATAAATGCCACTTACAATAAATAGCATCGAATCTGCAAGTAAGCAAGAGTAGCTTACAAAGAAAAACAATATGAATATTGCAATTTTGCAAAGCACTTACCAATCCTATGTCGTAATGTATTTCATCTATAAGACCTCGGACGACATCAACTCCATTGTGGCGACAAATGAGCGGAGATCCAAGAGTGAGCTATAAAAGTTGATAAATCTATTTGTAGATCGTAGTTACAAAGCGCATATCCGTATTAGTATTTGTTCAGTTGTTCAAAGTAAACCTCTAATGGCATATATTTTAATCGGGGAAGAGAACTATCACAGGGTAAAAATCAGAAACTTCGAGATATGCTAACTTCTTCGAAAATGCAGATTTGTTTAAATAGTTTTCCTCGAGACCTATCAGTTAATATCATATTTGCGGCGTTTTCGAACAGAAAAGGCTAGTTCTCCTTGATCGAGAAATCATCTGGGCTGGGTCCAACCGTAGATCCAAATCTAAACTCTCGACACCCCAGGCCAATGCTTACCTATCCTACAACTGAATGTTGGATATATAACATCAAATTTTATCTTTCTGGTTCTTCAAAAAGCAATGCATGGAAAATATTAGCTTTCAGATAAACATCAACAAAAAGCACTTGATAAGACCCAGCAACCTCAGTAGCGTTACGATGACAGTATTTGTCCATAGATATTCTTGAAAGCAAAATCTGCAGGAATATGTTGACAAATCGAAGCTTCACGTATACCTGATCGCAAGAACTGTAACAGATATAAACAAGTGGAGAATCACATGCGGAAAAACCAGCAAACAAAGGGAAACTTTCTTGAAAGAAAACAATATCTCACCTGTGAGGTCTTGAACTTTATCAAGGTTAAAAACTGTGTACTTCAAACAGTAATACAGATAGACGTTTCTTAATGTGGAATATACACCTGATGATAACCTTTCCTCGTTAGCCGGTGCACCATTTTCGTCTGAACAGTCTGTGAAAGCTCACAGGGATCAATGCATCTCAGCTCACTTGAAGCGATGATTTTTCTTCCGAATCGAAAACGTCAGCTTTTAGTTTCCCGCCGTCCAAATGCGTTTCCACGTCGATCAATGTGATAGACTCTTTTAATCCTATAGAAATTCAATTAGACGACATTAAGGCAAAGATCAAATATTTTTTACTAGCTTCGTCTATAAAGACATTTCTGTCGCTCAAGTTCCATAGTCGTCTATAAGATGATAGTCCATCGGCCCGCGGGCGGCGGGCAACAAAGCATCGGCTGACGTCGGAAATTGGGACATCCGAAATGGCAAGTGGCGCCATAGTTTCACGAATTTGAACAGCTTCCTTGAGTTTTATCAGAGCCATGGCATGTAATTTGTAATTGAAGGGTATTTTATGATACCATTCAGGGATATGAATGTTTTGGACTTCCATTTCAAAATAATTCATAAATCGGCCGTCGGAATCGCGCTCAATAAAAAGAGCTGAAATTTCCTTCTCATTAACAATCCTGGATATGCCAACCCTAAAAAACAAATGTTCAACTTTCCGGTACAAATTATCTAAACTGTTGCAAAATAAAGATGACTGATCTATATTATCAAGACCTCAGAAGTCCTATCTATCCGAAAATTCGAGGCCATCATACTTGATCACATAATTTTCGAAAAACTTACTCGCTATCTTTTTGCATTAGACAAGAAACAGTTGTTAGCAAGAGCTGAGAGGTCTGAACAGTTTCGTTTTGTCGTGGTCTTGTCAGGAGCACTGCATCGCAGTCGTAAGCATAGGCTCCAGGTTTGAGCTTGAGCAGATGAATCGTCCAGTAGGTTTTCCTTTCCGCTGCATCACCGTTTTCAAAGGGTTTAGCCTATAGTAGAATTCAAGTCTATCTTTGTGGCATAAATCATTCATTAGCTCCACAAGGAAGAAAAATTGAGAAAACTGATAATTTGAATTCCGCTTTGTTTGGGAATTCGTGTAATCAGGAAATTATGTTGCTAAGATACAATGAGAATATCTAATGAGCTACTGCTATTTAATTTCCATACCGAAATTTGACTGGGTTTATCGGCTGGAATTGCATTCTTTTGCAGCATTGAAACATATAGTAAAATAATTGAGACTTTTAGCTTGTGATTGACAGACTGTGATCAGCACACAAAAAATATCATATGATATTTCGAAGAGTAATGAGCATCTTCCACACAGCATAGAGACTTAATTCTACAGATTCCTGAATGTTATTCAGCCATTTCATATTTGAAGCTTATCTCATGTGCGCAACAAATAATGCTCTATTCGAAGATCTATAGTAAGTGGTCAACCTCAGTTCATTTTGTATGAATTTGAAGCCGGTATGATGACTTTTACAATATCCGTGATCGTTACAGCATTATATTATTCAGCGGTCAAAAAGTTCAGTTCTTACCTGAGCAATAAAATAGCACAAAGCACTGACTATCGATAAAAAGAATACCAATCGGGTAACTGCGTTGGAAACCATTTCGGAGATAGCTATTTGAATAATATACTGTAATATTGTGCTTTTCCAGGTCCTATTTATTCAAAATCGAGCCGTGTTGTATCATGCTTTCTGTTGGATCACGCGTTTTTCCATGTGACCTGAAAGCGAAAAATGGGGCTTATTCCCTTTGAGCTGGTTCGTTAAGCTAGTCACACAAAGAACATTCAATGTTTGCGATGTTCGTTTGCGACTAGTCAATTTCATGTTGAGCGTTGATAATTCCTGAACATAGCTAATAGAGATGTTCATTTTTCCCTGCATTTTTGTACAACCTTCCAGATTCTATCTTGTGATGAATAACTTCTCACATCACTGGAAGGTCTGTAGGCTATTAGCGCTCTAATAATAAGGCATGCTTATCTAGACCTTATACTATAATTTTCCTTATCATTTAATAGATTTTGCTACAATTTTCGACCCTAACATTTTTCTTGTTACTCGGATGGCGTGTAACGCCCCAATTCAAATCCGTCTCCTCGTAGCGCCGTTGCGTGTAGGCCACGTTCTGGTGTGGTTAGGGTGTTTATCTCGATGCGCACATCTATTATATAATGTAGAATTCTATGTGAGCCTCCAGAAACTCCCGTCCCCGGTACACCTCCAACTTAATCTCACTTCTGCAAGCTTTCAATGTTTGCGTCAAGTGTAAAATATTCAGGTTTTAGAAAGCTAGCAAAAGCACATGGAAGATGATTGACTCGTCTATAAATGCAAGACAAAAGTTATGTGCAAAGTCATACAATTATTTTGGCGGGGATGTTCTATAAAACACCCCCAGGAATCGTCAGTTTTACTATTCACAAATACAGTAAGCATTTATGCATAAAAAATCGCCAGCCTATCAAATTAAACCCGCATACTGTTAATTCTAATTCCATTCTCTGACCAGTTCGATTCGCCGACTATGTGGATTTTTCGACTTTCGTGATTGTGCAACTGTATCCCTTTTTGGACTTTGATTGGCTAATTCCTATTCTCGATTGTTTAATTCCTATTCTCGATTGTTTAATTCCTATTCTCGATTGTTCTACTTCTTGAGATGTCGACTATTAATATCTACCCAATGATTATCAAAATTTGATACCAAAAATGTGGTAACTAACACCTAAAAAATATTCAAGGAAAAAGTTTATCGAAAATCGAAATATATTGGTCCGGGTCAGTATCTTTTATTTGCTGAATATTTCGATATTATAGTCAAAATTTTTGCTTTTTAAGAGTTTTGACTATGATCAAATATTTTTATTTCTTGAAAAATTTGATCAGGATTAAAATTTCGAAAAGAAAAGAAATTAGTCGTTCAAAAATGTTCATTTTTGATTAATTTGGTCATCATAGAAAACTTCGATATTTGGATATTTGAATGATAAAAAATTAGGATTTTAGAGAAATATTAGCCGAAATCAAACAAATTTTTTGAGCTGTCACAATAGGCGAAATGGGAGCCATGTCACATTAAATGGAAGGTGGACAGTCACGTTGATGGGAAGAAACCCATGCCGTATTGCTAGAGAATACGGCCATGTCACTGTGAGTGACATGCTGTGACCCCCTTGGGTGGCTCATGTATTCCGTCCCAGGAACCTGACCCGGCTAGTACTGGCTATAGGAAGGCCTATAGGGTACTCTGGTGCTGCCCTGGGGTTCTGCTGTAGAATAATGAACAATGTCGCCAGGTCAGGGGTGGCAATCTCTGGTCCCATTCAGTATGAAAGACGGACAAGGTTATTCATAAAGTGACCTGATATAGGGGACCCAATTGTAAACCTAAATCTCCTTTTTAGCCCTAGCCCAGGGGGAACAAGGGCTCTTCTAACTGAGGGAAGACTCAAGGGGCAACGGACTTAGGAGAGGGTTCCCTAATATGGTTCTAGGACAATTCGCCCCCAGTAATTCTCGCCCCTGGTACTATACTTACCTGGTTTTAGATTTAAAAGCAACTCCATGATATGTTATGTAATATATCTCCAGACTTTTCTTTTTCCAGCTTTATTTCTTGTAACTTTTTATCGGGATCTATGGAGAGCAATTAAGATTATGAAAAAGTATGTGTGACTCTATCGTGTTCTTCACTATCTTTTTCATGATAACTTTTCGTTGTACCAAAAACAAAAAAGAATAAAAATATAAAAAACAGAAGAAAAATATAAAGGAAAAAATCAGAAAAGGAGAATGAGTAAAAAGTAATCAAAAAAATATAGAAGAAACTAAACAAGAAAGATGAGGACAAAAAAACGAATACAAGAAAAAAATTAAACGAAAAAAGGAACAAAAAACATAAAATACAAATGCAGATCGAAGAACATAAATGACTCGCAATTCTGCCTATGATATCCGTGTTACAAATTACAGTTCTGTGTAAATTCTCCCAGGTATTCACGCCTTTAGACTAAAATTTGGCGTGGTTTCTGGGGATTAGGACACCATCATTACAAACTTGAAAAAATATAAATTTGCAAATTGCCAGTGTTGAGATTTTTCACAAATTTTTGGTCGAAATTGATTATTTTCAGTCCGATAAACTTTGGCTGCAAGCTTTTTTTTAACTCGGCCACACATTTTGTTTCAAGTGGAAAAGCAACCGCCACTTCAATTCTATGGAACTACTGCTCAAACGCTGTATTGCTGACTGTACGAGTAAAAAATGCTTATACTGACTTAGTACTAACTACATCAGTAAAAAAATCTTACATTCAAAGAAAATTCAAAAAATTATTCGTGTACATTTATTTGGAACATTACTGTAGATCAGACTACCCCATAGGGAGGGGTATGAGGGGGGTATTACGCCTGCCTAATGCCCTAAAAATTGATCACTAGTTGCCTAATTTTAAGACAAAATGACGTGTTTAGTGAACATTTAGCTACACTACTCCCCAAATTTTCAACTTTACCCCTACCTAAAAAATCTGACCTTGGGGACCTCTACTGTAGATCTTTTTCTTCTTGTACATGATACTTGCACTCTGCATGCAGGATTCATAAATAAACATGCTATTTCGGCTGGGAAAAATCTATTGGTATTGGGCATAGATGAGTAGAAATGCTGCTAACAACCTAGAGGAATTATTTTTAAATCTGAATTTTTTAAATTAAAAAACAGTGAATCGGGGGCCAATTACTGGAGGAGAATTTTAGGGGGGCGACTTGCTCAGAGGCGAATTGTGTTGGGGGCAAATTGTCCGGGGGCGAATTGCTCAGGGGCGAATTGTGGGGGACGAATTGCTGGGGGTGAATTGTCCGTATCCCCCCCCCCAATATACACCTTCAACAACAATAATCCCCTGAAAAGACTTACCTAGTCCTGTTTCTCAAGTACGATTCAGCGCAAGATCCCTGTGGATGTAGATAACGGTCGGCAAATGGGAGAAATGGTCCACTCAGTTCAGCAATGCGTAACTCAATAGGTCGGGGCGACGCTCTAGTATCAGACAGACCAGTGATGGGGGTAAACCAGGCCCTGAGGGGCGATTGGTGTTCTATCTATATACGGGCTGGGTGGCAGATGCAGTGGATGCAGCGAATATGTAAATTCCATGCAGAAATGCAAGTCAAATGCGAATATTCAAATTTATTACTTAATACAAAACGACAGCAGACATGGACAAAGTATAAAGTCGGATGTGAGCTGAAAACATAGACAATGAGCATAAAAAGCCAAAAGCTAACGAAACAGACTCTTTTAAGGACCTCGTAGGCCTACAGGATGGCCTGGGCGGAGCTAACCATGCCCAAGCTAACTTCTGCAGCCAAAATCGGTGCAGAAGATGCCTATGGTCACATAGACATTTTCCAGTTCGAATACGTTAAGAATTGGGAATGAGTTTCACTCCCATGCTAAACATATGAATGTCTTTTAATGAGAACTTCCAAACTAGTGATCTTGCATTGCAAAACCTTGCTAGTTTTTACTGATAAGAGGTGCACGTGATGCTCCAATGATGTCCGTGAGCTCGTAGAGCTTATCTGGCAGAAATTCTGATTAAAGGGGTCATACTGTAGTTTATGTGTTGAATGGAAAACCACAAAAATGTAACAAAAATGACACACAAAAATGCATGTAAAGCAAAATGAATGTAATGCAATAAAAGTAAGTAACTGTCAAACAAAAAGTCGCGAAAAACATAATGTATCAACATGATGTGAATCACGTGATGTTGGGCATGTAACGACCAGATTTTGTGAAGCACTTTACTTTAACCAAATGGATGTTACGGCGAATAAGACATTGCGCAGGGCCGTATGGCTACGATAATACAACGAATGGTCGATGGTTGCTTGAACATGGACAACACAAAATTAGATGGCCCGTTTGCTTGCAAATAAAATACGACTCGGTTTAACTGCTTTCGAACACGGTTGCTTGCAAATAAAATGAACAGCCGCAGATCAAAACAAACAATTACAATAATCTAATAACTAACCAATAATAATAAAATCATGCTTTGCTTCTTCTTTTTGGCCCCTCCCTGGGCGTCGCTGAGGTCGTGCTTCTGTCCATCTTCTTCCCCCTGCTTTGCTTTTCATGCTTACTTAGTCACTCCCTTTAATGCTTTTCTAGTATGGTATGCTTTTCGTGTATTGCTTGCTTCCTACGGTGGGCTTAGCCACACCTCTGTGCTTCTGTGCATGCTCCCTGTATCTGTTTCCCTGAATACACATGTTTTGTGGGGCCGTCGCTACCCTTACACTTGAGACTACTGTCTGGCGGAACTTTTACTTATTTTACTGTGTGCAGGTGTTGTTTACGATTTTTACTGGGGATTATGGTAGCCGTGGAATGTGTAGTTTAGTGTAGGTTCTAGGGGACCAGCTGCCATTTGTGCAAATTAATTGGGGCATCTTAATTGGGCTACTGGGGTGTGAGCGGATCAAAATAAAGTACTCCACCTAATTTTATAGGAATGTTTGGGTGTGAATCCCAGACACCCTTGAGACAATAAAATACGAAAATGAAATAATATTTAATAAATATCTATCACATACAGTATGCTACATATTTACAGTACTGCTTTAGCAGGTACGTTACATTTCCCTTCTTCCGGAGTTGAACGTCCTCGTTCAAGGGTTTGGAGGGTAGAAAGGGGTTGTCTCTTTTACATGCACCGTAAATGTGATATTCTTATGGGGGTGTTTGAGTGTAACATTGGGGTACATGAAAATTGTAACTGTATAGGGCCCGTTTTGGCGAGAGAGGAATTTGGGAGTCAGCCCTTGTTTACACGAATGATTTTTGTAGAGAATAAGATCACCTAACTTGTAATGGATGTTCTGAACATGCTTGTTGTACTGACGGGTATAGTGATCTTGGGCTCTTTGTAAGCTTTTCTGCACAGTTGAGAGTGCTTCTGTAAAATGCAATTTTACACCAAGGGCGTAATCTTCTAAATCAACTATGTAGGATGTCGGGAGAAAATTTAAAGCAGCATCTGATGGAAGATTAGCCTGTCTACACGGAGTAATTGGAATGGGGGATACGAGGTGCTATCATTCTTATGAATGTTGATTGAAAAAAGGGCATAGGGTAGATAAGTATCCCAATCAGTGTGATTTGAATTGATGTACATGCAGATATGGGTGGCTAGGGTCTGGTTGCAACGCTTGACTTCCCCATTGGCAATGGGATGGTATGGGGTGGTATGAATTTTTCGAGTATTGCATAGACTAGTGATCCGTGAAAAGAGATCAGATAAAAAATCAGAGCCACAATCACAATGAATGATTTTTGGGGAGCCATGATGGCAAACAATTTTGGTCACGAATAATTTGGCGATAGTGGCTGCAGTGATGTCAGGGGTTGGGAAAGCCTCCACATATTTGGTGAAATAATTGATGAAAACAACAATGAATCGGTTGCCATCTTCAGTGAGGGGTAACGGCCCCATGCAATCAACACCGACTCGATCAAATGAGCCAGTCTGCTGAATGTGTACGAGATTCCCATGTATTTTGTGCCAGAGGGCTTTCTGTTTCTGGCATGGGTGGCAAGTTTTGCAGTAACGTTTGATATCACGGCTCAATTGGGGCCAAAAATATTTTTGTCTGAGCAAGTGTAAAGCTTTCCTGGCAGCAAAATGGCCTGTGAATTTTCTGTCATGATGAGAGGCAATGAAATGCTGTACTTGGGACTTGGGAATGTATAGTTTTGCCTGTTTGTCGACTATACTGAAGAGGATGTTTTGATGCACTGCGAATTTGATCAGAGTAAGGGGGTGTTTTTGGGCGATTTTTGCTAAAATACTTTTGACAGTTGGATCAGTGCGTTGGAGTTCGGCAAAATTTTTCTGTTGCTCTTCTTGTTCAGTTGCTTCAGCTTCAAGAACAGAATTTATGGTTGATATTTCGGGGCGGGTTTCGAGGTGCTCAATGTCAAAAGATTGCTTCGCTGTCTGTAAGGGGAATCGAGAAACTGCATCTGCGTTGTGGTTAGCAGTGCCTTTCTTAGGTCGAATGTCTAGCTGAATACCCGAAAGGGCTAATCCCCAATGGGCAATGTGAGGGGACGGGTTTTCCTTCTGTAAGACTGCCTGAACTGCTTTATGGTCAGTGTGTACTATAACATGTTGCTGGAAAAGGTAGGGGCGGAAATACTTGACAAACTCAACTACTGCAAGGGTTTCCAACTCAGTTATTGGGTAGTTGCGTTCTGCGGGTTTTAATGTGCGGCTCCCAAAAGCAATGGGGTGATCCTGACCTTTAATGTCTAGCTGACTGAGAATGGCGCTGATTCTGAGTTTTGAGGCGTCAGTTTGCAGAATGAACGGTTTGGTGAAATCGGGATGCTGCAGTATTGGGGCATGAATGAGCAATTCTTTTAGCCTAGTGAATGCTTTTGCTGTTCAGGGCCCCAGAAAAATTCCGAATTCTTTTTGAGTAGGGCTGTGAGGGGGCTGGAAATTTTGAGGGATTCGGGATGAATCTACGATAATACAAGGGTAGGCCAAGGAATGACTTGACTTCTTTTGGGCTTTTGGGTGTGGGTATGTCATAAATGAACTGTACCTTAGGGGGATCTGGGGAAATGCCTTGCTGAGAAATCAAGATGCCTAAGTATTGGACTTGGGGCTGGCAGAATTTGCATTTTTGTATGTTTAGTTTAAGGCCTGCTTGTGAGAATCAGGCAAGAATAGTGTCTAAAGGTTCCAGCATTTGGGCATGGGAGTCTGCGAAGACTAAAACATCGTTGAGATAGACAAGGCATGTGTTCCATTGCAAGCCGGAAACAATAACATCCATTAACCTTTGCAATGTGGCTGGGGCGTTGGTGAGACGAAAGGGGAGGTAGATGAACTGATACTGTCCAGCTGAGCAATTAAATGCAGCTTTTTTCTCTGTCTGCTTGTGCTATGGGAATGGAATAATAGGCATTTGATTGGTCAAGGGAAGTGAAATATTTCATGCCACGCAGGGTGTCTAGAATTTCGTCTATGCGGGGCAAGGAGTAGGTATCGTTTTTGGTTACTTTATTGAGGCCTCTAAAATCAATGCATAAACGATGGCCTCCATCTTTTTTGGGGACTAAAACTGTGTTGGTACACCATGGAGAGTTGCTCTGGCTTATGACACCTGCTGCTGCGAGTTGCTCAACTTCTGTTTGTATGATTTGCTTTTCTTTTGGGGAAGTCCAAAAAAGGTGCCTGCGTATGGGTTGGGAGTCATTGGTGTCAATTGTATGTGAAACAAGGGTGGTTCTACCTACGTCCATTTTGGATTTAGCATGTAATGTAGGATACTTCAATAGGGCGCGTAGGAGTTGAGTTTTTTCGGTTTCTGTGAGGTCAGTGGAGGTTAAATTAATGTTTTCTTTCAACCATGTGAATGTATCAAAAAGGTTTGGCTGGTTTTGTGTCAAGGGGGTTACTTTAGCGGGGGCATTTTGTTTTGGGATGTAACAGGAGACTGTACTGATGCATGTTCCATGGTAAAGGGTTTGGGCTGTTTCTTGTGTGTTTAGGACTGATATGCATATGCCACTGTTTTTGTTTTCAGAGACACAAGCTGCGAAATGAACTTTGGGATTCTGTTTGGGTTTCGGAGTAAATTCAAGCTGTTTAACTTGTAGGTACGACTTGGGCAAGGGGACAGTAAATTCAGTGATTGTACGGGGTGGTAATTCTAATTTCTGGTCTAAATAAGTTCCACCACGGGTCGAAAGGGGACTATATTCTAGACCATTGCAGGGTAGTATAACGTTGCCAAATTTGACCTGAGATTTCTGGTTGTTGATAGTGTATTCCGCAAATCGACTGAGAAAGTTTTTGCCTAGAAGGACGTCTGCTGTGCAATCTTTTTGGACATGGACCATTATTGTTTCATGGATTGTTTGGGCTGTTATTGTGACAAAAGTGGTTCCTACAAAGTGAATCAGAAGATTATTTGCTGCTTTTGCTTGGACTAGTGGGGTTTTCATGTCTAACTGTAAAATTTAAGCGATTCCTGAATCAATGAGTGAGTATACTGCACCAGTGCCAATCATGCCTTTTGTGATTAATTTGCCATTAAGTGTGATTGGAATATGAGGAGTATGTTTTTCAGATACATTTTGGGGTGGCCTGTTGGATCCAGATTGGTGAATTTGATTAATGAGTTCGATTGCAGGAGTTCGGGGGGGTATCAATATCGACAAGGATGTATTCCTGCTGTGTTTGTAACCCACGACAATTAGCTAATTCTAAGAGAGCATGGCCGAATGATGGGGGAATCATCTCATGTAAATCTCTGTTGTGTGATGGCACTTCGTACACATGTTCATTTGTGGCATGATGCTTTTGAGAGGGGAAATATTTTGGAAGAATGAAAAAGGAATAAAAGACGCCTGCAATGACTACAGTAATAATGGCTAGATTGATAATGATTTGCAGGGGTCCTTTGAGTTAGCCCATCTGTGAGGCTTTGGGTAGTACCTGTTATTACATGTTCTATGCCTTGACTGGCACCAGAGAGGGTATTTCCGATAGCTTGGCCACTGCCTGAAATCATATTGTAAACTGTATCAGAGTTAAGGGACATTTGGACGGTGTAATTGACGAGTTTTTTAACAATGTTTTTGAGTGTGTGAGTTTTGTAAATGTATTGTTTCAAAAAGAGTAAGTTTGTCGAAATTGTTGCGAGTTGATCATGAAAAATGGGGGGTGTATTAAAATGGAAAAGGGAGAAATTTTGGTTCCAGACGATTTTTAAAGGTAAATTTGTGACATGCGGGGATCCTGTTTCACTGACCCATGTATTATTCTGTTTGTAGAGAGCTACATGCATATGATGGCAGTCAACAGTTTGTGAAAAAGGGGTCAAATCGTTGCCTCCTGGATTCGAAAACATGAGTTTGGTTCCGACCAGAATGGGCAAAAGTTTGTAGCAGGTTTGGTTGATCTTATGGTTGTAGAAGACTTTAGATGCGTTTACTTGTTTACAGGGCCAGATGGTGAGGGCTTCTCCTGTGAATTCTGCTATTATGTCTGTTCGCTGTAGAAATGCACGCGCTCCAAGGGTTGCATCGAGATGCAAAATTTGCCATACTAGGTCAAGGTGACGCTGTGCCTGTCTGCATAATTCACTCCATACATTTTTGAAATTTTGGATTTCGAATTCCTGGATTTTATCTGCTAGATAGTTTAATTTTGCGTTAATGGGTTCGAAATCGTCAAAATTGTATAGTGTAGTATGGGTTCTGTTGGTTTTTGGGGTTAAAAATGTGTTACGATGTGGGGTGCTTTTGTCTGATTGTAGAACAATGCCCTGTTCAGTTAGGACGCTGTCTTGGATTTCTGGGCAGTTGGGGTTTGAAAAGAGTGTACTTTTGATGGAGAATGCACCTTGTAGCTCTTCTATTATTATGTGGGTATGCATGAGTTTGATGGGATGTGTATTTTTGTAAGTTAGTTTTTGAATGCTTTTTCATTCCATATAATGGATCCCTCGGTTGTTACACAATGACCTGATGTCAGTTTGCATGACCCCAGGTCACCTAATGTACCTGTCATAGATTTTCCATTCCAAGATGCTATTTGTCCTATTTCTATGATGATGTTAGTGACCGACGTACAGTGGTCTGTACAACAGCATGTGTATTCTAGGCTTAGGGAGTTGTTTGTTGACCAAAATCCTGGTTGGGTTTCGTATAATTTTTGACCATTGTGTTCTTTGTCTATAACGATTGCCTTACAAACATGCCGGGTTAGATTTTGCATTTCGGTTTGGTCAAAGACAATACCTTTTGAGCCAAAAAATCCTGTAGTAGTACAAATTTTGCGTTTGCGATCACTGCATTTGTATGCATCTGTTATGTGAGGTTTAGTGGAGGGGATATAGATTTTTCCGAATGTCTGTACGGGTTTGTCTACTGTGGAAGGGGGCATGCATGATACAAGTTTTGGTATTCTGACTGAGTGACCGCTCAATGAAGTTCCACACATCTGAAATTGGGCACTACACGATGTGGGGATTATTATACAAAGGAAAATACAAAACATCGGCCAATACAATGTGTTATTGGAGGCGGCCGGGCACTGTGTGTTTTCGTTCTGGCTGGTTTGGCGTGGCCGCCATTGGTGTTTTGCGTTGTGTTGACGGGGTGGCCGGTTTGTAATCTGAACAGTCTGTAAAACTTTAGAAGTTGAGTCATGGGATGGGGTTTGGATTTGCTTACTTGTGGGGGTTGGTAGCAGTGTTTGGCTGGGGTGGAATTGGTAGGGTTGGGGGGTGAGGCCGTGTAAAAGGGACAATAAGTTGCGGCCAACCCTTGAGACAATGAAATACGAAAATAATATTTAATAAATGTTTATCACATACAGTATGCTATATATTTACAGTACTGCTTTAGCAGGTACGTTACAGGCAAAATTGATCGGCACGTGACACAGCATTCAAAATGACGACTCAGATTTTGTGATTTCTTGAGCATTTTGATCATGACCATGAATTATAAAATTCTGGAGATTATGATCAAGGTCAAAATTAATTGTTGAAAATTCGATAATGATGAGCATTTTTGATTTTCAAAAATTTTGACGATCATGAATTCTGCAGTAACTGTGCTGAGTTGCCAGTGCTCCAAATGGTCGGAAAAATAACACCAGTCAAGAAAACGGTGACTTATAAAAGTCGACAATTCATGCTCCATGTTTTCAAAATCTCATCACATCAAAATCAGGATCATGAAAGACTTCTACTCCAAATCAATATGCATATTTATCTAACCATTCTTCTTCCTATTTCGTACCCAAATTTATCACAATGCCTTCAATAACAGAAATCAGTAGTTGATCCTTCAGCCAATTTAACAGATTTATTTTTTTGGAAAAGGTAGAAATGATGTGGATAACCCACACTTTCGCATTTTAATAAGTCAATTCTCCTGTATTTTGTATGTATAAATGATTCTTGACCATATTCTTCCCTCTGGGCAAAAATTCGAATACAACTTTCTGGTCAGGTCACAAGAAATACGAACAATCAAAAGTAATTTCTTACTAAATATTGATGGTGTAATCATTTGAAGGGAGCCTGCCGGAAAATAATACATTTTGTAAATTTAATATTGTAACTTTGTGACTTCACAACATAGCGGAGGTAATGGGACAGTCGCATATTTATTTATACTCCACATTAGTCGTGATAACGGCACCGTCGAGGTAATGGGTCACAATCAACCAAGACACACGTTTATAGGTTCGATCTTTCCTACGATAAGTAAAAATTATTCATATATGAAAATGATATATTTTACATATAATCATCCATTTCGCAGGAAATTTAGGATTCTCAATTTTCTATCAGATACACTGATTCTGCTCGAAATTGTATAATTAATTTGAGGAGAAACGTTATTCAGTCCGTAAATATTCATTTTACTCAGTGGATATTGGATTATCGTTTCGTCCAAAAAACGTTCTCCAGTCACGCACTTTGCTGTTCCTAAAACTGTTAAAAGTAATCAGAAAAAGGTGAAAAAAGAGAAAGATCTCTGAGCGCCTTAAGGCCTCAACATACTTCCCCGTACGTAGCATACGTATGTATAGTCTGTTTTTTTATAGAATGCTTCTAAATGGAAATGTGACACAAATCAGTACCATCGTCAAAATCACTTAAATAAACACCTTATTGTAAAATTTTTCACTCGAAAAATTGTTAAAGGTTAGATCAGTATGCTCACAAATTTTCATTCCTCTCTGATATATTGTTTGTCAGAAAATCGTGAAAATCTGAAATACTACTTGCTTTCCACTTTCATTATTTAGAAGCATTTCAAAAAACAGACTATAGTACTTACGTACCTCCAAAAAGTTCTGCGTACGTCTGAGGCAGACGTAAGTACATCCGTACGCAGGTAGCACTTACGTATGTTCATGACTTTCATCATTTACTTATAGGTACACGTAAAAGTATGGAGAAAGCAAGTTCAACTGATATGTATTGTTTTTCGTCATCAAGTTGACCTGCAAGAGGGAGATACGAATCGACCATCAGGTCTCGATTTAACTGCACAGTAATGACTGCAATAATGCAACAATATCGGTCAAAAAATAGACATGCTCCTAGTTTAGAATCTAGTTTCTGCGGCACATCAGCATAGCAAGTCATTCCATTGTGATGTGCAGGATCTTATTTCCAATCCTGATCCTATTATAATAAGAGAAAGGTTAACTGAACTGAATATTTCATTCTCAAGTCGTTCACTGTTTGGTCAATTACAAAATACTGAGTATGGAAGATGTTCACATAATAAGCAAGTAAATCGTTGTGAGCTGCCGCTATCGCAGCTAAAGATGAAGCTGATGTTGCCCTGTAAAGTCTCATGGGCAAGGAAGTATGTAAGACACTTCTCTAAGGTTTGACCAAGGTTGTGATGAGTAAAAAATTAATCATACTTAGAACATGTTGTAAAGAGAGTTTAAGTGACCATATCGATTGAATTCCTCATGGTTCAAGAAAACCTCAACCCAAAATATCGCAGAAATACGTTCGTTTACCCACCAGAAAATTTTTTGTGCAAGTGATTGCGTCCTTGAATTCCCCCTGGTCAGAAACCAGTGTCATATTGGGTGCTTGTATGCCCTCGGCTGCCTAGCTGTGGTCCTTGGGAGATCCAATCTGGTACGGCCCTTGAGGCTAACACGGTACTAACTGTGCTCCTACTGTACCTAGCTGAGACTGGATGTACAAAAGTATTTATTGTGGGCAAAACGAAAAGTGCAAGGGAATACAACAGTGAGGGTCAATAGAAAATGAATATACAAATTGCCAAACACATGAACACCGCCGCCTAAATACTCCCTACCTGGCAGATCCTTTTCTTAGCCCCTGAGCACAGAGCTACAGGGACTTCAGGATATCTCAACACACAGCCTAAGCTGAAACTCCTCAAAAGATTAGACAGAGCCAACTATCTCCAAACAGTAACTCACTGAGCCTCTTGAGCAAAATGGGATGTGGAAAATCCTCAGGCCGCGTCAGCACTCAAACGTAACACCACGTGATGTAAAAAAAGCAATACACAATAATGGTAATTGGCGAAGTCGCCTGCGCTCCTTTCCAAGTCACCGTGACAATCGAAACGTCCGGTCAACCACACAGGACGAATAATCACGCAAAAAGAAGACGTTTCTTCAAAGTAATAATTTTGCAATAATGAAAAATTGCATGGCCACGTGCCTAACATCAACTTGCATGTATTATGCAAAACTTTCGCGCTGACCATTTATTTATTTGTGGACCAGAAATGTGTGACACAAACCGTTTTATCGGTTTGCTTACCTAATAATAAATGGAAACACTTTAACAACAAAGAAACTTTATAGAATTAAAATGAAGTAATTAGAGGACCAAAGGTCAGAGGAATTGACCCTCTGACATCCCTCCCCCCCCAAAGGCAAAACTTTTCCTGGCCAGCGGAGGGAAAAGTCAGGAGGTCCCCCAAGTGCCCCAGACCATCGATGCCGTCAGCCTGCGACTCCACTGGCTCCAAAACGATGCTACATGCCATTGACGCAATAATACAAAAAATAAAATTGTCGGTTTCGAATGGTAATGCTAAAATTATGGGGCCAATGGCGCAGGATGCTACCCTGAAGCAACACAAAGTTCGTCACTAAAATACGCCCTTTGGGCTCGCTGCCCCAAATACAAGATAAAAAGTTTGAATGAAAAGCATTCACCGCATTTGGGCCGAATTCGACAAATAAAAAATAAAATCGTTTGATTGGTGGCGACCCCCCCGGTGCCAGGTTTAGGTTGTGGGCTGCTCACCCCTGCTGTCGATATATATGGAATCAGCGGCGCCTCCATCCTCGATTTTGGCTTTCGTCTCCGTCCTCTCCAGGGGGGGGGTTATTCGGTGGGTGGTGAGCCCGCAAGACTTCCTATTTTTCCGCCCCCACTACTCCATTGGCCCCTTGGCCGGACACTGGCCCCCCCAACGCCTTTGGTATTATCTGCCCCCAGGGAGAAAGGATGCCCAGAGACCGAATCCTCTGGGCCTTTGGCTGTCTAGATTTTGAACCAAAATATTTATGGTATTTGTTGTTAAAGTGAATCTGCCTTATTAAAATGTAAACTTAAACCCATAACACGGTCTGTGCCACAAAAAAGTTTTGAAATGAAAATGTATGTGTTTTGAAAAAAGATAGAGAAAAATTTAGAAATGGTAGCGCGAAGCTGCCTAGCGCATGCGTGATGTTAGTTGGTGACTAATTTCGGAAAGGCAAAAGAAAAAATCAAAAATTTACGGAAATTTCTACGATAATTAATACAGATGAGAAGAAAAAGAACAAACGTAAATTCACACAGGTTCGAATGAAATGCAAATGAGAAAATGAATAAAACAAATTTATGAGATTAATAGAACGAGGCAATTTTAAGGCATGATAATTGTGGCACAACGGGTTTACACCTTGAAATGCTAATGCTCGGAAAGATTAGTGACTTTTTGAAATATCGGGAAAATTACACAATGAGATACTTATTTTTATGGTGACCTCACGAAGAGCGAGGTCACTTTTAACACGAAAATTTACTTTTGTCTCTGACCACTATGGTCCGGCCCTGACTGGCCAATTCCGGTTTCTCTTTTTAATGGCGAATTATAATCGGGGTTACCCACCGACAGACGTCTTTGGGGCGGCTGCGTAACCGTTGAAGGCCCAGGAATGTCCATTCGCTCTTTGCCTTGTACATTACGGATCGGCGGAATTATCGTCGGAGGCGGCATTTGGAGGCCTGGCGGAACCAAAAATTGATGGTAATACGGTGCTTGCCCCGGTTGAAATTGCATAATCGGAAATTGCGGTACTCGGAAATGAGCCGGCGGAGGTACCATGGATTTGGCAATAATTGGCCTAGAAAAAGAGGATGGTTTGAACAATCAACTCCTACCATTGGCAATCCAGGGTAGCTTGGCGACAAATACCGTAATTGTTGTTGTTGCGCTTGAATCATCGCGTTGGGATCCCACATCGGCACTCCTTGCTGAGACATTTCATTGGTTCTAGCACTATCCAGTAAGGCTGCTCGACTGGAGTAGGACACGTCCAATCTATCATCGTGTTGGTAATACCCTGGTGTTCTCTTTCTACTCCGCGACTTTCGACTATCTTTGTGTTCTTTCGATTCTCTTTTTACCTTTTGCTTTCTTTCATGGGATTCTTCATACTCTTCGATTTCTTTGCACCAACTCTCCTCGTCATTCTCCCTTCGTCTCTTTTCTCTTGACATGGATTTTTCATGGCACTTTTCGTCTTGCTGCCGACTTTCATGTTTCCGTTTTCTATCTTTATCCGGCGTCTCTGACTTTTGTCTTTTCCGTGTATCGCTATGCTTTTTGACCTATCGTCTAGGTACCTTACTCATAGCAGGCCTATTGTAGGCGTGCTTTACTCGGTACCCAACCTTCTTTTTCAAATTCTTTTCAACTTCCACTATATCGTGGGCTTTTTTCTGATTGATAACTTCCCAAAAACATATACGGGGGTCGGTATTATCGGTTTCCTTCCTCCAAACTTGTATATTGGGATACTTCGGTTCCGGATCTTTTTCATTTTGCAGGACGGCTTTGGCAATTGTATAGGCTAGTCCTGCTGCCCTAGACTGGCATGAGGCATACATAGCGTGAAAATTACTGCCTAACCCTTCCTGTCTCGCGTTAAACTCGCATCGCAATTTCATCATGACGTAGGCATGAGCCTGATAGTGAAATCTGGCAAAATTTTGAGGAATTCTCCCCAAATGGGATAATTTCATAAAGAGACACGCGCAGGCCCACACTGCAGCTTCATATGATTTCCACCGGGGTCGCGTCCTAGTCCATTCGGCTAATTGCGCTTCGAAAATGTGCCATAATTTCTCCGGTAGATTTGCTTGTAACACGTGGAACTGTAATTCGTAATATCGTATAGTTTCTATTTCTATGCCGGCTTCGTTGTATATCCGATTTATCAACTCCGTGGTCATCAGGGCTACCTCTTCATCTAGAGTGGGAACCATGTGTGCAAGATACTTCTGAACACATGGGTTCGAGAGAGATACCCTTCTGTACTCATAATCTACGACGTATTTTCCTTCTTTTAGGGCCTTATTCAAAACTTGCCCGCATTTTCCAACACCTCTTCGATATTTTATCTTGTCGTTTGTTTTTCCTGGGGGTTGTTGAAAATTTCGGCTCTTTACCTTGTCCAATTTGGCCTTATTCTCGTCCTGAGCTATCCATTTTTCTTTTGCTTGTCTTTTGACCTGCATTATCCTTGCAAATTTTTCAGGGTTCCTAATATTTTCGACATTTGGCCCACCAGCCTTAGCATACACTGGCGGAGCGGGCAAAACATTAGCTCTAGGATCTTCTTCTTCTTCGCTCCCAATTTCAGACATGATTTGGACGAACGGCTCATCACTAGTCTCTTCTTCTTCGGCATTTATACTTTCTAATTGCTTCACTAATTCGATAGCCACTTTGCCGTATTTTTCTTTTTCCAATATTTCTATCTTCTCTTTCATCTCCTTGATTTGTTCCATTAACTTCTCTAATCCGGATTGTTTTTCACTTTCGGTCTCAACGATCTCCATTAACTTCTCCTCCTCTATGGCACCTTTACTCCCAATAGGGGGTGTATCGGCGATTGGGGGATCTGCGATGATTACCACTTCCCGCTTTTCTTGCTCCATTTGATGACCTGAAACATTTAAAATATCAATTTTAGTGGACTCAGTTTCTGTCTGTTCCTTCAAAGTTTTTTCTAGTGGACCCTGGCTAGCCGAGACCACAACTTCTACTTGAGGAATCAGATCATATTCGTCCCATTTGGTTACTGATTTGAAAGTTGTCGAAATGCTAGGGACCCATAGGTCCTTAGCCTCAAATATAGAAGCAGAGACATTCCAATAAATTAAGTTTTGGCTAGCTGTGTGAATGTTCAAGAAGTGGAGCACGTTAAAGAAATTACAATTCATAAAATAGACGGAATTTTCGCGTAAATTTGTATGCTGTTCATCTATGGGGTCCTTTAACGATCGCAGTATCCATTTTATCAGTAGTAGGCAGAAAATATTTTGGATCGATTTTTGTGTACGTACCTTTGGATATCTTTCCAACATTTGCTCCATCTGATCAGTTATCTTGTTATTCAATAAGTCTTGGCCCATCCACTTCATAAATTCAATTCTTTCCTGCTCGTTTCTCAAAACTGAGGACCACATACCTGACGTAAATCCCGGTATCCACGCTTTCCATTCTTGCGCCAAATGAGGCCACAAGAAGTAAACAATAGGATTTACGTTTTTATCGTAAAGTTCTTTGACTATGGGCACGATTGACCGATTGATTCTAGGGTGGTAGTAGTCCCTCAGGTGCAATACCTGGTCTCGAATATTATTTGTGAATTGCAGCACTCCTTTTGGCCACTTTCCTTGCTTCATTTCGACTTGTTTCGGTTCTATCAGTCCTCGGAATTGCCGCGCTGCCAAAATGTCTTCCAAGTCCCAGTCGTTTGTGGGCTCGTCTTCTGAATCGTCTGTACTTTTTCTTTTTCTTGGCGCCTTTACTTTACAATAAAATGTCCCAGGTGCCTGTTCTTCCAACAATTTATAAGTGGCAATCGCTTCTCCACGCATCATGAAGTATAACGCGTTGATATTGTCGGTCATCTCTTCGACATCATAGGCACCTTTTCACTGTTGATCGGTGTATTTATCTTCAAACGTTTCTCTAAACCTTCATGCTAAATTGGCAACCAATTCGGGTTCCATTGTATCATACGCAAATAATTGGAACCAATTTTGGATGTCGGTGGCGAATCCATAGCAAAGCAATGCTAAAAAGCACAAAAGGGATCCGCGCGCGTCGAGCGTCGCGTATCGTAGGACTTCCATATTGAGTTTGTCTGCGTCCATGAGCTGTCCGAATTCTAAGGAACTCAATTGCCCCCACGTTTCGTTCTTCAGTTTCGCTTCGATGTCTATCTTTGCATCAATTTTTGGTATTGTCAGCGTATATCTTGAATTATAGAATGATACCACATTCATTTCTAGTAGTACGTTGATTTTTTCAAATGATGATCCTGAATCTGAGGACGTTTGTATCCCCTGATCCACATAATCAGATATATCTGCGTCTCAATAGTTTGATCTCTATCGCTACCATCAGGTAAATTCGCAAATTTCTTTGCTACTTGTTCAATTGTTGCTTCCATGTTTGCCATTCATTCCACATGATCTTCTTTGGTCAATTCAGTTTGCAATAACATTACTTTTGGTCGTCTTCCAGGCTGTTTTCGGACAGTTAATTTCAGTTTGGATAATTTCTTCATAATTTACCTTTGTAGCTGTACAAGTCACCAATGTCGTATTGGGTGCTGGTATGCCCTCGGCTGCCTAGCTGCAGTTCTTGGGAGATCCAATCAGGTACAGCCCCTGACGCTAACCCGGTACTAACTGTACTCTTACTGTACCTAGCTGAGACTGGATGTAGAAAAGTATTTATTGTGAGCAAAACAAAAAGTGCAAGGGAATACAACAGTGAGGGTCAATAGAAAACGAATATACAAATTGCCAAACACTTGGACACCGCTGCCTAAATACTCCCTACCTGGCAGATCCTTTTCTTAGCCCATGAGCACAGAGCCACAGGGACTTCAGGATATCTCAACACGCGGCCTAAGCTGAAACTCCTCAAAAGATTAGACAGAGCCAACTATCTCCAAACAGTAACTCACTGAGCCTCTCAAGCAAAATGGGACATCGAAAATCCTCAGGCGGCGTCGGCACTCAAATGTAACACCACAGGATGTAAAAAATAGCAATACACAATAATGGTAATCGGCGAAGTCACCAGTGCTCCTTTCCAAGTCACCGCGACAATCGAAACGTCCAGCCAACAACACAGGATGAATAATCGCTCAAAAAGAAGACGTTTCTTCAAAGTAATAATTTTGCAATAATGAAAAAATGCATGGCGGCGTGCCTAACATCAACTTGCATGTATTGTGCAAAACTTTCGCACAGACCATTTATTTATTTTTGGACCAAAAATGTGTGACACAAACCATTTTATCGGTTTGCTTACCTAATAATAAATGGAAACACTTTAACAACAAAGAAACTTTATAGAATTAAAATGAAGTAATTAGAGGACCAAAGGTCAGAGGAATTGACCCTCTGACACCAGTTTCCTCGAAAATCGCAGAAATACATTTGTTTTCACTTGGGATAGTTTTTCGTGTAAAGTGACTGCATCCGTTGAATTACTCTTGGTTGAAAACCCCTTCTACATCAAAATCGCTGGAGTAGTTCTTCATGGCCGAAAACACCTTCTCACAAAAGATCGCACAATTTACAGATTGGACAATTTTTGTAGTGTAAAGTGATTGCATACATTAGATTCCCCACTGTCGAAAGCTTCTTCCACGAAGAAAATACACTTGTGTACACTCGGGATAACTTTTTTGTGTGAAGTGACCGCGTCCATTGAATTCCCTGCGGTTGCAAACCCATACTACCAAAAAACCGGCGTGATTCGTTTGTTTACACTCGTGTTCACTTTTTATGTACTTTTCCAGCAAAAAATCGGGGCGATTCGTCTTTTTACACTCGGTATAATTTTTTTGTGTACAGTGATCGCATCCATTGAATTCTCAATAGTCAAAAACCCCTTCGCCCAAAAAACCACGGAAATACCTTTGTTTTACACACAGGATAATTTTTCGTGTAAAGTGACTGCGTCCATTGAATTCCCTATGATCGAAAACCCTATTACCCCAAATATCCCAATAAATTACCGGTTCAATCGAATGCAAAAAATTCTGGCACCGTAGTGAAATTATATATAATTGACAATCGGGCTAGTAGATATAAATATTTTTCATGTATAAATGTTAATGTTTTGCGTGCGTTTACTGCAAAGTATCAAGTAAAAGTAAAGGCCCTGTCATACTTCACAGCGCGGTACCGGTTGTTCTATCCATACTGAAAAGCGGCGCCGCTTATTATACATGTAGTTGAATCAAATTTTTCACTTGAATGGTGAATTCTACTTGTCAAATTATTTTACCAAATTGATTACTTAACTTTCAATGAAGATATTAATGTGTAAAAATTATGAATATGCAAAGTAGGTGTAAACATGTTCCTACAGCAAATGTACTCGCACATTTCGGTTGTTTCTTTATTCCCCCAACGTCTCTTTTCCGCAAATATCCCGATTGTCCGAAAGTCCATATTCCCCGTAGGTCCCGATTCCCCGAATAATGAATAAATTTCCTATTTCCTCGAAAAATGCATTAGTCCCTATTCCATGAACGTCCCGGTTTGCCGAATACTAGGGAAAGGATAGATCCACTTTGAATCTGGGTCCTAAACAGCAGGTCCGACCAGACCCAGATCAGATCTGGATCCTGTATATAGCACATGTGTGAATGAATTATTGTGTATATATATTCAATTTTTTCAAAATCAATTGATATAAATTGATATTTCTCAGCAGTTCAAAAGCTATTAATCGTTGGAATGAGAAGCAAATTGAAGCAAGAGCCCAAAATCTTTAGACTTGGCTTTTTTGCAAGCTTCTATCTGCACTGTGCAGGAATGATTGATTTTTATTTTTCTTTTGCGCTTTTTATTTTTCGATTTTTTTCGTATTTTACATCTTTTTCGCATTTTTCGTATTTTGCATTTGTCGAAACGAGCAATACACATTTTTTGAGAAGAGTAAAATCCAAAGGTAAAAAAGCGGTACCGTACGGCGCCACGCGGTGAAGTATGACAAGCCACCGCACGGCGCCGCGTGGGGCTGCTTGTTAGTATGAATAGGACAACCGGCGCCGCGCGGTACCTCGCGGCGAAGTATGACAGGGCCTTAAGAGTTTTGGTCTTAAAGAGGAAATATTGGGCTCAAAGAGGCCTCCAATGACGAAACTCGTTTAATGTACATTATTAAAAGTTACACTGCTTAAGCCTGCGGTACATTTATGATATAATTATCATCAAAAAATCGACCATTGAATTCGAAAAATCGCGATCGAAGATCGAAAACAAAGAATTAAAATAAACATGCGACAAACAAGAATCAAAATATTCAACAGTCCATGAATCAGCAATACAAAGAAATATGAATTAGAAAAATATCACATTGGAAAAATCAGCAAAATCAACAACGGAACGAGCGGAATCGAAGAATTGGAAATTGAAATTAAAGCTCAAAGGTTTCAAGGTGGTTGGTTCAACGCAGCTCCGACGTGAATTATGCTTTCAGCTGTTCGTTTTGAGTGATCTTCTTGCGGTAGAAGGAACCTCAACTCGATGTTTTATTTTTCAGATGTAAATGCTGAACATTTTCAAAAAAGTTAATATTGGTTCAAATGCATTTTGCCTACCATCAGCGGCTTAGTTAACAGTTTAAATGCTATAAGAAGTATAGCACCCCAGTCGAATTTCGTTTCCCACACGGCTCATATTTCCCCTAAGATTTGCATAAAAATACTCTACATTAGTGAGCTGGTAAGTTCGCCTATCTGACCTCATCAACATCATCAGAAAATGCTGTAACATGCATCTGACAGATAAATGCAAGCACTAAAATAATGTACATTAGAATAATATCATTTCTTATATCATAAGATGAAACAAGTATTTTTCCACTTTGAATAGAGTTCAATAGCTCAGTGATCTACACTGCTACGGGATCAGACTGCCTCAATACGAGAAACTTTTCTTATATAAGCGATATTTATTGAAGTTGCTATTCTATTCGTCAGTTGGTTTTCGTTATTTTCCAATTCTAAACATGTTTTATAATCCCTTAGACCTGAAATAGGTACACTTTCATTTGTTCAGCACATTTTATGGAATTTTTGTATGAAGGAGACATGTGGGCAGAATTTATCAGTGCATCTGGGGATCAATATCTTCGCTATCCGTGTATTTTCAACATTCTCTGGAAAGCGATTGAAAAAAATGAAATCTTGGATTGTGTTCACCATTTCATTAACCAATAGTGTATCATCCGCCCTATTCAGGTGTGTCCACTACGTCTCAACATCAACGATAGTATAAACACTAGTTATTTCAAAAGTAGACAACAGGTAAAGTTAAAGTGTATTCAATGCGCCTAGTTCTTATAAAGTTTATTTCTCCAAATAATTTCGTTTTTGTGCAATTTCGTTTTATTCATTCGCTGCAACACATGGAAAAGGTTGAGTGATAGATATGATTTTGACCTCATTCATGTTCTTCATAAAAACGGCTAGAAATGGCGTATTCCAATAAATAAATGTATGTTATGAAGTAAATCATCCGTAGTGTTGGATATGATCGTCTGTATGAATGAATTTGAATTTTATGAGTTGGGAAACCAGACTAGGTTGTCGAGACTGGCATAGAGAACGACATTCAAGCTCTACGCAGCTTGACAGGCTTTTAGGACTCTTTTGGACCAACGTGTATGTGTTGTATTTGAAACATATATGTCGACGCGTGTAAAAAGAGGCAGGCAGGAAGTGACCAGGGATCGTCCTTAATGCACGTGTTTAAAACACTCACGCTTACCCGAAAACTTGAAATAATAAGTACCTAAACCCCACAATAAAATAATCCAAATTAGAAAACCTTCAGTATCCTAATTTGAATTCCCAATGCTTAAACCGAAAGAAGAAGGAAAGATTTCTCCTGACAATTTTACCCAATAGAAAACAACTCATGTGTACAAAACGAAACGTGGGCGGGGTTAATATAAAGAAATGTCCCGCGTGCTGAAAAGGCATCAAAGGCACCGGGACGCACACTAATAGTAAACGATTTCCGCTTCGCCTGATCATACTTGCACCTGCACTTGTCTTTGTGAAATCGACAAACTATCCTAAAATCGGCGGAGACACACTACAACACATGAAATATTGACTTGCGGATATCATTGCAACTTCACCAAACTTCTGCCCATCTGGTTCTCATGGCCAGAATCCAAGAATGCCAATATAATGATTGGCCGATTTGCTGTATAATCAGTTTTTCATACGCGAAAATTTATCAGATTGCACGTGCTTCCTATTCTAATTGTTAGTTTCTTAATCACTCGTTTGGAATCGCCCAATTGGGAATTGGCTCATTTGGGAATTCGCTCCATTGGGAATCGCTCACATAGGGCTCAATTGGGAATTCCCTCATATAGGAATTCGCTCAATCGGGATTCACTCACATGAGAATACCCCGATTTTCTTACGATAAATGTGACCTCAACTTGATGTTTCATGTAATTTATATGATGTGTGATGCTTCTTGATAATCAACCAATGCGGATTGCGATCTTAAGCCGGATATATACTTACCCGTACGCACGTGCGCCACCGATTTTTGAGCGGGCCCCGCAATTTGCGACCCGGAAATTGAACGCACAATCGTGCGCCGCATTCCGGGTGCCGGGCGAAAAATTTACGGGACCCAATAATGTTGCGCGTGCGGGCAAGTAGAAACCATTTCTACTTTTCCGCACATCTGTAATTCATGCGGATCAGGAACCACCGCCGCAGTACAGTAAAGTATTGTTTGTTGCTTATGGCCCACGATTGTACTTGATTTTCGAGCCCCTCGTTGGCACGATGCGATCGCATGCGCATATTTTTAACCTGTTTTTGGAATGGGGCGGAAAACTTTGGACTGTTTCTCAAGTGGGGAAAAACATTTTCAGATGCACGGTGGAAAATTCGAAAAATATTACGCGCAGAAAATATATGGCTACTGTGCCTGGCGCGTTTTAAAACGCAATGTCATACGTTCGGGGGAGGGGCACCGTTTTTTCCCCTCAAATGGGGTGTTTTGAGGAAAAAAATTTCGATATGAGGAAACAAATTTTGGGTATGGTTCCCATTGAGCAAAAAATTTTGGGGAATTCAAAACCGAAAAGATGCGTTTTGGTGGACTTAAAAGGGTCAAAATCTCAAAATTTTCCGGCGCTTGGCGCCGGTCGTGGGTATAATCTTAACTAGTTTCTACCAGGCGCGGCCGTTAGCATATCATACTTGTAAACTATCGTTTTTTGCTCATGGCGCACGATTGTACTTGATTTTCCAGCCCTCCCTCACACCCGTACGCGTACGGTTAAGTATATTCAAATGCGGCCCGCAATGAGGCCGCATGCGCATTTTTGGCTGGAGTATATTTTGACAACCCGCATTTTGGCCGCACATTGGCAGGTCGCAAAACTGCTCCGCAAGTGCGTACGGGTAAGTATATACCCGGCTTTAGTGTGTCAGTAGCTCATTTTCAGACGACTAATTAATACTCTGTGTCAGTATATTTTGTGTTTTATTCTTGAATTGAGGTTCTTGATGGCTAATCAGCTGATTGAAAACAATAACATATTACCCAGCTTTTAGGTTTATTCGATTGATGAGAGTATCAATGGGAGTCACGTTCAATAATCAAAATAAATTTCTTCTCCTAAAACCAAATTTTCCACTGTCTTAAATTTATCCAACAGCGATTATTGTCGAATTTTTGTAAAGCATACGGAACGAAAATTGTTTGCTCGAAAATGATTAGGTCAGCAAAATCGTAGGATGTTGGCTTTTAAGCTACATTCCACTTTAGGTTCAACCATCTGTCATTGGTGAGGTGCTATATTTTTTCTGATTTCCAGAGAAAATACAAAATGCAAGACTTGGATAGGGAAAAAGATAAATTTTTTGACGCCCAAATATACTAGGAAAAAGTAAAGAAAGACAAAAAACGAAATGTTAATGATTCAAGGTAAGAAGTTCACCATATTTGTAAGGTGCACATCGAGCTTAAATTCGAAGTCAAGCAACGGGGCCCCGTGTATCTGATAGTTGATTTCTGTGCGATTTAAAAATACCCATGGACGATAAGTATGGTGAAATATTTTTTAGCAACCAAGTGAAAAACTCAACAAAATGGATATTTTTCGACAGCTTATTAGCTGCAACGATCCATACAGACAAAATATAGCAGCGGAAAGCAAGTTCAAGCAAAATTATGTCACTTAACAATATAAAACATGCAATTGTTTCAAAATTTTTTACCAAAATCAACTTTTTTCGCTCCACAAATCGCAGACTATTTTCATTTTGACAATATTTTTATCAAAGAGAAACTTAAATTTTATATTTCGTCCTTGGTATACAATCAAAGTCGGTGAATTGTGTCCGCTTTCTGCTTGCGGCATAGATAATAACTCAGATAAATTGCATAAGAAAATCAATCTTCTGAAAATTGAGTTTCTTTTTGGAAATATCTAATTGACTAAGTATAGAACATAACTTATGTCCCAAAAAACGAGAAAAATTGATAGTCGAATGATAATCATTCTCTTAACATAAATAAGCATGTGCATCAAAAAGTAATAATTTTTTATAAAAACTACATGAAACCTTGCCAAGTTCCTAAAGATTTACCTTTTACTGGCCTGGAAGCTCGTCTCAAAACTCAATGTTAATTGAACTACTGCATACTGATATAATGGCATTGATGTAAGTCACATTTACTACCTTTACTTGGCTCCCATGAAGAAATTTGTAATTTGGAACCAAAAAGTTTTTTGAGGTTGCTCGTACCAAATGAACTAGTGGTGTATGAGCAAAGAATGCACACGACTTATAATCTATAAAATATTTTTTCTCAAGTTTGGAATCATCGATTTTTTCGAGCATTCTATCGAGAGTACAAATATGTAGCCCTAAAACTTCCACTTCTAGTTTATTTTTGATGCTCGGCGGCTAATTTATAAGTCTAACATTGATGGTTAAGGCTAGCCTCGTTGAAATTTAATTATGCTTAAGCCAGTATTTTATACATGCTGCCCGAATTGAGTTTGTAGTTAGTTTGTTGTCACTTCTCATCACGAAGAAAAATTTCCCACATGTTTGAAGCCAACAATGTTGAGATGCTGATAACGCCGAGGTTAACAGTTTTATTTAGTTTGGGGCCACTATCGTTGAGGCAATCCCTTCATCCATCCCAGTATTTCAGTAAAAGTTAGATTTGATCTCAAACTTGAACCAGGATCTGATTTGATCTCAAACTTGAACCAGAAAATAAATGGAGGATAAAAACATTAAGATTCCTCATTCCACGAAGTAACCCTCAGAATCCGTGTGATGTGCTTACAATCTAAATAGTCTTTGCAAGGCCGTCTTGGTCTATCGCCTCTGACTGCTAGTCTCAAGAACCAGGTTCGATTCCGGGTGTAACACGAAATTGAGTTTATGGTAGCTGGCCCAGGCAGACACAGCCTTTCTTCCTCTCGGGGTAGATAAATTGTGTAGGCGAGCTTGGAACGCTGCTTGCTGGGGTCCACTCAGCCCAGTTAGCATGTTGGCCATAGTGCGGCGAATGAGGAGGTGGGCCTATTCCATTATGAGGTAGGTAGCCGATCAAGTCCTGCTTGTCAGGCAGATGCCAGCCTGTGGAACGTGGCCTCCACTAGGCGGTAAAAAGCACCCGAAGAGACCCTCTCATACAAGGTAGGCACTTGTATGACCGTATAGTCCTGTAGAGCCTGCCTTTCCGGCTATAGGAAAATGGGTAGGTGAACCCGCAAAAATTTAAAAAAAAAATAAAATAAAAATAAATAGTCTTTGCACTCTTCCAATGTCCTGAACCAAGGCCTCCTCGTCCTTTCATAATACGAAGTTGGTTTCCTTATGCAAAATGAGTGAATGACAATGTGTCTACCACGTATTGTTCTTCGCCAACATGTGATCTGATACGACCTGAGTAAAAATTTGAAATATTGCAGGTATCAATCTACCTGCGTTAGATTGTAAACAAGTGTAGAATTTAGATCATAAAAAATCGCAAGATATACCAGCAAGAAGAAGCAGGGAAAATTGAATTTAATCTAAACTAATCATTTTGTAGATATACTTGGGAGAACAATGGTAGAGGTCAGTTTATAACTGATAAGTTCACGCGCTGGTCATTATGAATTGACTGTTATCAAGTAGCAGGGTCTCTTTTGCATTTGGGGAATGAACATCTCAAAGTAGTAGTAAAATTAGAACAACGTGTGATTTTTTACTTTTTTAGCTCATTTTTCATTTGATAGAAATGTTCTTTTTTTGAACATTTTTAGACCTAGAAAAAATGCCAGGGACTGGCAAACTAAACCAAATATGTTTGATGTGAGGCTTTCTTAAAAGCTGATGATAATCTTTTTAAAACACAAGGCTATGAGCTGCTATACTTCTGACGGTAGCAGGGCCTTTAGGATGAGAAATTAAAGATGCTGAGAAAAATGATTATAAACACGAAAAGATTTTTGAAGAGAGCCTGGCCACCACTCACAAAAAAATGAACTAAGAAAATGAAAATGAGAAACAATGTCAAAGAATACTTTCTGTGAAGTTACGCAAAACTTTTTGAAGTAAAAAGTGATAATAGAGAACCGAAGTTCAGAGAAATTGGCCCTCTGACATGTTCAGGTAAAGCTAAAAATGACCTTGTGATGCCTCGAGCAACCTTGGCCTCCTACGCTTAGCAGGTAAAAAATCAGTGACAGTCCTGAAAATAGAACAGTGTTCTATTTCTCCAATTTGATCCCGATTTCTAGGATTAAAATCGGCAACAATACACAATTGTCGCTGACAAAAATTGTAGGATTTTTTACTTCTGAATTAGTAAAATCTGGAATAGCCGACAATTAAATTCCCTCAGAATCAATGACAATAATGGCTATTTGTGACAATCGGTGACTCTATGTGACATCTCACATATCAATTGGGCATAACTACTTTTGGAAATAATCTTTAATTGTACAAGGTATTTAGGATCAAAAAATCTATAAGTTTAGCTCCTGCTCTTTCTGTAGCAGTCACTTTCTAATTTGTTTTGTGCTTACTGCAAAATAGCTGATGAGAAAAAATTCAAATTTTCTAGTGGCACGAAAAACACAACTATGGAAGTTTACAGGAAACTATGGGTCAGGCCCAGACGACAGAATGACAAGGTAACGGCGTGGAAATGAAAAAATGAAAAAAATAAATTGAGGTACACTATTCATACTGTACCACATTCAAATCAAGGTCCATGCCGGATCAATTTTTTTAAGAGTACTGAATTTAGACCTACCTGCTTCAAAAAATACTGAACTTCAAAACTTTTGGGAAACACATAATAATTAATGAAATAAATTCTAGAAACAACAAGTAATTATTTCTTTACATACGTATTACAAAAGGACAATGATCTTTTGATATTTTATTACTACAAATGAATTAAATCAGGAATAACTGATTCTTCATCAATACTTTCCAACACATCACAAATATTCTCCACGAAGTCAGTTTTATCACTTTCATTTTTGTACATTGTGCCAGCGCGCCACGACAGCATTTTGTGAGTAAAAACTAAATCATCGCAAGATTTTGACTGTGTATGAAGAGAAGGACAACATGATACGTTATATCCAACATTAGAGAAAAGATTAGAGGATGAATGACAGAGAGCAACTAAACTGAAACTAACTAACTACCACTAAGTAAGTACTAACTGCATAAACTGTTATACTATACTAAACTCAACTATTAGGCTAATTTCTGAAACAAATTAAGAGACAAACAATAAAGTAACTGCTCAAGTGAATTTTGTTAGAATCGTGCAAAGTACCAACAGTACTGACATCACTTCGAAAAAGTACTGCAGACACTACTGATACTCAAAGCTAATAATGAAGTGCTGATCCTATTGAAAAAGTACCGAATTCAGTACTAAAAGCACTGGTAACACTGTGTAGAGCTCCTTGTTTATGTCTGCTATTGATACTTCGATTAGTTGTCCACTACAAGGCTCATCATTTATACTGCAGATACCAATCCTGAACTTCGCTTCATTGCACATTCAGCCACTGTAGGATACCTATATGCTCACAATTCATCTTTCTTGGCTGCTGCAGTTCCATCAAACACATATTCAATTAAAATGTGATAACATTTTGCTTTCCATATCGAGAAAATGTACTGTCGGTACCAAAAATCGAATCTAAAACCTGACTAAAATCGAAATTTTCACCATGCTCACCTGATACTTTTATAATTTACAAGCATTTTATTAAAAAAATCCCAAAACTTTCCATGATGCCATGCCCAGGTGTCGCATGTATGTCTCCAGTAGGTTTTTGAATGCTGCATTCCTTTGTTGAATTTATGATAGTTTCATTGAAAAAACTATGGTTGCATTCTTTGTATATTTTCTACTTGGGTTCCTTCTCTGAACATGTCATTGAGTCACATTTCATGTGTAAAAGGAAAATTGAAGCTGAGAGAATAATTATATGGTATATTTCTTCTGAGCACGTTTCTAACAGGAAGTGATATCCTTCATTATGTTTTTCTACCTTCTACCATTTTCCAAGTTTTTATTTTGGATTGAATTATTGACTCCAATTTTGACGCAAACAGACGACAATCTTTTGATATTGAAAACAGAGCAGCTTTTGAGTGGGGATTAATGTGGCATATAAAATCGGTTAGCTCTGATACACTACATTCTGTTCTAAATCATTGTTTGAATCAAGATCTGATACCTCTATTTGAGTGTTGCTGGGGCCTCCTCTGGATCCTTGAGTTCAGTAAAAGAGGTATTAATTGAATATGAGTTTCAGCATCCATGTAACTGATCCCTGGGGCACAGTTTCACAAATTTCACCAAGTAAATTGTCCAGAAAAATTGTCTTAACATTTCAAAAAGAAAGTTTCATCAACGATATTTTGCTAGCAAATTTTTAAATTTGTTGGTTAATATCTTCCACTCCATGGATGAGGGGTCAAGTTTCCCAGAGATTGCTTAATTTTTTGCATCAAAATTTTTACCCAATAGATGAGAAGCTATACAAGTACAAGTCTCTTTAACTACTGAAAGAAATAATGCCTAATTATACTATGTATATAGGATGAAAAAATCGCTGCTTGTACATTTCTTACTCTTATTCTCAGATTTTGGTTTAATAATTTTGGTACAGATATACAGGAATATTTAAATGATGGAGGATTTTTGTTAGTCTTGAATGCTAGACAAAGCTGCATTGCACTACAAGTGAAATGACATATTTTAATAACGCACATTTTCCCTAAAATTGTTCGATAGGATATCCGCATAATCATGGACAACGGCTCTTCAAATGTACAAAATGATAGCATTGATAATCAGACACTGAAGCTTATTGCCGTTTCTAGTTTTGGATTTTTTGGTGGACTGGGTGGGACACTCAATCTGGTTTTGATCAACCTTCAGCTTATAGGCAAGCTATGTTTCATGCTATTTGATATTTCTGAATAATTCCCAGCAGGCATAGACCTTAGCTGTCAAAAGTAATACAAGGGATCCTCTTCTTCAGGATTCACCAACAGAAAAGCCTATGAACACATTCTCTTTGCTACAGCATTGGTTGGTTTTTCCGGTTCCATAGCCAGATGTTGCATGTATACATACGCCATAGCTCAGCATGATGACATTTTCGGTAAGTGGTCTGCTTAATACAATCTTCCATTGTTCGGCAACCATGCTGCTGTCTGTCAACATGTTACTTTGCTATTTATCCCTCTACTATCCAGTAAGTGAAAAAATTATTTGTGCTATAGTTTTGACAATGTTGCCAAGCTGTAGGTGACATCAACCTTGGCCTTACTTTTTGGCTTCCACATATTAAAAACTTTGTTTTGGTAGAGTCTAATCAGAATGACAGAAGTGCCCAAGATTTAGTGGCGCCAAATTTTCTGAACAATGCCCCATGTTCATTCCAATCATTCCTTTTCTACTTGTTAATATTGAAACTCCAACCTTAGAAACAATTTCCTACAACACGCATCGACTTCAGCAACAACCGCTTATCACCAAAGCATTCTTCAACAAGGCACCTTGACGTCAGCAAGCGGCGCTCATCTCTAAACTACTCCCTATCAAGGCGCGTCGACGTCAGCAATGGGCGCTCATCACCAGAACGTTTTTCCTCGAGGAGTGTCAACATCAACAATGAATGGCCACCAAAACGGCTTTCTGCAGGGCGCTTTAACATCAGCAAGGTGCGCGGACCACCAAATTGCTTTCCAAAAAGGTGCTGTGACATCAGCAAGAGGCGGCGACCATCAAAATCCTTTTCTACAAGGCACCGCGACGTCAGCAAGCAGCGGCAATGATCCACATGCTTTTCCACAAGGCGCAGCGATGTCAGCAAGATGCGCCAATGATCAAATTGCTTTTCCACAAGGGGCCGTGATGTCAGCATGGTGCGCCGACTATCAAATCACTTTTCCACAAGAGGCCGCGACGTCAGCAACCATTGCTCATCAGCCAACTACTATAGGTGATGTGCCGCAGCCAGTGAGTGTTTTTTCCACTATGGCGCCCTTTCTAAACTCAAACTCTGTGATAGCACCCCTTTTAAATTCAAATTCTTCTCTGGCGCCCTCTTCTCAACCTTTTGGTAATGTTTTAAATGAATCTTTGATGCAAGCTCTGCCGACAACTCTGCCTGCAGCTTCGAGTCTGAGTGCATCAGCTAGGCAAGTAGTTTCAGCAGTGGCGCCCCCTCCTAGTGCACAGGTAAGCTTTTTGGACAGCAACAGAGGCCAATCAAACCCATCCGACCCTGTTGTCGAAGAAAGATTTTTGGCGCTCAAGGAAAAATATGCCATATTTGGCGAAAGGTTGTTTGCGATTGATGTATAACATTATGATTCTCCATTCCTTGGCCTTACAATCACATAAAAATTATATAACGCTTTTATTTTGCCCGTAGGCACACAATGAACGAATAATAATACAGTGGTTATAGTAATGCGACGTTTTGGTAGTCTACCTACTACCTTCCTCAGGCGACAATAAACTCCTTTTTACAAAATTCGCTACTTGAGGAAATTGAACCCTGGTCATTTGATTGAGAGTCTAGAGCACTACCACTGGGCCAGTAGTAGGTAGACTACCGAAACCTTGCATTACTATAACCACTGTATTATTATTTGTTCATTGTGTGCCTATGGGCAAAATAAAAGGGTTATATAATTTTTATGCGATTGTAAGGCCAAGGAATGGAGAATCATAATGTTATACACCAATCACAAACAACCTTTCGCCAAATATTGTGTACACAGTATGGCCCTGACATACTTACTATATTCCGGAAACTTGACAAGTGCAGTGCTAAACTATCTGAATGCACATCAACCCTAACATTCCTAATGAGATGCAGGGATAACAACATCATTCCTAGATTCCTTCGACTTACAGACCCTTGTGGCTCACAAAGATCAAGGACAATCCTCAGACATGCAGAACTTGCATTAGTAAGAGAAAGGATTAATTACGTGAGGTATAAGAAAATACCAGCTAACAGCAGAAAAACAAGAACTGGAGACAAGCATACAGTCCAAGGTAATAGATGAACACTGGCAAAGGATGAACACATCAACCAAACACACAGCCAGAGTTACACTTGAGAATGCCAAGAACAGGCAAAAAGCAAAGTTCCAACAGCTGATGCCAAAGAATGTAAATGCACCACAACTAGACATAAACAAAGTGGTTGTGAACAAAAGCAATAGGCAACTAACGGATGTAGAAAGAAAAGTGCTAGCCAAAGAAATGAATTTTGCTATTACACCACAGCAACATCCAATGGCAGACATAGTTACCAACATCGAATGTGCAGCACATTTAATAGAAAATGACAAACGAGGTGATTTTCGGTTCGAAATTAGGAAAGCAATTGAACATGAGCGAAAACCCAAGCTGAACATAACAAGACAGGAAGCCAGTGCTATCAGGAACCTGAGGCGTGATAAGACAGTTGTGATACTACCAGCTGACAAGGGTCGGGCAACAGTACTACTGAACACTGATGAGTATGACCAGAAGATCATGGCAATACTGGATGATGGAACAAAGTTTAAATGCCTGGGAAAAAGAAATCCAATTAGCTGAATAGAGAAAGAAGTTAGAAAGCAAGTACGAGATGCCAAGTTAGAAAAAACAGTAACAATAAAAGAACGATGTAAGGCCCCTCACATATATGGCCTGCCAAAGATCCATAAGCCAGAAATCCCACTAAAACCAGTAGTGAGCTGCATTGGAACAACAATCCATCCATTGGCTAAGCACTTAGTAAAGATCATTAGTCCATTGCAGAACAATATAGAATCTAACATAGTCAACAGCAAGGACTTTGTAAGCAAGATCAAGGACATAAAGTTAGATCAGAACACTAAGTTGGTAAGCCTGGATGTTGTAAGCTTGTTCACAAGTGCTCCAGTAGTAGAAGCAATAAGCTATCTTAGGGCCCAATTGGAAGCAGATTGCAGCCTAGCAGAAAGAACTAGTCTAACGGCACAACAAGTTGCAGACCTAACTGAGTATTGTGTGCGCAGCACCATATTCCAGTTCAAAGACAAATTCTACCAACAAACAGATGGCATGGCAATGGGTTCACCACTATCCCCTGCACTTTGTAACCTGTTCATGGACAAACTTGAAACATCAGCATTGAAAACAGCACCAGACAAGCCAAGAATCTGGCTGTGATATGTGGATGACACATTCATCCTGTGGGACCATGGTGAGGAAAAACTAAGATCCTTCCTAGAACATATGAACCAACAGAATCCAGCCATACAGTTCACCATGGAAACAGAAATCAATGGACAGTTACCATTCCTAGATGTTCTTGTCAAATGGCAAGGACAGACAATGGCAACAAGTGTCTACTGTAAACCAATGCACATAGACCAATATCTGAACTTCCAGTCAAACCATCCTGTAAACACCAAAGCAGGAATTGTAAAGGGAATGATATTGCGGTCAGGTACACTATGCTCAACTGAAGAAACCAGGAAAGTGGAAGAAAATAACATCAGGCAAGCCTTCAAGAAAAATGGTTATCCCACAGCAATCATTAACAAAGCAAATATAAGAAGAAATGATAATGACCAACAAAAAGTTGAATACAAAGGCACGGTTGTAATACCTTACAGTGGCCAACTAACACAGAAACTGAAGCAAATATGCCACAAGTACAAGGTTCGACTAGTTGCCACAAGTAAAGACACAATCAGGAAAAGAGTCAGCAAAGTAGCACCACCTAGAAATAAAGAAGATACACAGGGTATAGTATACCAAGTACCTATGGCTCCTTGTGGGAGAGTATACATAGGAGAAACAGGCAGAACACTTAAGACCCCTATTGCAGAACACAGAAATGCCCTTAAGAACCTGAGCCTTGAGAAAAGTGGTGTGGCGGAACATTGCCTATCATGTGGATGTACACCCAATTTTGACAATACCACCATACTTGCCCAAGAGCCTAATATCTACAAAAGGAAGATCAGAGAAACCATTGAGATGGAAAAAGTGGGGTCAAAAAGTGTAGGTAGTAAGAGCATTGAAATTGGCCACATATGGAACCAAGCATTCCTTAGAAGGGCAACAGACAGGTACCCCTGAACTAGTACCCCCAAGTCAGGATGTATAGCACTTCTAAACAAGTTACTACTGGCCCCCATGGCCCAATGGTAGTGCTCTAGACTCTCAATCAAACGACCAGGGTTCAATTCCCTCAAGTAGCGAATTTTGTAAAAAGGAGTTTATTGTCGCCTGAGGAAGGTAGTAGGTAGACTACCGAAACGTCGCATTACTATAACCACTGTATTATTATTCGTTCATTGTGTGCCTACAGGCAAAATAAAAGCGTTATATAATTTTTATGGGATTGTAAGGCCAAGGAATGGAGAATCATAATGAAAAATATGCCCACCAGCTTGAACAAATGGAACAACGACAAGTAATCATCGTGAACGCATTGCTAGAGAAAAAGGAACAAATTGCCGCCAACAAATTGAAATCACCATCATATGATGTCCTAACGACTGCTCGACCACCACCACTTGCTGAGCCCATTCTGGAATATTGTCGGCCGCTGCCAGTTGCCGCAGCCAACCAGCCTTCAGCGAATCATCAAAACGTGTCAAATCACTGTCATGCTGATGTGTTAGTTGGTGGTGCTTTTCCCCAACCATGTGCATCTGCTAGACAACGTGATTTCCCGGACTTACCGCCTGAAAATTTTTGCATAATGGATAACCAAGGCCTGACGTCTCAAGAGGAGGACGGTCAAATAAAAGTCATTGTCAAAAATATGCATCCGCTTCACGTTGACGCTTCTATCAAAGATAAACAACTGCTGCCATTCTTCATACACCTCGAAAAAGAATTCCGCCATGACGAATCGAACTATATCAAAATGAGTGCGCTCCGCCGCCTCATATGCGATACACCCAGTGATACGATTCAAGACATAACCCAATACGACGAAGCCAAGAATATGCTCATGTTTCAACTCGCACCCGATTGCAACGAAATGACGCTCAAACGAGAATTTGCCACAATTACGCCCCAAACTGGTAATGACCTATGTACAGCTTCTTTACCATGATAAAGATCAAGTTTTTCGGCACCAAACAATTATTCAAACTTTTCTAACTAAAATGCCTATTTTTTATCAACTTTCTATTGGTGAAGAAGCAGAAAAGTTCACTAGTGTACATCAGTTAGCCAATGCAGTCGCTAGAGTTCGCAGCAAACTAAACATCATGAAAGCAGACTTCAGCACCGATGAAGAGCGGATTGTTGTCCATCAGGCTGTTCTGGAAGCCGTGACACTGCAATCATCCACATTGCCACCTATGAACAAACGTTTTGACTGCCACTGTAACCACGATCATCCAATGGACCACCGACAAGCTGAGTTGCCTGCCGCTCCTGGCAGGAGTCATCTCAGTGATGGCTCTCCATCCGAACGGACAAATCTCCCGTTTCAACATCAAATCGACTAGTATGCCGACAAAGAAAGCCACAAATCAAGAGCTATTTCAACCAACGAGAACGACCTCTTCGAACGACAAAAACGCCACAAATCGCATAGCCACGGCAGGTATCAAACTCGAAATCGCCGATCTGCTACCCCCGATTTGAATTGTTTTCCGCTGACCCCATCTTCTGGTCTCTGGTGCGAGGCCCATAATTCGGGCACTCACAATATTGAAGATTGTCACTGGCTCAAACAAGTCAACACTTTAAAGATGTATCATCAAAACCCCAATCGCCGCATGATGCCCTACAACAGCCAGTATCTCAACGCCAACCATCACCGCTACAGCAATGATGTTAGAGCTTCCGATACATGGTGAAATCAACAAACACGCCACCCTCCGTTCAAACAGCATATTCACTATAATATGCCAGTGCCTCCAACTTCAATGCCAGCCTTGCCAGCCCCTCTGACTAATGCAGCGGCCAATACGGCCAAAGTGTCAGATGCTGTGGCCTTGGCTCGGCCTTCAACAACTGCAACTCCTTCCGAATTGATCAACACCAAGACGATGACTAGCCCTGGAATCATCAGCTGGGATGCCTCCACTCAACCTGCCCACCCACCGTGGATCATTCAATCAGCCATTTGCCGAATCAATACCCCGCGCTATCCAATACAAAATTCATCCAAAAATATGCGGCAACAAGTGCCTTCATGATACGAGTCAAAGTTGGCAACGTCAAAACAAATGCCTTAATGGACACCAGTGCTCAATGTTCCATCCTTTCATCTGGCCTCGTCAAACCAGCTTTCGATAAACAAATGCTTTGCTTGCCCGTCTGCAGAAAGATAAACGTCGCTGATGGTGCCACCGTCATTGCTCATGGTCCTGTTATAATCATGATGAGATCCCCATTCGGCGAACATTTGGTCAAATGGGTCATTCTCGATGATGATGATCAAGATCAATTTATTATCGGCACTGACTTCCTCACTCATCCCGAAATCAATGCCATTCTCAACTCCAAAGAAAAATTTCTCGAAATCCAGATCATCAAAATGCCGCTCAAAGTAGTTGCTTCGATCAAACCACAACCATTTCTACCGACATCTTGCGACAATATTTTGGAAGAAATCCCTCCGGAGGAACAAGTGAGTATTTGTGATAATTTTTCAGAAACTGATGGTCAAGTTGAAGAAATTGAAGCTGAACAACAGATATGGCAGGCTCAACCTAGTCCACACCAACTGCCATCACGGCGGCTGGAGGTCACCGAGCTCCCCGAACCTATCTTCCTTGTCACTCAAGCATCCATCTCCATTTCCCCAAACTGTCAGCAATGGATAACCGGCACTGTTTTTCCCACCACGCTTGTTTCTATTCCCGATTTGATTGTCCAACCATTGACCACCAACAACGTCGCTGCAGAATTCCCAATCCAAACCGCAATTGTCAATGTAACCAATAGAAGCTGCCCACTTTTGTTTGTCAACAATACACCAAATTGCATCAAACTTCGACCGAACCAAATCGTTGCCATGGCCAAACACACATTGGAGTCTGTTGCTGCCCGGATTCAGGATAGTGACATCCGTGTTTCAGTTGCCGCATCTGATCATGATTTGACTGACCATGAACCGGCTGCGCTGGACAAATCGCTACCACTTCATACGGACAACCAAAAATTGGAATTCGCTTTGAACAAGATGACCGAAAAACCCGCATTACTGCCGCGCAAAAATCAAAGGCTCTCCGCATGCTACAACAGAACCGCGATGTTTTTAGCCTCCCTAGTGACAAACCAACATTCACCGACGAATTGACTGTCAGCATCGATACCGGCACCGCAAAGCCAGTATCCCGCCATTATTACCACGCTGCGATGGAGCAAAGACCCATCATCTGCCGCCATATCCAAGAAATGCTTGACAATGACTTTATCGAACAATCCCATTCGCCCTGGGCCGCACCGCTGTTCCTGGTAAAGAAAAAGGATGCCTCTTGGCGACCTGTTGTCCACTACCCTGGAATAAACGACGTTACACCTAGCGACAAATTCCCAATTCCGCGCATTGACCATTATTTGGATGCTATGGGACGAGCAAAATTTTTCACTACCCTCGATCTCAAAGCAGGGTACTGGCAGGTACCCCTCAACAATGACTCCCACGACAAAACAACCTTCATCTGCCAAGAAGGTTTGTTTCGATTCAAAGTTTTGCCATTCGGATTGAAGAACGCACCCGCCGAATTTCAACGTTTGATGGAAAGAATTCTCCGCCCATACATTCGGAAAATTTGCCTCATCTACGTTGATGATATTATCATTTTCTCGAATTCATTTGAAGAACATTTGGAGCATTTACAAATCGTTTTCAACGCCCTACATGCAGCCAACCTTATGCTTTGGCCCGACAAATGTGAATTCCTGCCGCCACAAGTCAAATTTTTGGGACATCTTCTTAACCCCAGCGGAATCGCTGCTGATCCGGATAAAGTCAATGCCATCACGGAGTACAAATTCCCGACTACCAAGAAAGGTATGCAAAGTTTTTTAGGTTTAGTCCAATGGTGCAAAAGATTCATCCCAAAATTGGTGACATTATCCAGTCCATTGTACGGACTCCTACAGAAAGACACTCAATACGTCGCCATGGAAGAAGACTGTGCCACATTTGAAGGTATCAAGAAAACTCTCATGTCATTGCCCTTCCTCGGCTACCCAGTCTATGATGGTAAAGCCCAATTTGTCATCCAAATGGATGCCAGTACAACTGCCATTGGAGCAATTTTATACCAGGAAAACGGCAATGATCAATGGGTCATTGGGTACAACAGCCGTGTACTCACCGACCCCGAAACCCAATACAGTACAACAGAGCGCGAGTGCCTCCCCATTGTCTATGGTTTTCGAATGTACCGCCATTACCTCTATGGTCAAAAGGTTATCGTTCGTACCGATCACAAGCCGCTCGAATGGCTCAAAGATGAAAAACACAGAAATTCGCACCTCCAATGCTTCACTATCAATCTTCAGGATTATGACTATAAAGTTGAATATGTCAAAGGCAAAGAAACGCTTGTGATGATTTTCTGTCCAGAAAAGATGACTGTGACAAACCACTGATCCCGAATACCGAAAACTTGACTGCCAAAATTTTCCAAAAAAATTTTCGCTCTGCTGGCGCATTATTGAACACCGACTTAACGGTACCCAATATACTCCCAGCAGCTGTCTCGTCGCCCATGGAAACTTATGGGGATGTCAAAGCTGTCACTCAGGCAATGACCAAAAAGACCATCAGTCAACCCACATTCTGTAATTCCATACCGATGGCTGCCGACTACACGCCACTGTAACGACCAGATTTGTGTGAGGTACTTTACTTCTAACCAATGGTCGCTATGGCATGAACAAAAGGGGCGCCGGCAGTACAATACGGGGCAATACAGCTTTACAATAATCGATAGCTGCTTTAGACGTCGATACCACAAATGATAAACGATGAATGCGGCGAGTACACATGGCTTAATTGCTTCTGAATAAAAATGAGACTCGCTCTCAGTATAAAAAGATGCTTGCAAATACAGGGCGCAGAAGTTGAAAATTGAAAATTACAATAATAATAAAATCACGCTTTGCTTCTTCTTTTATACCACGTTTTTGGCCACTCCCTGGGCGTCGCGGGAGGTCGTGCTCTGTCCATCTTCTTCCCCCAATCTTCACTTCCTGCTATGCTTTTTATGCTTTCTTAGTTATGCCTTCCTAATGCTTTCCTGGTACTGTATGCTTTTCGTGCTTCGCTTGCTTTCTACGGTGGGCTTGGCCACACCTCTGTGCTTCTGTGCATGCTTCCTGTATCAGTTTCTCTGTATACACATGTTTTGTGGGGCCGCCACTACCGTTACACTTGAGACTACTGTCTGGCGGGGCTTCTACGTATTTTACTGTGTGCAGGTGTTGTTTATGATTTTTACAGGGGATTACGGTAGCTGTGGAATGTGTAGTTTAATGTAGGTTCTAGGGGAACAGCTGCTGTTTGTGCAAATTAATTAGGGCATCTTAATTGGGCTACCGGGGTGTGAACAGATCAAAATAAAGTACTTCACGTAATTTTGTAGGAATGTTTGGGTGTGAATCCCAGACACCCTTGAGACGATAAAATGCGAAAATAAAATAATATCTAATAAATGTCTATCACATACAGTATGCTACATATTTACAGTACTGCTTTAGCAGGTACGTTACATTTCCCTCCTTCCGGAGTTGAACCTCCTTGTTCAAGGCTTTCGAGGTTGAGGAGGGGTGGGGGCAGTTTCGATAGGTGCTTTCCGAGGGTAGAAAGGGGTTGTCTCGTTGACATGTACCGTAAATGTAATATTCTTATGGGGGTGTTTGAGTATAACATTGGGGTACATGAAATTTGTAACTGTATAGGGTCCGTTTTGGCGAGGAAGGAATTCGGTAGTCAGCCCTTGTTTACATGAATGATTTTTGTAAAGAATAAGATCACCTGCCTTGTAATGTATGTTCTGGGCATGCTCGTTATACTGGCGGGTATAGTGGTCTTGAGCTTTTTGTAAACTTTTTTGCACGGTTGAGAGTGCTTCTGTAAAATGCCATTTTACAGAATGGCGTAATCGTCTAAATCAACCATGTAGGACGTGGGGAAGAAATTTAAGGCTGCGTCTGATGGCAGATCAGCTTGCTTACCGTGGATTAATTCAAATGGGGATATGAAGTGCTATCATTCTTATGAATGTTGATCGAAAAAACGACATAGGGGAGATAAGTATCCCAATCAGTGTGATTTGAGTTGATGTACATGCGGATACGGGTGGCTAAAGTTTGGTTGCAATGCTCAACTTCCCCATTGGCATTGGGATGGTATGGAGTAGTATGAATTTTCTGAGTATTGCATAAACTGGTGATCTGTGAGAAGAGATCGGATACAAAATCGGAGCCACGATCACAATGGATGATTTTTGGGGACCCATGACTGCACACAATTTTGGTTAGGAATAGCTTGGCAATAGTGGCTGCAGTGATGTCAGGGGTCGGGAATGCCTCTACATACTTTGTGAAATAATCAATGAAAACGACAATGAATCGGTTGCCGTCTTCAGTGAGGGGTAACAGCCCCATGCAATCAACACCAACTCTATCAAATGGGCCAGTCGGCTGAATTGGTACCAAATTTGCATGCACTTTGTGCTGGAGAGCTTTCTGTGTCTGGGATGGGTGGCAAGTTTTGCAGTAACGTTTGATATCACCCCTCATTTGGGGCCAAAAATATTTCTGTCTGAGCAAGTGTAAAGTTTTTCAGGCAGCAAAATGACCTGTGAATTTGCTGTCATGATGTGAGGCAATGAGTTGCTGGACCTGTGACTTAGGAATGTAGAGTTTTGCTTGTTTGTCGACTATTCGGAAGAGGATGTTTTGATGTACTGCGAATTTGATCAGAGTAAGGGGGTGTTTTCGGGCGATTTTTGCTAAAATACCTTTGACAGTTGGATCAGTGCACTGGAATTTGGCAAAATTTTTCTGTTGCTCTTCTTGTTCAGTTGCTTCAGCTTCAAGAACCGAATTGATGGTGGATATTTCAGGGCGGGTTTCTAATTGCTCAATGTCAAGGGATTGTTTGGCTGTTGGTGAGGGGAATCGAATAACAGCATCTGCATTGTGGTTAGCAGTGCCTTTTTTAGGTTGGATGTCTAGCTGAATACCAGAGAGGGCTAATCCCCAATGGGCAATGCGGGGGGTTGGGTTTTCCTTCTGTAAGACTGCCTGAACTGCTGTATGGTCAGTGTGTACAATATGCTGGAAAAGGTAGGGGCGGAAATACTTGACAAACGCAACTACTGCAAGGGTTTCCAACTCAGTTATCGGGTAGTTGCATTCTGCAGGTTTCAATGTGCAGCTCCCAAAAGCAATGGGTGATCCTGACCTTAACTATCTAGCTGACTGAGAATTGTGCGGATTCCGAGTTTTGAGGCGTCAGTTTTCAGAATAAAGGGTTTGGTGAAGTCTGGATGCTGCAGTATTGGGGCATGAATGAGTAATTCCTTTAGCTTAGTGAATGCATTTTGCTGTTCGGGGCCCGAGGAACAGTCTGAATTCTTTTTGAGTAGCGATGTGAGTGGGCTAGAAACTTGAGAGCAATTTGGGATGAATCTACGATAATATGAGGGTAGGCCAAGGAATGACTTAACTTCTTTTGAGCTTTTGGGTGTGGGTATGTCATAGATGGCCTGTACCTTATGGGGATCTGGTAAAATGCCTTGCTGAGAAATGAGGTGGCCTAAGTATTGGACTTGAGCTGGCAGAATTTGCATTTTTGTATGTTTAGTTTAAGGCCTGCTTGTGAGAATCTGGCAAGAATGGTGTCTAAACGTTCCAGCATTTGGGCATGGGAGTCTGCGAATACCAAAACATTGTCAAGATATACAAGGCATGTGTTCCATTGCAGTCCCGAGAGGATAACATCCATTAACCTTTGGAATGTGGCTGGAGCGTTGGTGAGACCCAAGGGGAGATAGTTGAACTGATATTGTCCGGCTGAGCAATTAAAGGCTGTTTTTTCTCTGTCTGCTTGTGCTATGGGAATGGAATAATATGCATTGGATTGGTCAAGGGACATAAAATATTTCATTCCACGGAGGGTGTCTAGAATTTCATCTATGCGGGGCAAGGGGTATGTATCTTTTTTGGTTACTTTGTTGAGGCCTCTAAAATTAATGCATAAACGATGGCCTCCACCTTTTTTGGGGACTAAAACTGTGTTGGTACACCATGGAGAATTGCTTTGGCTTATGACACCTGCTGCTGCGAGTTGCTCAACTTCTGCTTGTATGATTTGCTTTTCTTTTGGGGAAGTCCGATAAAGTTGTCTACGTACAGGTTGGGAGCCATTGGTGTCAATTGTATGTGAAACAAGGGTGGTTCTACCTATGTCCATTTTGGATTTAGCATATAATGTAGGATACTTCGATAGGGCGCGTAGGAGTTGCGTTTTCTCGGTTTCTGTGAGGTCACTGGAGGTTAAATTAACCTTTTCTTTTAACCATGTGAATGTATCAAAGCGGTTGGGCTGGTTTTGCGTGGAGGGGGTTACATTAGCGGGAGCATTTTGTTTTGGGATGTAACAGGAGACTGTACCAATGCAAGTTCCGGGATAAAGAATTTGAGCTGTTTCTTGTGTGTTCAGGACAGATATGCATATGCGACTGTTTTGGTTTTCAGAGATACAGGCTGCAAAATGAACTTTGGGATTCTGTTTGGGTTTTGGAGTAAACTCAAACTGTTTAACTTGTAGGTACGATTTGGGCAAGGGGACAGTAAATTCAGTGACTGTACGGGGTGGTAATTCTAATTTTCCGTCTAGATAGGTTCCACCACAAGTCGAAAGGGGGCTATATTCTAGGCCATCACAGGGTAGTATGACATTGCCAAATTTGACCTGAGATTTTTGATTGTTGATAGTGTATTCCGAAAAGTTTTTGCCTAGAAGGATGTCTGCCGTGCAATCTTTTTGGACATGGACCATTATTGTTTCCTGGATTGTTTGGGCTGTCACTGTGACAAAAGTGGTCCCTACAAAATGGATCGGGAGATTATTTGCTGCTTTTGCTTGGACTAGCGAGGGTTTCATGTCTAACTTTAAAATTTGAGTGATCAATGAATCAATGAGTGAGTAGACTGAACCATTATCAATCATGCCTTTTGTAATTAATTTGCCATTAAGTGTGATTGGAATATGAGGGGTATTTTTCTCAGCTACATTTTGGGGTGGCTTGTTTGATCCAGATTGGTGAATTTGATTAATGAGTTCGATTGCAGGAGTTTGGGGGGGGGTATCAATATTGACAAGGACGTTTTTCTGCTGCGTTTGTGCCCCACGACGATTAGCTAATTCTGAAAGTGCATGGCTGAATGATGGGGGGATAGTCTCGTGTAGATGTCTGCTGTTTGATGGTATTTCATACACATGTTTATTTTTGGCATGATGCTTTGGAGAGGGGAAATATTTTCGAAAAACGAGAAAAGAATAAAAGACGCCTGCAATAACTACAGTAATAACGGCTAGATTGATAATGATTTGCAGGGGTCCTTTGAGTAAATTATTTAATCCGTCTGTGAGACTTTGGGTGGTACCGGTTATTACATGTTCTATGCCTTGACTGGTGCCAGACAGTGTATTTCGGATTGCTTGGCCAGTGCCTGAGATCATATTGTAAACTGTATCTGAGTTAAGGGACATTTGGGCGGTGTAATTGACGAGTTTTTTAACAACGTTTTCGAGTGTGTGAGTTTTGTAAATGTATTGTTTCAGAAAGAGTAAGTGGGTTGAAATAGTTGCACGTTGATCATGAAAAATGGCGGGTGTATTAAAATGGAAAAGGGAGAAATTTTGGTTCCAGACAATTTCTAAAGGTAAATTTGTGACATGCGGGGATCCTGTTTCACTGACTCATGTATTATTCTGTTTGTAAAGGGCTACATGCATGTGATGGCAGTCAACCATCTGTGAAAAAGGGGTCAAATCGTTGCCTCCTGGATTCGAAAACATGAGCTTGGTTCCTACCAGAATGGGCGAAAGTTTTTAGCAGGTTTGGTTGATTTTATGGTTGTAGAAGACTTTAGATGCGTTTACTGTGCCTGTCTGCATAATTCACTCCATACGTTTTTGAAATTTTGAATTTCGAATTCCTGGATTTTGTCTGCTAGATAATTTAGTTTCGCAATAATTGGTTCAAAATCATTAAAATCGTAGAGTGTAGTATGGGTTTCGTTGGTTTTTGGGGTTAAAAATGCATTACGATGTGGTGTGCTTTTGTCTAATTGTACAATAATGCCTTGTTCAGATAGAATGCTGTCTTGGATTTCTGGGCAATTGGGGTTCGAAAAAACTGTATTTTTAACCGAGAATGCACCTTGTAGCTCTTCTATTATCATGTGTGTTTGCGTGAGTTTGATGGGATGTGTATTTTTGTATTCGAAAGGGCATAAGTTTTCAAATGCTGTTTCATTCCAGATAATGGATCCATCGGCTGTAACACAATGACCTGATGTCGGTTTGCATGACCCCAGGTCACCTAATGTACCTGTCATAGATTTTCCATTCCAAGATGCTATTTGTCCGATTTCTATGATGACGTTAGTGACCGAGGTACAATGGTCTGTACAACACCATGTGTATTCTACGCTTAGGAAGTTATTTGTTGACCAAAATCCTGGTTGGGTTTCGTATAATTTTTGACCATTGTGTTCTTTGTCTATAATGATTGCCTTACAAACATGGGGGGTTAGGTTTTGCATTTCGGTTTGGTCGAAGACAATACCTTTTGATCCAAAAAATCCTGTATTGGTACAAATTTTCCATTTGCGAACACTGCATTTGTATGAGTCTGTAATGTGGGGCTTAGTGGAGGGGATATAGATTTTTCCGAATGTCTGTACATGTTTGTCTATTGTGGAAGGGGGCATGCATGATACGAGTTTTGGTATGCTGACTGAGTGACCGCTCAATGAAGTTCCACACATCTGAAACTGGGCACTACATGATGTGGGGATTATTATGCATAAAAATATACAATACAACAGCCAATATAGTGTTTTAGTGGAGGCGAGGGGGTACTGTATATTTTCATTCTGGCCGGTTTGGGGTGGCGGCTTTTTGTGTTGTTCTGTTTTGGGTTGAGGGGGTGGCTGGTTTGCAATCTGAACATTCTGTAAAAGTTTAGAAGTTGAGTCATGGGATGGGGTTTGGACTTGCTTACTTGTGGGGGTCGGTAGCAGTGTTTGGCAGGGGCAGAACTGATAGGGTTCGGGGGTCAGGCCGTGAAAGAGACAGTAAGTTGCGGCCTGCTTTCGATGGGGTTTCGGGGGCGGTGGGCAGCGTGGTGTCTTGCTTGCGGGGGATCTTGTAGCCTACGGGGATGGTGGGCGGCGATTTTTCGATTTTTTCAGCTTCAGGCATGGGGGGTGATGACATGGCGCACCAATCTGGTACGTCCAGATCGAGGACGTATTGGTGGCTACGGGGATGGGTAGTGGGCATAATGGTTCCTAAAGTAGTCTGAGGGCCGTTAGTTATGGCGGGTAATTTTGAGTAAAATGCATGGTCATCAATGTCCATGAGGGGTTGGGGTTGCCTGTACTCAATGCAATTTTGAATATTACGACTCTGTTGATTCAGACAGTACCTGCTTGTATGACCTCTTTGCTTGCATATAAAACATTGAAAATTTGAGTAGGGTTTGGAAAGGCAGTTATCAGATCTATGTCCTGTTTGGGAGCAGTGGATGCATCGACTTTTATAATCACGCGTACTGTGATTATTACGAAAACAGATTTCACATGATTTTCTGGTGCCTACTGATTTACAATTACGAGCTACGTGTCCAATTTGTCCACACTGGAAGCATGTGGGTTGCCTAGGGGTGGTATTATTCTTGTAAGCATTATTCCTGCTGAAAGTATTGTTACTGAAATTGTTGTAGCTACTTTGTTGTGGGGGTTGAGGTTTTTGTTTGATTTGTGACTGTAAATCTTTTACTTGTTGTTCTAACTGATGCAAAAGGTCCTGTTGATCTGTATTTTTGGTTAGGGAAAAGATGGGTTCAGGTTTTGGGGGTATGAAGGGGAGGGTGTTAGATTTTAACTCATTTCTAAGGATTTGCTGTTCAATGTAAGCTGCTTCGTCTGACATTTTTTTTAGAGTTGCGAACCTTCTATACTTAATTGCTTCCCTGATTTCATTTTGCATGCTTTCTACAACGAGGGGTTTTATGATCATTTCTCGTGCCTCTGTGTTAAAATTAGGATAGGCGAGGGTTGCGAGGTGTTCTAGATCAAACAAGAATTCCGTTACTGTTTCTGATCGCTTTTGTTTTCTCTCACATAAAAATTGTTGATGTAGCTCATTATCTCTATTGCTTGGGAAAAATGCCTGTAATGCGACTTTATACTGCTCCTATGTGTGGAGAGGGTTTTCTGAATTGGCTAAACTTTTGAATTTTGCTAGCGCGGCTCCTCCTAAATGAATTTCTAAACATGCCGATTTTAACTGTACATCTGTATCTTTCATGCCTTGGAGTGCCATGAATTGTTTTAAACGTTTGTTCCATTCACCAAAATGTTGGGTCACGCCGCCCGTGAATACTGTAGGTTTTGCGTAAAAATTGATTGCCGTGTTATTAGGAATGTTTGCTGTTCTTAGATCGTCTATTAGGGTAGGGTTTACTGTATTCTGATTCAATTGTGTGCGTAGAGTACGAAAATGTTCTGAAAATACATCGTTTATCTGTTCCCTAACCATTTCTCCTAAATGATCTTGCATTTGGTGGGTCATTCTTGGTTTACGTTGGGATTTCTGCTTAAATGCTCCAATTTTTGCTTCACCCTGTATTTGTTTAAATGTATCGCTTAATGTTTCGTTGGAGGGGATTTCCAATTTGCTTTCTACGAATACTGTCTTACTGTAGGAAATGATTACTACTGTATTATCTAATGCTTCTAAATGCCCGGATAAGAGTACACCTTATTGGGGGCAGGGAGTTCCAGTGGTTAACAGTACGGTACGGTCACCAAAATATGTAACGACCAGATTTGTGTGAGGTACTTTACTTCTAACCAACAGTCGCTACCGGGGGAACAAAAGGGGCGTGGGTGGTACAATACGGGGCGATACGGCTTAACAATAATTGATGGCTGCTTTAGACATCGATATGACAAACTATAAATGATAAACGCCGCGAGTACACACGGCTTAATTGCTTCCCAATAAAAATGAGACTCACTCTCAGTATAAAAATACACTTGCAAATACGGGGCGCAGAAGTCCAAAATTGAAAATTACATTAATAATAAAATCACGCTTTGCTTCTTCTTTTATACGAAGTTTTGGCCACTCGCTGGGCGTCGCGGGAGGTCGTGCTTCTGTCCATCTTCTTCTGCCAATCCTCGCTTCCTGCTATGCTTTTTATGCTTTCTTAGTTACGCCTTCCTAATGCTTTCCTGGTACTGTATGCTTTTCGTGCTTTGCTTGCTTTCTACGGTGGGCTTGGCCACACCTCTGTGCTTCTGTGCATGCTTCCTGTATTGGTTTCTCTGTATACACATGTTTTGTGGGGCCGCTGCTACCGTCACTCTTGAGACTACTGTCTGGTGGGGCTTCTACATATTTTACTGTGTGCAGGTGTTGTTTACGATTTACGGGGGATTACGGTAGCTGTGGAATGTGTAGTTTAGTGTAGGTTCTAGGGGAACAGCTGCTGTTTGTGCAAATTAATTAGGGCTTCTTAATTGGGCTACTGGGGTGTGAATGGATCAAAATAAAGTACTTCACGTAATTTTGTAGGAATGTTTGGGTGTGAATCCCAGACACCCTTGAGAGGATAAAATGTGAAAATGAAATAATATCTAATAAATGTTTATCACATACAGTATGCTATATATTTACAGTACTGCTTTAGCAGGTATGTTACACCACCTCCGATCCAAGCCATAACAATGACTTCCTACGACGAAGTATCACAAGCACAGGCTGCAGATTGAGCCATCACCGCAATCGTCACCTCTCTCCAAATTCACAACGCCACAAAGCGCCTGCCAATTTTCTTCACAGAAGATGGACTTTTGTATCAACAAATCAAAGATATCAAGCAATTGGTTGTCCCCGCATCCATGGTTGATCAGATGTTACACCAATTCCACTGCACAAAAATTTTGAACCACCAAGGATCTAATCGCACACTAGCAGCCATCAAAGCTCATTTTTGGTGGCCCCGTATGGAAGAAAACGTCCGCAACTGGATCAAGTCCTGCAATCAATTAACGATGCTGCGGACATCACCGCCTCCGCTGCTATTGCTGATCCAACCAACACACCCTTTCGAAATTGTTGCCACAGACATTGTCAATATTTCCCCGGAAGGCTAGAAACGCCCCTATGTTATTGTTTTTCAGGACTACTTCACAAAATGGGTTTCCGCGCACCCCATTCCAGATCAAAAGGCATCTACCATTGTTGAATGCTTTGTGAACAATGTTGTCCTCGCTCATGGTAGCCCGCTCGTCCTCCTTTCTGATCAAGGTGGATGTTTTACATCGAAATTGATGCAAGAAATTTGTGAACTCCTAAAAGTCCAAAAAGTCAAAACGACTGCCTACCATCCGCAATGCAACGGAATGGTTGAGCGCTTCAATCAAACGCTTATCGCTCAACTAAAGAAATATACCCCGAACGACCCCAACAATTGGGAGTGCTATCTACCTTACGCCATCTTTGCCTACAATGCAACGCCACATACAGCAACGCGCCATTGGCCGTTCAAATTATTACGCGGTTACGAGCCCCAAATTATATTTGACTATGATTGTGCTCCCCATCTTACGCTACCGCTCAACTACAATGCCTACCAGCACATCTTGACGCAAGCCCAGTTCAAAATGTACGAATGAATCAAACTGAACCTCGATAAGGCCGCCAACACCAGCAAGAAATACTACGACCAAAAAGCCCCCAAAAGAGAAATTAGCATGAACGACCTCGTCTTTTTGGTCAACAATAAAAAAGGTAACAAAATTGAACCAGATTTTATAGGCCCATTCATTGTCACTGATGTCAGCAATATTGATAACAATATGGTTACAATTGATGCTTTGGATACTCCTGGCCGACCGCAGCTTGTCGCCATTTCTCGATTAAAGCCTTTTATTCTACACCCGGCCCGAGGCACTTTCATCACTGAAGCCAGCGGATCACAATGCCAACAAATCGATGCTGCCCAGCAACATTAACTTCCGAGTGCAAATTTTTTGGTTGGGATGACCCCCTGGACTTTTTTCTTGTTTCCCCTCATTATTTTTTATTCTATCCTATCCTAATATCCCACATATATTGTCTGCCGATCCCAACCACAATGACATAGACGCCCACTATGGACGATTTTCTCTCCTTTTCACATGCATATTTTCATTCTTTTTTTTCCCTTTTATATATGCATGTTTTCACTTGCCCTGTAACCTTGGGTTCCCACTCGACTCATCCTCGCCACAGCCGCAAACAGGAAGATCAGTCGTCAGCAGCCGCGACTTTCACCCATGGCCTAGCTCATGCAACTTCTGACACCATGGTTCGCCACTGCCTCAACTGGTGCGTTAGACCTCCTTCTCGATGCCTCGCTCAAGTGTGACGTTTGGAAATGGCAAGACCACCCCAGTCTTGGTGAATTTCGTGCTCAATGTTACCGCCATCCGAGTGAGAATATCATTTTTACAATTTTTCAATCTATTTCAGTCAAAAATTTTCTTTTCATTCTCAAATCAAAAATCCAGATTTCATCCCATTAGTGTGTGCGAAGGCCGCCCCATAGTCTCCTTCTATGGTGTCACACCGCTATTCTAATTTTTTTCAAATGCACTCTATTTTTGGTATAACTACGGAGCTGGCTCGAGCTTTCAGCTTATTTGCTGACTGTTCCCGCCACCTTTCGCTGACGACAGTTTGGACTCCGACCATGGATTTGACCCACCGCCGTTCATCAGGCACAATTCTTTGTGACCAATCAATCGTTTTTTGAGAAGCTCGGTTGGTTTTCGCCTCAGTCACCGACTACTATATCCACATCATGGATTTGATTCACAGTGCATCTCCTGCTGCTTGAATGCCACTTCGTGAACTTGACCGCCATTTGGAACACAAAATTTGACTTGACACCAATAGGAAAGAAGAGATGGGCAACATGGAGCTGATCACAGTTTAGTTTTCCCAAAAATTGACTTCTCATTTCAAAAAACTACCCACATTCTTGGTCCAAATTTACTATCTAAATATAGCCTTCAAATCGCCCCAAAAATTGTTCATCTGTTTACTGTATAGTATACTTGTATTTCCCACCGTTTTCTTGTATATATCATTCACTTGCTTGTTTGTTTTGTATCAATCATCTTCTCCAAGGTCAACCGTCTTCGATGGACACCCGCCCAATCACAGCATGCCACTATGATGTTCAACTTGGCTGGCTCTACCACTTTTGACTTTCGACTTCCTCACGACATTAGATCAGCATAACTCAGCTGGCTCTGCTATGGATATTTAACTCCCGTGGCAACGCCGCTTGGTTTTCATGGCCAGTCCGATTTCCCGCTACAACTTTCTCATCTGCCCCGGAATGTTCTACTGCAAGCCGCCACTGATAGTTTGTCCTTTTCGCCTGCCATGTAATATTTTCGCTATCTTCCATCCTCCATGGGACTGGTCAGACCTTTGCTCTCCGAATTGGGAAGGTAGTGGCCGGCCTCACCCTCGCCTCGGCATGGACTTGTATAATGGTGCACTCCAGTATATCGGTGGGGATGGAGTGCCGACACGGACTGCGGTGTTGCCGAATTTACGGCCTCGCTAATTACGCATCGCATCAGAAGGTCTCACCCTACATGTCGCCAAATCAGCTCAAAACACTTCAATGACTCTGTCGGCCCCACTGTGCACTGCCAATTTCATGTTCCGTTTCCCCGGTGACGGCCTGTAGTGGCGGAGTCCCTCCCTTGTTAGTTTTGTTTGTTCACATGACAATCGCTTAAGGTGATCTACCACAAGGGGGGAGGGGTGTTGTAGTGTGTTTCCACCGATTTTCCCGATTTTCTAATAGTTTTGTCAATTTCGTAAAAACACCTACAAGTGCAACACATTGATCATGCCTGACCTGGCCCAGCACGACAGTTACTGTAGAAGACAGTTTTTGTGAATTAGTTAGTGTATGTTATTGGTTCTTCTCGTGCGTCTCGCCTCTCATATTATAATTATCATTTCGCCTGTACATTAGAATAGAATAGAATAGAATAGTTTATTCGTCATTAGAAAAAATACATTCACAAAAGAATAAAGAAAAACAATATTATCACGAGCTTAAAGGTGATTAGTATCGTGCGGAAAAAAGCTCAAAAACGCAATGCATCATTTTTTAAATACATGAACATTAACGGCAGATGTAACATGACTAGGTAACATATTCCACGTGTCACTATATCTATTACAAAAGTTCTTTTTCAAGTAATCCTGTACGAAATTTTGTCTTATATAATTTATATGGATTGTTAATACGATAATTAAATTTACTGTATACAAAAAAATTTTTTGAGTGCAGAATGCTGTTACAGATTATAGAATAAACATAGCATAAATCAGTTACAGTTCTCCTAAATTCAGGAGAATGCAGACTGGCAGATTACTCGCCTGGTTTTTATATTGGTAAGACGTCATGTTTTTTGGAAGGGGCGATTTTTAGGTAAGTTTTATAAATAAATGTTTAGTTAGAAAAGCGTTTTATTTGTGTCCAAAAGTGTGTTACCTTGTCTGACTAATTTAGTCAGGCATTTCTTGGAAAGGTAGTATTCTGTTTTGACTTCTCGCCCCTGTGTGAGGAGTCATTCCGACGTTTAGGGCAGGCGCAGGGAAGCACTGGCGTTAAGGTCGATCCCTGGCTATCTCTCCTGCATAACAATTCCCCTTGCCGATTTTACACCCCTTCCTCCGACCAGACGGATCAAGGAGGCAAAAATCGGTCAGAGCCGCCCCAAACGCCCATCCCATTTTCAAATACAACACTAACGTCGAACAGGTCAAAAAATAACATATCGCAACTTTTACACATATTATGCAACTTTTTACGCTGAGTTCAATGGTGTAAACTGCTTTACACAAAATCAAATATTCGCTGAAATATCAAGGTTCAAAGTTTCAAAAACTTGTGAACTTGACCAAAATTAACCACAGAACTGCAGCTCTCTGTATTTTTGACCTTCCACCAAGCGATTTTTTGTATTGAGTAGAGGAGATGATGCTTACTCCTGGCGTGCGTATGGAATTCCAAAAAAACACACTCGGTCTACGAGCTATGCTTTTAAAGTCAAAAAACTTTGAAAATTAGATTGCAAAATTTGCATATTTTCAGCACTTGCTTCACAAGAAGCTGCGATACACAGCTCAAAATTTACACGCATGTGCGCCAAGGCCTTCTACGAATCCCGCCAAAAAATTAAAAAAAATAAAAAGACTATTTATGGAGATATTTAAAATTGACCATATCACATTTTCTTGAAAATTGCAAGGAATTCATTGAAAAACTTTCACGAATCCAATATCTGTTCTTATAGAATTTACGGGCAGAGGTCGAAAACTTCCAGAAATCTTAGTCGAGGCTTCCTAGACGTTTCGGTAAAAAATTAACGAAAGAAAAAGAATATTTATGAAGATATTCACAATTGAACATTGCTCTTTTTTCCAAAAATCAAACAAAATTAAATGAAAAATAACACAATTTCATCAGCAGTTCTTAACGAAGTTAAGGGCGGAATCGAAATAATTTGTACTGAAATAATTTATACAGTTGTTTGCTCTCTTTAACAAAGCTTTTTTAAAACTTCGGAAAGAATTAACACAGTTGAAAGACATATCTAACGGTACCTATGATTACGTATGCATTGACTGCAAGAAATTTTGGGGCGCATGTCCGCCAAAATTTTTCCAAATATGTCACTATAAATCAGTTAGCCCTTTTAGATTGCTTTCCTGCATGTCTTGCATCTTTAGGCATAAAATATATTGCTATAAGGAGGAAAAAATTTTGTGCTAAAAAATTTAGCATCGAATAATAAAATTACGAAAGAAACTTTTGAATTCTAGCATGTTTTTAGAAAAAAAAGATTATATATATCCTTTTAGAATATATCTTTTGTTAAACAATCCTAAAAATTTTTTATTTGACTGGGACCTCTGAGTGGGGGGTAAAGGGACCACTCATGATGATGTATATCATATTCGTGTACTTTGTCTTGCTTTCAAAAATTATTCAGAAAAAGGTTCCTAATTTCAACTACTATTCCAACCTTACATAATAAATATAAGTAGCTCCCCCTGTAACGCCCGGTTTTTCTCTATACTTTTACTTGCGTCAAAAACGTCCAACTTCTAACGGTCCACGAGGACGCACATGACACGATACGAAATAAAACGACGAACGACAATGATACGAAATAACACAACTCGCCGACTGCTTTGTTTAGCATCAACGCAATAAAATAAAATGGATTCAGGCTTCCAAATGCGGTTTCCATAAAAACAAACACGGATCAAAAATCTACCCTTTTCACGCTTCTCTCTGCTTTTTATACTGCTTCCGTTTGGCCATTCCCTTGATCCGTGAGGGGTCTGCTTCCGATATTTTTTTCCACCAACCGTCGCTTCCTGCTTCATCTGCTTTTGTATACTGTACACTTACCCAACCACGCCTTCCATGCTTTCTAAGTATCGTATGCTTACCACGCTTTTTATGTTACGCTTGCTTCTCTGTCTATGTGCTTACGGTGGACTTAACCACACCTACATTCTTTCGTATTAATTACGTGTGTATATGTGCTTCTGTATGAACCCCGGCTACTGTTCCACTTGAGACCGGTGTCTGGGTTGGGGTTTCTACTTTTTATTACATGGCAGGTGTATTTACGATTTTGGGGAAAATTAGTATAGCTATGGAATGTGTGTTTTCATGTGAGTATTGGGGCCAGGTGCCCATGTGCAAATTAATTATATAATGTCTTTAATTGGGTCAATAACGGCTTCTGGGTGCAAGACGTTCAAAACAGAACACTTCAAATGAATTTATCGGGAATGTCAATATGTGAAACTCAGACATCCTTGAGATGATAAATTATAGAATAAATTTATATACAGTAATAGGATACACATATCGTACATTGTGAATTTACACTGATGCATTTGCATCTACATTACACCCCCAAATGCCGGTAAAAAATTTATCAAGCTATATTTGTCTTTTTATAGCTGTATTATGCATGGTCACTAATATGGTTAAGTTTGATAAAAAACTCAACAGATTGGCCAGATTCATCTGCATTATTTTTCTGTCCAGATTTATGAAATATTTCAAAAAATTTTATGCACTTTTTGGAAATGTGTGAAATGGTCAGGTATCAATAGCTTCGTAAATTGAGCTTCTTAATTTCTTGCCTAACTTCGGAAGAACCTTTGATGCAAGTACTACTAACTATTTCGATTCGGCGCTTAACTTCGTTAAGAGCTGCTGCTGAAATTGTGTTATTTTCCGTTAAATTTCGTTTAATTTTTGAAAAAATGAGCAATGTTCAATTGTAAATATCTCCATAAATATTCTTTTACTTTCGTTAATTTTTTCCCGAAAGGTCCTGGGAAGCCTTGACAAAGATTTCTGAAAGTTTTCAACCTTTTCCCGTATATTCTACAAGAACAGATATTGGATTTGTGAAAGTTTTTCGATGAATTCCTTGCAATTTAAAAAAATGTAATATAGTCGATTTTAAATATTTCCATAAATGGTCTTTTTATTCTTTTAAATTTTTGCTTGGATTCGTAGGAGGCCTTGGGGCACATGCGTGTAAATTTTGAGCCATGTCCCGCAGCTTCTTGTGAAGCAAGTGCTGAAAATATGCAAATGTTGAAATCTAATGTCCAATGTTTTTTGTCTTTAAAAGCATAGTTCGTAGACCGAGTGTGTTGTATTGGAATTACATATGCATTACAGGAGTGTGCATTATCTCCTCTACTTAATACACAAAACCGCTTGGTGAAAGGTCAAAAATACAGAGGGCTGCAGTTCTCCAAGTAAAAGTGGTCAATTTTGGTCAAATTCATAAATTTTTGAAACTTTGAACCTTGATATTTCAGCGAATTTTTAATTTTGTGTAAATCGGTTTGCAAAATTGAACTTAGCGTAAAAAGATGTATATTATGTGTAAAAGTCCCCCTATGTTATTTTTTGACGTGTCCGACGTAGGGATGATGCCAACAGAAATTGACTCTTAAAATTTTTCCAAAAATGCAGGGCAAGCTGAACACCAAAACAACTGTTAATCTACTAATTTTTTACTTCCGGATCAACCTGATCTGATCAGGATAAAAAATTTTCGGACATCAGATCACACTGAAAACAATACCCAGTCATTGTTCTGCATTGAATTTCAACAAAAACAACTGTTGATCTACTAACTTTTTACTTCCAGATCAACTTGATCTGATCGAAATAAAAGAATTTCGGACATCAGATCACACTGGAAACAATACCCAGCAAGTGTTCTGCATCGAATTTCATCAAAAACAACCATTGATCTGATAATTTTTATACTTCTCGATCAACCTGATCTGATCTAGATCAAAAGTTTGCAGACATCAGATCACACTGAAAACACTACCCAGCAATTGCTCTGCATCGAATTTCATCACAAACAACCATTGATCTGCTAATTTTCATACTTCCTGATCAAGTTGATCTGATCCAGATAAAATATTTTCGGACATCAGATCACACTGAAAACAATACCCAGCAATTGTTCTGCATCGAATTTCATCAAAAACAACTGTTAATCTACTAATTTTTTACTTCTGGATCAACTTGATCTGCTCTGCATCAGATCAACAAACTTCAAGCATCACGCACAAAAAACTCTGAAATATCATCTAACATATAAATCAATCATTATTATACTACAGGAACCATAACCCAGACGTCCGATAAATATATAACATGCTACGGCCAATTCTTTTTTTATGTAAATTAAGTTTAATTCAGATTTTTCACATCCGATGACATTTTTCGAAGAATGAAAAATCTTTTCGAAGAATTTCCGGCACGCCGGTCGATCGAAATCATTTTCGGAAGCTGAACTTGAAAAAAAAATTTTCTGTTTGTATTATTGCTGGGGTAAAGTCACTTTACACCGTCATAATTCCGTTGTAGCATGTGTATTTGTGTTTTTTTATTCTTCATCCAATAAAAAAGAATTATGTGCCTGGCCCTATTCTAGCTTGAGATATTCATGTGATCATCAAAAAGTCATCTTTTCACTATGTTACAACGAGGAATGATTTTTTTCCAAAAATCCCAAAAAGCGTTTTGCCTTTTTCGGCGGAACGGAACGGAATGCAATCGACACAATCTTACCGAACCAAAGGGAAATTTTTGCTACGTTCGGTTCGGTTGGGGGTTACCGTTCGCCATTTTCTAGAAAATTGCAGTTATCCTTTCCGATCGAAAGTGGATTTTCAAATTGAACGTTTCAAGCTGTCGGCGATCCGTTCCGTCGAAAAAGACAAGTATAAATGATCGTTTACTTTGGTGCCCGTCTCACTACTGCGCCCAATGTTATAGACGCCAAAGTAAGACTGTTGTCTTAACTGAACGCGCGTATTACTTCGGCGCCCATTGTTTAGTAATGATTTTCCTTGGATGTCTCAACTTGGCCGCCGGCATCTTACTCTGGAGCCCGTCTCACTTTGGCGTTGTGTCCTAGTCTCCTTTTGGGCATTCATGCTTATATCAGTAGGAGTAATGTGCCCCTGCTACGGCTCGTAATGTAACATAAGGATAGAGAACAAGATAGAAATAGTTCAGAAATTAACAGATCATGAGAGAAATATGACAGTAACGCGAATGACCAGGCCCTAAACGTCCTGGTTTTTGAAAAAAAGGAAAATAGGAAAGAAAGCCGAGAAGGAAAATAAACTATATAAAAAGAAAAAAGTACAACATAGAAATTGAAATGCAAAAAAAACGAAAACTGAAAGCTATGTAAGGAGAAAGTGGAAACAAGGAACGGAAATACAAAACACATATTTTGCAAGATCGGAGAAAAATAAAAAACAAAACAAAAGTAGAAGGAGAAAAGAATGGAGAACCGGTAAAGAAAAAAGGAATATATGATCAGACAAATGGAAAAAGAAATGAAAACTGAAATACGAGTACAAGATAATAAGGAAAATGGTGGATAAAATGAAACAGAAAAGAAATGTGTAGGAACAAAAATGGGGAAAAATATGAGAATAAAACGAAAAGCAGTGGGACATAGAATTGTGTGACTCAAAATGATGAAAATATAAAAGAGGACACTGAAACAGAGGGAAGAATGTAAAGGGAACAGTCACGATATGTTATACAGAAAATAACGATAATAAAGGTAAAGAATCAACAAAAAGATTTTTCACTGTCCAAGTCGTTTCTCTAATGTAAGATTTCCTTACAGTTGTAACACCACATACTGCTGATTTTATGATTTAAATTATATAAAGAAGATTAGCACAAAAAACAGCAGTTTACTAAAACGTGGTGATTCTAGCAAAGTTCGTGCAAGAAAGCGTAGCAAATTTTCTATAGCGTAATGAAAATGTAAAATTTAAAACTGCTCGTAAAATTCGCACAGATAAAAACACGCATACTAGGGGTCAAAGTGAAATGGGTAGAAAAGACACAGCTTAGCACCAAAGTGAGGCAAGGTACCATAGTAAGACCGGCACCAAGTTGTGACACAATCATCATACAACTTAACGTTTCTAACTCAAAACGACATCTGCCAATGAAATATTTCAATTCTTTACAGTAACTCGCATTCTGCTTTGGTTTTAAATAAGCCTGACGATTTTAAATCTGTTGAAGGGCTTACTAGATGGGGCCGTAGCTGTCCCACCATTGGTCAATGTCAGGGTAGGTGTAACCATCCTGAACAGGGCTCAACAAAAATGGCCGGGTTCGGGACCCATGGATTGGCTAAAACATCTATCCTACCTGTGAAATGTTTTATGTTACCATACAAAAGACTTTTGGGATGTCTATCAGCCTAAGACCAGAGAGTCTGGACCCATTTCATTTTTCGCAAGTGCAGTAGCCAACTATTTTGCTTCGGAGCAATTTGAGTTGGAAAGAGTATTCCTTATGGTGAATGATGCCCTTAGGCAAATCTACCAGGACTATGAACAACTGTTCAGAATCCAGGGAGCTTTTCTCTATGATCGGACCAATTTACCAGAGGAACTCTGGGAAAGGGTCATTTATGACTTTGTTCCCAGGTGGCTCGAAGGAGAGAGAGCACCTAATGTGTTTTCCTCGGCAAGGTACCAGGTGATGATGCTATTCCTGGTGTTGGAATGCGCCCCACTGTCCCCGATGCATATTGGCAACATTTATGCCAGGGTGATGGTGGCGGTGAATAACCGACTGTTGAGGGTGTATAACAGCCAGGATACCCCCTTGGAATTCAAAACCGCCTTTTGATCTGTGATGCTGAGTAGCAATCATCAGGTCGGAGTGATGGGAGCCCAAAGAAGTGCCAGATCAGACTTGCAAAGCTCTGTTAAATTCAGTAAGGCTCAAGACGGCAAAACTGGCAAGACTTTGAAGGTTCTCGGACCTCAAGGTCAAGGTCAAGGCCAAGGAAGCCAGGAATTAGCTCGGAGTATGCAACAATAGGTGCAAAAAACTGGTAACCGCAGTGGAGGCCAATTTCAGTTCTACTACCCCAACCGGGGTGGTCATGGAGCCATGCGTGGCAGAGGTGCTGCACCCCAGGTGCAAGGTAGAGGTGGCCAGCATGGCCAGTGTGTATGGAGGCCTGACTGAGGACGAGGAGGAGCCCACAGAGGGGGGCAAGGAGGTGGTGGGCTGCAACAGTAAATATAGCCGCAGGGTTTTTGGCCCAAAAATATTGTTTTTGCATTTATTTTGGAAAAAAAATATACAAAATACATAAAAAATATAAAATCACAAAAATACAAAAAAATCACAAAATACAAAATACAAAAAAATATCTTTTCCCAATTGTTGCGTGCATTAAATTTTGATTTGTTTTGGTATCTCGCATTGCCAAAACAGGCATGTAAAAAATTTACTTTTTCACTTAATCTCATTTATAATCTCGCCTTATTTTCTTTTTTGTTTTTTTTGCTCAATCAATGATGCCCAGGATTTGATTTTTTTGTGATAATTTGTTACTAATGTACATAATATGTAAATTATTTAGATTTTTATAGAAAATTTTGAGGGGGTAGCGTTGGAAAGGTGGCGAAGACTTCACCGCAAAACATGCAACCGGTATGAGATAGACAGATATATGTTCTGTCCCTGGCATCAATCGTATGGTCCGAAATGAAAGGTCATGGGGAGGTAGGCAACCGAAGACCCTCGGTCCTGGTGCAGGTTAAAGTGGATTCGGCGGTATGCGAGCAAAGTCAAGCCGACGCGGAGTTGTCGATCCATCGGCCTCCAGACCAAGAGGTAGTGCACCTGGACAGCCTTGTGGACATTCCAGTATGCCTGTAGAAAGACTTGACATAAGAGTATGGTCATTTGGCAAGCTTTTGGCAAGGAGGCAAGAATGAACAAAAAGGTTCAGAAAGGGGCATTGACTGTATTAGGTTTTGAAAAGTTCTGAAATTGTTATGGCAGCATATTATGAATCTTTTTAACCTCCCATTGGTCAGTTTCGAGGCTCGAGGGATGTCTGGGATGGACATAGTCTATCTCCAGGTTGCAAAGAAATAGCCTAAGTGGACACAATTTGTGTCGACGCTAATTTGCATAGACACCGTGCATAAAAGTGCCGGTTGTTTATGGTTTTGGTCGTTCTGGTGTATTTTTTAGTAAAAGTAAAATCGGCAGCCTGATGGCCATTATTTATAATTATATTATTATTGTTTATTGTGGAGTTTATCGTCGAAATACAATGTCCGCCATGCGAACATTTGATTACGACCTTGCAGCGGAGGGAACCCAGGTTAGACCCCCGATTTCTGGAGCCACCCAGTGTGCAAGTCTACATTTGCAACTCAATTCTCAGCCTGACTTGTAGGTTTGTCCCTGATTGGAATTTACTTGAGATCAGAGTGTTCTTGATCTTCTGCAGTTCCCCGGAATGAAAGCAGGTGATCTTTTGTTGAACTTGAGACGGACTGAACTGTTGCAAACTTATTTTACCTAAGGTTTGGGCCTGATTAGGAGAATTAGTGAGTGACTGATTAGGTCTATTTTTGATACCAATTCATTTATTATATTTCTCTAACTCAACCCAAGTCTCATTTCAACAAATCCATCATCTCTCAAAAATCGCCTAATCTGTAGCGGTAAGGAATGGATTTTTCTTCTAACTCCTTATCTAAAAAAGAAGATCTACCTAAATGATAGATTATAGATCACTGTTCTCGTTGAAAGCAGTTTTTGTTGCAAGTGTAGACACAGGCTTTGGGCTGGAAAAAGATTCAGGTAGATACACTGCTTAAATTCGGGATAACAATGATATTTAAAATAAAGCATATTCATTAACATACATGCAAATGTCAATTCTGAATCCTGGATACTGACTGACCCTCATTATATTCTTGACTGATCCCAAGTCCCACAAACTTCTTAGTGATAACTTATGAAAATAATAGAAAAAAAGCTGAGTAGAAAACTACACAGCATAGCTTGAGAATTTCCATGCTTTATACAGAAAATTTTTTTGAACCAAGTAAAATCGTAAAATTTGTGAATCTTATCTTTAAGTTTAGGGTTGCCACCCGTCACTTTTGTTTTTTGATATCAGTTATATAACATACAGCATACTGGTCACAATGGGCATTTTTTGTGACATCAAATGTAGTAGTCGACCAACTGCAGTATGGTCCTGTATGAACTATGCTTCAATACTATAGACTCCTCATCTTTTTCACATACAAGATATACTATTATCAACCATTACTGACCAGTTTTAACGATTTTTCACATGTGAATATAGAATGAATAGAGGCCATGGTCTACCTAGCAGTGAGGGGGACATTTTTTGGAAGACCTCCTCTTAATGCTGGAGGAGGTCGTTTGTACAATAAAAATTTTAAAATCGTTTTACTAAATTTTTTGAATGACACGTCAGCTGTTGGAGTTAAAACTCCACAATAGTATAATAGTATGCTACCATATAACTAGAGCATGGATTTTTAAGTGCTGCACTTAATCTTTTTTTTAAATGAAATATACTTCCTATGCTTAGAAATGAAATTATCCATGGTTTCTGATGCAAAATAATGCTAATTAGTAGCACTTAATTGCACTTAATTTGGGGGTCTTGCACTAAATTGCACTTAATTTAAACTTTTTGTAAAAGTTGCACTTAAATGCATGGTTTATATAAAATTGTGTGCTTTATAATCGTCAAGTTCAGCCTGGTAAGTGAATTTTGCGTTTTTATATATATATATATACTGTAAGTGTTTAATTATTTTATATTAATTTTAAATCTTTTCTCGCTCCAGAATCATTTTCGTCTATTTTTGATTATTTCAAAAGCAATGTCAAATATTTGTTCATATAAATTGAAATCATTAGCGAAAAGCTTCGCTTCAGATGAAATTATTTCAGATGGAAAAATTTTAAAGTGTAATCTTTGCGATTTTGTTATTCAAGTTGACGAAAAACATCAAAAAGGGCCAATTAATCAGCACATTAAAAGTGCTCGTCATCAAAATTTGCAATCAAAGTCTGCTGCAAGTAATTCACGGCAAAGTTTTATTGTGGATACTCTATGCACAGCAGAGGAATCGTCGACAGCTAACGCAGAATTTGCGTTAGATTTAACTCGGGCTTTTGTTCAGGCCAACATTCCTTTGTACAAAATAAATTCGCCATCCATCGGTGAATTTTTGGGAAAGTATATGAAAAGACACATTCCTGATAAAAGCACTATTGGTAAAAAATATTTGAAATCAATTTATTTATTAATGATTATAAAAATTAAATCAATTGTTGCCGATCATCCCGTCAGCTTTATTGTGGACGAAATGACCGATGCTAAACAACGCTATGTTTTAAACATCCTAGTTGTTCCTTTAACTGGCCAACCCCTTAAACCAATGCTTCTAAAAGTAAGCTTTCTTAAATTAATTCAGAACTAAACTTGTCGATCCAGTTTTACTAATACTTATCAAGTTTTTAACTCTAAAACATTGCTATTTTTCTAGATGTATGAGCTAGAGAAAACAAACAATTCGACGGTTATGCAAAGTAAAATTAACATTTGTGGCTTTATTTGGGGCGCCGAAATTCATTATGAAAAGGTATTTACGTATTTCTTTACCAAGAAATTGTCATTGTTTTCTCAACAAAAACGATAATTTGTATTTTAATCAAATATTTGTACTTGACATGACAGGTTTGGCTTGTAGTTACGGACCAGGCGTCGTACATGCTTCTAGCCTTCTCAAATTTAAAAGGCATGTTTCCGAATCTAAAGCATGTCACGTGTTTGGCCCATAGCCTCCACCGCGTTTGTGAAATAATTGGAGAAGAGTATGACACGGTCAATCAATTTTCAACCAATATGCGTAAACTATTCTTAAAAGCACCAGCTCGTATTCAACTTTTTAAAGAGACTACAGAAAGTGTGTAAATTTACATTAAATGTTTTTTATTTTGTGTTGTTAACCACAAAATGCATAAAATTTAGTTTTTCACTCTTCTTTTCTTAGATATAGCGCTTCCGCCAGATGTAGTAGTTACACCATGGGGATCCTGGATCACTTGTGCAATGTACTACTGTAAGAATTTTAACAAAATTTGGTCGTTTTTAAAAGAACTGCCAGAAGATTCAATATCAGCCGCTAAAGCAAAAGCGCTTATTCAAAACGAAGTGTTGAAAGACGAACTTTTGAACATTACTATGTAGGCTTTCTTACCTGATTCCATAGAAAAACTTGAAAAACAAGGTTTAATGAAAGATCAACAATGGAAAATTTTCAGTGATGCATCTGATTTTTTGGATGGATTTGCCCGCGAAAAATATACAAGCAGTCTTGGCCGAAATCCTGATGTTCAATCATTTGTTTCTGACTCCAATCCGGAATTTAAATTTAAAACGATTTTGCACCTTTGGTTTCTGTAGATTTGGAGCATTCGTTTTCTCAATATAAATTAATATTGTCTGATCGCCGTCAAAGCTTAACATTTGAAAATATTGAAATGATGAATATTGTTATGTTTAATAAGTTTCTTTTCGACTAAACTTGCCAGTTTGCTGCCATTAAAACGTCTTATTGCAATTTATTAAGGCCAAAAATTAGTGTAAAATTTTTTTTTTGCACTCAACTGTGCACTTAATTTGCCATTTTTTTGCACTCAATTATGCACTTAATTTGGACTTTTTCTGCACTTAAAAATCCGTGCTCTACATATAACTAATCTACAATAATTTTCATAGAAAATAATTTTGTTTTAATTTTGATAGTATTTTGTTTGTTGTAGTTGTATGGTCGGTCTTACATGCCACGTCATTCTTGGAAAATTTAAATGTGGGGTAATATGGTAGGTCAACTGTTGACTGTCTACACTGTTTACAATAATGCACTGAATTTTATTCCTTGCTGGATGGTATTGCATGTGCATGATTGTCGAAAATTATTAGAATATGGTAAGTCGTACCCCTCAAATTTTTTTTGAAAAGTTGACACTGTCTGGTACGTCTGCCATTGAACATCTAGCCTACAATAATTTTCATATTTCATTTTAAAAATTTTAGAGTTGCTGGATGGTCGTTTTGTCCTGAAAAAATTTAAAAAAACGAGTAAACTCATAAAACTATTAGGTTCCAAAGGGATGAGGATATTACAGTCTAACAGTTTGGCAAGTTTATTGTACAAAAAGTTTTGTTCGGAACTAGAATTTTACTTATTTGCGACATGTTTCTTCAGGGATTAGCTTTTTAAATGCCAACAGGCTGGTACCGCCTCCTATTTTGAGGCCTCAGGGGTGCAATCCGAAGAAAATTTTTGTAAAATGAGTTAAATTTAAAAAGAATGAGTTAAACCATTAGATCTCAGATTCTGAGTAGTAATAAAACTTTTCAGGAGACATTGCATCATCAAATTTAATGTCCAAGTCGGCCGACGCACACTTTCTACATCTAGCTTCAAGCGTACTTTCTACATTGAGATTGAATTTTGCCTATTAAAGCTTTGAGTGTACTTTCCACATGGAATCAAAATTTACGCACTTTGAGCATACTTTTTACATGGAAGTCGAATTTTATCCATTAAAGCTTGGGTGGCACTTTCTGCACCCCCTTATATCACCCTGCACAGTTAAGGTGGTATACTTTGATGTTTTGTACATGGGTGTCCTTTGTGTACCCCTTGTGGGCCCAAATAACTACTGAAAAAATAGCTGGGAAAAATTTTATTGACCCAGCCTGGGGCCGAGTCCTATGTACTTGGAATTCCAAGTTCCAAGTCCCAAATCTAAGAAAATCAGTGATTTTTCCAAGTTTTGGTTTGTATGGTTTTTTACTTTCCAAGTCTTCCAATTTCCGAATTCCAAGGAAAATGGGCAATTTTCCAAGTTTTAGTTCGTATTCTTAAAAAATTTCCAAACTCCAAGACTTGCAATTTTCAAATGATTCTACCCAGTAAAACTGCATATTTCCAAGTGTCGGTTCGTATGCTCTGAAAATTTTCGACCGGGATTCCTAGACTTGGAAAATTTACTTGGAAAATATTGATATTCTCTCCCAGTCAAATTTCAGTTGCGAATTTGTTTCCAAGCATGTCAGTTGCATTTTTGACTGTTCATGTCTTTGTTTTATTATCATGGATGACACGTTTGATGAAGAGCCTCAGCAACAAACAAGGTAATATTCATCTCGAATTGATTTTTACTTGGCCTCACAGCCATTTAAAGAATGGTATCAATTAAGCCCAGTTCAGATTCATTTACTGATTGATAGTTTACTGATTGTTTTGTCTATCGATCAAAGAATCTTGATTGAACTGCAATGTTTGACGTCGAGTTCGTTCTACTACGTCGTTAGTAGTAAGGCCGGCCCGTATAGGTCGTACGCTTAAGGATACTCCTATCTTTTGTGTACGACCTATAATTTGTCACTTTTTTCCGATTTATAGGTCGTACAGTAAACATACACGTTTTGCTTTTGTCGGATTTACAGGTCGTACAGTAAACATATACGATTAATTTCTTCGTCGATTTATAGGTCGTACAGTAAACATATAGGTCGATTTATAGGTCGTACGGTTAAAAATGTATGTTCTAGAGTTACTGTAATAGTAGAATTACGGTAATTTTTCGATTATGGTAATAAATGTATTACTGTAGATGAAAAAAGAAAATCAATGATGAACGCAAAAAGGAAAACTAAAATGAACAAAAAATGGAAAAGAAATAAAAAGCGATTGTGTGTAAAAATGGCTTCCCCTCTGGGAAGAGGAAGCCCACAAAAATTTGCACCCCGGACCCCCTTTGTCAAAAGGGTGCCACCTGCAGGTGTAAATATATTTCGGAGGTCCCATTTTCTGAACAATCGTTCAAGTCAACAAATGTCAGAACGGTCAATCTGGTCAGTAATGGTCTGTTTAATGAGTAAAATCTCGAGAGAGTCATTACGCGATGAAACATTATCCTTAGGGGTGCATGCGTAAAAATTTTGATGTTCTGCCAAAAATGACCAAGAAGGTCTTTTATAAAAATGACCAGAGCGAGCTGGCCGTAAAAAGCATGTAGACAAATAAGGTCTTTTATAGAAAGATGACCAAACGAGCTGGTCCTAAAAAGCATGTAGAAAATTTGGAGAGTTGACGTACGGTAAAGGATACAGATTTGGGAATTACCGTAATAGTAGAATTACGGTAAATTTTTCTATAATGGTAATGGAGGAATTAGGGTAATAAATGTGTTACTGTAGATGAAAAAAGAAAATCAATGATGAACGCAAAAAGGAAAACTAAAATGAACAAAAAATGGAAAAGAAATAAAAAGCGATTGTGTGTAAAAATGGCTTCCCCTCTGGGAAGAGGAAGCCCACAAAAATTTGCACCCCGGACCCCCTTTGTCAAAAGGGTGCCACCTGCAGGTGTAAATATATTTCGGAGGTCCCATTTTCTGAACGATCGTTCAAGTCAACAAATGTCAGAATGGTCAATCTGGTCAGTAATGGTCTGTTTAATGAGTAGAATCTCGAGAGAGTCATTACGCGATGAAACATTATCCTTACGGGTGTATGCGTATAAATTTTGATGTTCTGCCAAAAATGACCAAGAAGGTCTTTTATAAAAATGACCAGAGCGAGTTGGCCGTAAAAAGCATGTAGACAAAAAAGGTCTTTTATAGAAAGAGGACCAAACGAGATGGTCCTAAAAAAAGTACGGAAAATTTGACGACTTAAAAAATCTTTACGTATCAAAAATTTTTAATTCAATGCAACATTCTATTTTATTATAAAACTTTTGAAACACTATTTTATTTTTGTTCATCACTAAAATATTGTAGTCTAAAAACAAAAATAATAACGTGAACAAAAAATGGAAAACATAAAAGAAAGAATTCATTTATAAAATTGACCCCCTCCGCCCACGGAGGAAGTCCTTCAAAAAACGCGCCCTCGGGCTCCAAAATAAGAGGTGCGCCATCTGCAGGTTCACAGAAAAGTGAAGTGGAAGCCCTGCATACTGAACGATCGTCCAAATTAGAACGGTCTTTTAGATCAGAATGCTTAATTCCACATATAAAAACTCTAAGAGTCTATAAAACTTGAAACATTATTCCTACGGGTTTATACTTATAAAGCCGTAAATGATCAAATTCTTTTATAGAAAAGATGACCCAAAAGAGTGGGTATAAAGCGCATGTAGAAAAGTGAACAGTTGAGATGAAAAATATTCTAAATGTAAAAAATAATTGATACCTCAAAAATATTTGAAGAAAAGAAAAGAAAAAGAAAAAGAAAAAAGAAAAGAACTAAATCATCAATACATGAACGTTATTTTACGTATCGGAAATTAATACATTATATTGGATGATTTATGTACGTAGATGCGGTTTTGTATACAGAGTGTTTCCCAGAGCAAACATAGAAAGGTTAGACAGGTGAAGCCATTTAGATCATAAAACCAATTAGAAATGCTAGAAAAGGTCAAAGGTTCTATAAAACACGGTAGCAAGAGACGCTTTACCAAAATAATTAAGGTGGTGATTATTGTTATTTTGATAGTTTTCTAGAATAACCTAGAGCCTAAAACCTTTAAAGAGACGCAATACCAAAACAATTAAGGTGGTGATTATTGTTATTTTGATAGAACCTTCAAAGAAAAACCGAAAAGATTCAACCAAAAAGCAGAAAAAACCGGAAAAGGTTTAATGAGGGTAAAGAGGTATAAATAGAAAAAATAGAAGAAGAAGAACCATTCTTATTTTTGTACTTGCGCGCGACACCTGAGACTACCAATGGAGGCCGTTTTCGTTACGTTTATTTCGACGTTGAGAGCCGCCTACGAGGCTTACGGTACATTGATTTTACAAATATTTTGAATTAAAAAATAATATGTATACTATTTCATTATTATTAATTTAGAGCCGTTTTTAACGACGGCCGACATTGACGCGTGGGCGTCCGTCTTCTGGGAGGAGGCCTCGACGGACTTCAAGAGCTGGTGGAAAAGCCAGCGAGGGGTTGAATATCCGGCTAGACAGAAACCCTTTTGGGGTTTCATGAAACATCTACGCCGGATGTTTGAAAACCCTTCGCTGGTCGACGGTCACCTAGCCTCGCACCTGTGGAACATCCTCCCCCCAGGTGCGAGGGCTGAATGGGAAAACGCCCATGGTCGCTATGTCGAGGAGAGGGTAAAACTAGCGCTGCCGCGTTTCTAGTAAGTTCAGATGTTATAGTTAAAACACGTAGTAGACATATAAATTTTATATTTAATGAGAGTAAAATTATTATAAGCTTTTACTACAATATTTTAAGATAAATATGCGTAGGTTAAAATGTGCTAACTGCAACATGTTACAGATTTCTAATTCATGTATATTAATGTATGGTATATAGCTGAGTTGTCTAAAACTTGACAAAGAACATTTCTAGAATATTCTAGAAGCTTTCAATTATTTACACGATTTATACGATAAAATTTTACGATAAAATAAAGGCTATTGATAGATCTTGTACCTATTACTTAACAGTTAATTGATATATTAGAGTAAAAATTTTTGTTTAACTAAAATAGTTATTAAAATTTGTAAAAATTTTAGTGGATACGCGTGAAACCTTTAGCGTGGGGGTGCGACGGCGGCGGTGGCGGCGGCGAAGGCGAGTGTATATATGTATATTTTATTTTGTTTTTAAATTTTGTATATATGTATAATTTATTCTATTTTGTTTTAAATTTTGTATATATATATATTTTGTTTCAAATAAATTAAATTGAATTAAAATTAATAAAATTTTTTATTTATTGCGTTTAATAGTAAAGGTAATTTCTTTAGAGTTCTACTATGAGTGTGTGTGTATGTGTCAACTTCGGGAATATAAAAAAGGGTTTACTGTAGTCAGATATTCAGAGATGTACGAGTAAACGATATGTAGAGAATATGCACAAACAGGTCTTAGGGTAAAAAGAACGTACAAGATAATTACGTAGCACTGTAGAATTAAAGGAGAAAATAAAGGAAAGAAGGAGTAATAAAAGGAAGTTCATTTATAATTAGGAATAAATTAAAAGAATATTTCTAAACAATAGCTAAAGAGAAGGAGTGTATAAACAACAACTATAAGTGATTTTTTATTATAAAAAAATGAGATGAAATGTACATATAAATATAGCGTATTTAAATACTATAATCTGTAAAGGTTTCACGATTTTTATCAATCATTACGAGAGAGTCAAATTCTGCGTATATAAGTGCTTCAATACCGCCATCTGGTATATCCTCTCCAAAATTCATCTGTAAACTAGTGGTTCCTTCACGTACGAGTTCCCAAAAATTACCATCCATACCGCAAGGAGTCAAATCAAAAACAAAAACCGTGTTATGCGTTGTAAAAGAATTTCGAGTAATTTCATTACCCTTGTTATCTGTACCGATTCCTACACCCTCAAATAATTGTACAAAAGTGCGCAAATATTTGTTTTCTTTAAGATTTAGCATATATGGTGTTGTAGGTAAGGTTGTAGTACCACTTGTTATTTTAATCTCGTTTAATCCGAAATGCTTAAAATTGAAGGGGCTTTGATTATAATCACCCCTAGCAGCCGAACCATCAATGAGCTCCACAACGAGACGACGAGGTAAAGGATCTGTGAACAATGAGTTCAGAGGAGCTGAGTGACGACTAGTTGTTATGTATAGACTTGTAACATGACATCGACGAATAGGGTATTTTGCAGCTGTATTTTGTAACATGGATTCAATAGCTAGATTGATATTATCCGCAACTTCAACTTTTTTAATAAATAGAGACATGCTTTTAACTTCGATTTTATAAGCTTCGTTGTCAGTAGATATAAATTTTTGCAAGCAAAAATCATCTCTATGTCTGTATAAATCAATTTTCAAAGTACATTGATTCAATAGAAAACGTTCTTGCATAAATAGATCGGCGTGTATAGGAGCCATTAATTCAACAACTGCACTGTTTTTGAACATCTGAACTCTTTCCAAAGCACCCTTGTTTTTCTTTATATCCAGAACATCGCCATTTTCAAAAGCATAACCAGCAGCTGCAACATGTGTCGACTTAGCATCACGACCATAGTTCAATTCCGTTTCCAAATAAGATCTGTAAGCGTATCTATCCCCACTGAAATGTTAAAATGTTAAAATTAAAAAAAGGTAAACATACATTTAATTATAAAACTTACCTGTCAGATATTAATTTTCCATTTAAGTACATCTTGATCTGTTTAAAAAATGTTTTCCCGATCAAATTAATTGGTGCTACAACATTTCCAGTAAGGTTATTGTTGGCGTCTGCTGTTAAAGTGCAAGCAGCGCCATTAGCTTTCGTAATTCGAATAGTAAAATATATAAAATTTTTTGATAAGTCCAACATATATGAATCAGGTGAAATAACAAACTCGTAAGGTCCTTCATTAGTACAAGGATTTTGTAACTGAATTTCAGACCAAAAACTTCTACGAATAGCAACTTGTGTTGGAGGTACGGTAAATAAATCTAACTCCGTTTTACTACTAGGAGACGACGCAGCATCAATAAATTTACTCATTTTGAATAGATATCCTTGAAACCGACTACTCTACGTGGAGTCTTTTTTAAGAATGAGGAACGTCGTTTCAGGTGTTTACGTTTATGTTGTTTTTGATGTTGATGTTGTTGACGCTGACCATCATTTAACTTTTTATTGCTTTTTATATGTATCGTAGAATTTATATGTTTACGCTACCCTAAACCTTTTCCTTTATGAATGCGCTCGCCCGTTTCGTGTAATAAGCTACCAGCTGCGTTTCGTCCATGCTCAGCAACACTTTCTTTAAAAGAACGACCTTCTACAACATCACCTGCAATTTTGGAACCTGCAGCAAGTGCATGCTTTCCTGCAGATTTTAACAAAGGCATAGCTAGACGCCACAAACTCTTAAAAAAATTACCAACTCCAGCTCCTTGATGTCTATAATAATACGGGTATGCTGCTCGAAAACCTTCTAAACTACCACCTAATTGAAATTGATTATCTTGAATACTATGTTGATAAATTTTGATCCAGTAATCAACGGTTTCAGGAATAAATACGGTATGCATATTTTGCTTTGAAAATTAAAAGGAACAACAACTAAATTGAATTAATTAATTAAGAGCGTTTGCGAAAATTCAACCTGACGACAACGTGTCCAAATGCAAATGAATGAATGAGTAAATAAAAATTTGATACTATGCTTATAGGAATAAAGGAGTACGTCGCCGAAAATGTAATTGAACTATAACATTCCCAAACTGAAAGGGTATAAGCTCATTCATACTGTTTTTTATATTAATCTCGAGTACTGTAATTTCTTTCAATTGAATTGGTATATAGTGAGGTGTTTCATATAAACGACTCACATTATCTTTGTATTTTCCCTGAACATTTACTATACGTAAAAGCGGCGCTAAAGTATTTCCAACAATCTGATTTTCAATAATATTACAGTAAACATAAAAATTCTGTAAATCATTCAAATTTGGTGGTTGAATACCTAACATGTATAAATGATTAGTTCCAGGCTCGGCAAGAAAAACAGCTTTGGATGGTGGAATATGTGTGTTAGAATTTTTTGGAGGTTTCTCTCCAACAGTGTATAAGTTAATATTCACAGCTCTATTTAAAAAATCATCAGCAGTTGCATAGGCCTCAGTATTGGTAGCGCCAAATCCGAGAAGCTCCATTAATCGTTTGCTTATTTCGATTTTACGTAAGATTGTACCACTTTTTATTTTCAAATTAACTAATCCTCTACTATGTTCATCGTATGAAAACATGATTTCCATGTTAGTTCCGGCAATAGCTGCTCCAACTTTTGCATTCAACTCTTCAATTAATTCAGATATGGTAAAGTAATGTTTTTCAAAAACTATTACTTTAATTTTTTTGACCTTATTTCCAACACCATCCGTAGTTAACGTTATTACATTATCTCCACCATGATTGGTAAATGTAGCCCAACTATAGGGGTATATTATTTCACTTAGTCCTACCTCCCAGCTTCCATCTAGTTTTAAATGGTAAGGTAGATGGGCTGAAAAATCAGAGGGTTTGTTTCCATTTTTGCTATTACTAGGTTATGTGATATAAAATTGATCTTTAAAGGTTGTCATTATTTATAATGTTGTTTGCTGTTGCTATAGGTACGGTCTTCAATGAATTAGATGACTGTAATACGGTCGGTACGGGGCTAGGTAATAAATATCCTATACAAGTGCACAAAAGACCAACCCACAATTGTGTATTATTATTGTAGAGAGATAAATTTATTATAGCTGTAATGACTACAATGTATATTAGTATGACCTGACTGAAGAAAACCACTTCGTTTCGAGGTAGACGTTTTCCAAAAAACTCCCAAACGCTAATGCGAGACGTTTCTGAATGCGTACTATTACTACTATCCATTTCAAAATAAAAAATTTTTATTTAACAACTAAACACTCAGTTATAAATTTATAAAAAGGCGGAGCTACTAAAATAACCAATAAAATTATACAAAAATATGAAGGAGGCGGAGCTATCAAAGTGAAGTAAAATTTATATATAAATACATATAGAAGGAGTTAACTTTTTACAAACGTGTACATAATTTATTTCGCAAGTGACCTTTTACAGAAAATTTACAATGAAAAAACTTACAAATCAATCTATCATTATAAACAAAATTTTTGTTACTGAAACTTTTAAACATTTTATACATAGGAACATGTCGCACTTTATAATACAAAAAATATAAAGTATATATACCACAAACCCTACTATTAAAATTTTGTAAATGTTTCTTATTTGTATATATTATTAAAGCATTTTTGTTAATATAATTTATAAAAGCAGGAATAACCAGTGGTAAGCCATAAGAATCAAAATAATATACAGAGTTAGCATTATCAAAATACATAGCTATCCAATGACTTCCTTTTTGAAAAGATGTATCGGTGTTTGCAATTAAAGCCGCGGGTCTTTTAACTATCTTCGGTAGAGTATCGCAAGCAAAAACTCCTAAAAAATTTTGTGATAATAGCTCATCTTGTTGAGCATAATATGTCAATTCAAAGTTGTTCATCGTAATCGTCGTCGTCGTCGTTTTGTATATCCTTTTCTAAAATCCAACTGTTGAATTTTTCAGGATAACCCCACCACTTCACAAGTACTCTATTCTGACCATCTGGTAATTGTTTAGTCTTCAAAACCTTTTCAATTTTGTATTCTTTGATATTAGGATTAATATCGATTTTCTGTAGTTCTTTTTCATAAAAACGTCCTTCTATATCTTCGCCTTCCAGATCTTGAATTGTATAAAGTATATGATTTTGGGTCTTCACAACATGTTTTACTTTGAAAACTTCTTCACTCCATTGAGGTAAATAACCTTTGTCAAATACACCTCTATGTTTACTAATTCGCACGTAATCTCCTATATCAATCTTAGGCTTTCTAGTGTATAATCTTTCAGGGTAGAGTCTTTGCCATATAATTTTTTCGTTAGAATAATCTACATTAATAGGTTTTTCCTTAATAGATCTATGAACAGAGTGATTGTAGTTGGAAACAACTGCGGGTAAAATATCAATCCATTTATAAGTGGTAAACTCTGTAAAATATTTAAATAATTTAGTTTTTAAAGTTCTATTAAACCGTTCCACTATTGAACATTTAATGTCTTCGTTTTGAGAAGTAAAAAAATGTATATCGTTAGTTTTCAATAATTTTTGGAAATCTTTGTTGACAAATTCTTTTCCTTTATCGCTGCGCACTCTCCAAGGGATTCGACCTCTTTTTAAAATATTTTGAAAAGCATCGCAAACATTCTTTGAGTGTTTTGATTTTAAGGGTTCAACCCATGCGTATTTACTTAATACATCTATACATGTAAGCATAAATTTGTATCCATCGTTAAAATCTGCTAAAGAAGACATATCTGCCAAATCAATTTCCCATTGTTGATCCATAGCTGTAACATAAATACGATTATGTGAAAATTTTTTGTTGACTTGTTTATGTAGAGTATAACTATCTTGTTTTGAAAGCCAATCTTTAACATTTTTACGTGTAATTGTTTTATGGTGCTTTCTAGCTTCAGCATATAATTTTTCAATACTAGAAAAAGCTGAGGGATTTCCGTGTAAATTTTTGTATAATTTCGAAAGTAAGGTGTTCATCGCTCTAGTACAAAGGAGTATACCGTCTAAGTGCTCTAGCTTTGCGCCGTATCTTCTTTTCTGTCGAGTTTCCTTTATTAAAGAATGAATCGTCTTTGATATCTTCCTCGGCACCACTTGAAAATAAATCAACACCTTTCACAAGTGGTTTATTCAACCGCTTGACACTACTAACTGCATGATCATCTGATTCTTCCAGAGGTGTATGGTAGGAGAGTTTCCGAGGTAAAGTGAATAACATTTTACGTAATGGGTTTCCTATAGCCTCTAATGGTACATTATATTTTTTCAAAGCATTAACAAACTCATCTACTCCAAGCGTTTGCGTAATTTTTGAACGTTTACGAGACAAATCATGTAATAAATCAATAATATGTGATCCTTCAATTAATTTTCCATCAATTAATACTTCACCTTGCTTATTAACATTTATACTAGGGTTACTTCGCACATGCTCCAATAATAAGGATGCCGAGCGTTTAAACTGTTTAGGAATACCGCTAAGTAACTTTTCATCGTTCAACCAATTTTTTTCTTTTTGTTTCAAATCGTCACTATCCTTCTCATCTTCTTCGTTATCAATAACTTTTTGTTTTAAAATCACTGTAGTAGGTTGAGCCTTTTCATGTTCAAAAGTTAAATATTGTGAAAATAGTTGCGAGTACATCTTGTATTGTTCTTCAGGTGTTAACGTATTATCTTTCAAAATGCGCTCTAGCTCGTTACGATACATGTCAACTTGCTTAGCTATACCTGTCTTTTCATTTGAACTCGTCGTCGTCGAAGAAGAAGAAACCTGAGAGTTATTCAGTTTATTCAGAACCTCCTGAGGTATAAGAGCAAATTTATTAGCAAATTTCATTCTATAATAATTTCTCTGTAACAAAACTTGCTAATGTAGATAATAAAACGGGTAGTACTAGAGGTAAAAATGCTCCACCACTTTGAACAATTCTTACACGTTTATTATGTAAATCTTTTTTCTTGTTTTTTTCGTGTCTAGTAGCTAAACCTCTAAGCAATAATTTATGTTTGGCCAATTTCTTTTTTAAGTTTGAATTAATAGGAATATTACCATTCAAAATGTTCAAACAAATTTCACATATACAACAGATCAAATCGGGGGAAGAATGTTGAAGAAGAGCACGTCTTTGAACACGATTTGAATTTTTTAACACATTGAGCTCGTGAATATATTTCTTTAATCTAGAAGCCATACAAAACAGACCGTACAGTACAAAAAAATTTTACAATAATGACCAAATGATGAGTAAACATTGAAATATTTATTGTATTACATTAAGATAGTAATGAAGCTTCATTTTGTATGACGATATTCAACTCTTCGCGTCTAGAAAAAGCACACAAGTTATTCATATTCATAAAAAATAGTTTATGAGCTGTATCTAGTTTTAAAAAAAGATCTTCTACAAAAATAGCGCGAGTTTTGACCATATCCAACTCCGTCAGTAATAGTCTAGCAAAACACCAAAATTGTGTAACTTTTTTACATCCCATAGGTAAACCAACTTCACGCCGTAAATGGTTGCACGCCTTAGCTATGTCTTTGTAAAAAATCTTGGCTTCGGGTGAAAAACGAGTCCAAAACAAATCAGCTATTTCGCATTTCTGTTTGTTGTTTAGTATTTTACCTTAAATAAAAAATACTATAGTTTAATAAATAGTTAAAGAAGAGATATAAATTTTTACCTTTTACTTTATTTTGCACCATTCTGACAAAAACTTCAAATGCGGCGGACATTGTAATTGTCACAAAACAAACGAATTATAGAAAAACGATCAACCTCTTCAAAATTCTCGACTAGACTGATGAAGGGTATAATATTTTTTTCTGATTATGTAATAAAGCTATCGTATCAATATATCGTAATCTAGTTCCATTGATGTACAAGTTTTGAAATTTACTGCTTCGACTACAACAAGAAAATACGACAGGATTGAAAATATATATTTTGAAACACATTCGTAATTGCATAAATTGACCATCATTCTGAGGACAATGTAAAATTTTTTCTACAAAATGTAGTAAGGGTATTATATGTAATTTATAATTTTCCCGTAATAATAATATTTTCTGATCTGTAACATTTTTTGTGTTTGGTATCGTAAAATCTGTAACATTTTTTGTGTTTGGTATCGTAAAATCTGTAACATTTACAGGTTCTTCTTCATTTTCATAAAATTGAAAAGGGTATTGTACCCATACAATAAAAACAGCTATGAAAAGGATCACAGCGAGAGTGTTTAAAAAAATGTGTTTACTGTATATCATATCGCTAAAATAATAGGATCCGACTAACCTGTATAAAATTTTTTGTAAAAATGATGAATCATTTAGGTGTATACAAAATCATATGATCATTGTCGGGGAATATATTAGATCTAAGTCGATATTTTTCAGGACATGTCTGTGTAAGATCTATTAATAAATAACCGTATGGTTTACTAGTAGCATCCTCATAGGATTCTATGAAATAATTTGAGGTAGTTGGAAAAATCTGTCGAGCCAGTGTGCGGACTTGTAATCTATCGCTTGGGTTTTTTAAAAGAATTAAATATTGAGTGTTTATCCTACTCGTACGCATTCCATCAAAAAAGGCATTCTGAACTATATGTATAATTGATATATTCCAATGATGCGATCCTTTAGTAAAAAGTTGAGTTAAACTTTGATCATTCTTCATCTCTTGCATCATATCATCCATAATTAATAATTTAGGTGTATCTTTACTTTTCTGAAGTTCATTCAAATCAGGCGAACCTTGAATAAATTCTACATAAGAACATTTCTGAACTAATTCATCGTAAGCTTCTTGCCATTCCGAATAACACCAATAAATTTTCACAGGAGCAGGGTGAAGCATTTCTTTAGCAAAAATTACAAGTTTTTTAACAAATTGTGTTTTTCCTGATTTTGTTGGAGCAGAAACTATACAGTTAAATGGATGTTTCCATATATAAAACTTTTCATCATCATCATTTGACATCTCTTTTTTGACAACAACAAAAACCAACCACCTTTTTACTTGAACAATTTTTAAAATGATTTTTATTATTATTTAAAACAAAATGTTACATAATTATCAAAATTACAATATAAAGCAGTGCACATGTAAAACATAAAGATAGATGATTATATAAAATAGAATAGCATTACTGTATGCAAAATATACGCGCAATGTATGTATGTATGAAATTATATATATATATAACAAGCAAATACGTAAGCAATTACATAAGCAATAAAAATATAGCTAATTAAAACATACAAGCTGTAATGAATGAATGAATGAATGAATGAATGAATGAATGTAAGCAAAACTTTTACAATTTACTGTTAATAAAATCGGGTAGTGTTTTGATAACAACAGCATCATCAAAATCATAATGATAACCTTCATCAATAAAACAAGCTACAGTATCCTTAAGAATTTTACGGCCAGTACTTGTAAGTGGTATACATCTAAATATGTCAATCATCTGTTTAAAAGCGCGAAGACTGTAATAACCTTGAACTTCACCTATAACATATTCAAAACAGTCAATGATAAGTCCCATCTTTTCATATAAACGATTAACTGTTGGTGTAATTGCGATATTATATATGGAATAACGAGCTGGACACTGATGATCCTCAACAATTCCTACCTCTTTCGCGCAATAACAATCAAAAATACACCCATTAAAGATGTCTTGTATAACTAACTCAGCACATATAATTATAAATAATTTTTCACCTTTTACTACTTGCTCATCAAAAAACCATGGAATATCTAAACCCGGAACACGTAACTCACAAATACGTCTGGTTTCGGCGTCCAACGAATTGGTATCCGACGTTGAATCGTAGTCTGGATCATTGAAACAATTGATGAAGAGATCATTAATAAACGACGTTTGAACGCTAGCTTCCTTTTGATCTTCACGAGCATTGCTTTGTTCTCCGGCGAATTTTGTAGCATGAATCCCTTCTTCTTCTTTTATAATTTTCTTATCTGCACCGACTTCTTCTTCTTCTTTAACAATTTTCGGGGTAGAACCATTTTTTCCAGCTACGTCGTCGTTTTCGTTTGTTTTGCGTTTTATCGCTAGCTGGAGATTTGCTGCTAAAGCGTTGTACTCGTTTGAAATAGCTGGAGCTATCTCATGTATCATATTGGTCCAGCGCCAAAATTGCTAAAGAATAAAACATTATATTTTAAAAGAAAGAAAGAAAGAAAGAAAGAATTCATATATCAACTCACTTCTTTAGATAAGCACCATGTCGTTCCATTAAACAAATTGTTAAATCGTACTGTAACCCCATCGCTCTCGACCAGCATTTTATAACCAAGGTTGATGCCGCATCGACCTCCATGTGAAAATGTCTTTTCAATAATATTGACATTGCGACCTAGTATACCGTATTGTGGTAAAATGAGCTTGAATCCGCGACGGTACGCCTCTTTTGTTTTAGGGTCGACGTTACGAAAATAGATTGACACGTATCTACCTTCAACCACTACAAATAATGCCATGTTTTCGTCTAACATAAACTGGTGTTCCATTTTTGAAAATTATTGAAGAAATATTAAAGAGAGAGAGAGAGAGAGAGAAGAAGCGAGTAGTTTTTGTAGCAACAAAACAGATAAATGTATAAAGTGTTATAAATTTTGAGTAAAAGGAGGTTATAGTTATAATAAAATAACCAAGATATATAGCTTATAGCTGTAAGAGGAGGAGTTATAAGCATAATAAATATTCAAGACATATATCCTACAGTATTCTACTATTCTGAGGAGTATATGAGAGGAGGAGCTATGTTCTACAAAAATAAAATAAAATGTATTTATGTGGTACGGTAACCTTTGAGATCAAAGCTAGAAAAATATATGTGTTTTATGTGTTATAGTAATTATCAAGGTCAAAGCTATAGAAGCAATATAGCCACGTGCGCATGAGTTATAATGGTCTTTAAAGCTTTTCCACATAAAAAGAAAAGATGGTGCAACAGGGTTATAAGCAGCTATTACAGTTATTTTATAGCTTCAAGAATCAAAACAAAAATACTAGGGTTGTACAGTAAAACAGGTTTTCAACTGGTTTTAACTGGTTATATGCTAATAAAATAAGCTAAAGAAATGATATGGGCACGTGTTTATGAGTTATAGAGGTCTTTAAAGCTTTCCCATCATAAAAAAGAAAAGTACTACATTAACCTCGTAAACAATAATTAAATCTCTACCATAAAATTAATAGTTTTTGCTGATTTATAAAAATTTTCTATTATTATTATTACTGTATAAGTTTTTGATGAATAGGTTGTTTTCTATTTTTCTAGTTTATAGTTTTTATATTTTCTAGTTTAGATAATTTTTATAATGGAACCTATTTATGAGGATATTACTTTGGATGAAGACGACGATGAAACAATAGTGAATGAGTCTTCAGAGAATATTACCTCTGAGAAAGAAGAAGAAGAAGAAGAAACACTCGATAATAATGTTATTTTGGAAGAAGAAGAAGAAGAAGGAACTGTTTTAGATTATGATGATGATGAAGATGATCAATACAAAAGTTATACGCCTTACAGTTCTGATGAGGAAGAAATTTACGAAACAGTTCAAATTGGTGGTGGTGGCGGGGGTAGTGGAGTTGTAACGAATGCATCTTTTGTTGCGGATGATTTTTTCGAACTAGGTCAACCCAGTACTGTAAATATTAGGCGTTTTAATACCGAGGGTCGCGAGTACTCTGTGAACTTTCGTAATACTGAACATATGGATGATTTAAATGCTCAAATAGTACCAACATTTCAACGTATAGTAGAGCGAATTTCTGAGAATGTCGCTGATAATGCGTTTATAGGGTTTTCCTTTGACCATCCAGATTTGACAAAAGGTCGTGTTTTGATACCTTTTAGACCGAAACATGCTTTAACTGGAGATTTGATTGTAAACACTCTTAATGCTGTTCTTCAATCAAATGAGCAAATACAAATTGATAGTCGTCAGTCTACAATTCGTACCATTGTTGTAACACCACCTGCGGGTAGCGGTAAGCTGATTAAAATTACTTATGTAAGATTTTTATTTATTTATTTATTTATTTAAGGTATTCACAATGCTCATCAATATTTAAAACATAATGATTTTCTAAAAGATAAACGCTGTATTATTCAAATCAGCAACACTGATGATTTATGTTTTGCTAGAGCTCTAGTTGTTGCTAGAGCTTACATTCATAAAAAAGATAAGAATGCTGAGCACAAATGGGAAAGTATTCGAAAGTCTGACAAGTCACATCTGCTGCAAACAAAGGTTGCTAAAGAACTAATGACCTTAGCAGGCTTAGCTAATCATCAAGGAGCTTACGGTTTTCATCAGTGGGAACAATTGCAAACTGTTTTATTACCCGATTATCAAATCAAAGTTTTTAGCAGAGAACGCTTTAAAGATTTAATATTTAGAGGTTAGAGTTTTTTATTTTTCAGTTATTGTGTACGTATTTAGAGTTTTAAGGACCTGAAGCAACGCATGTTTTAAATATTTACCACCATGATAACCATTACTCCGTCATTACAAAGATGCCTGGATTTTTTGACCGCAGCTACTTTTGTCCTCATTGCGATCTGGCCTACAACAACAAAATGGAACACAGATGCAGAAACCTTTGTCCTCTGTGTTACAATACACCCCCATGTAATCAATTTAATGCTCGAAAATGCAAAGATTGTCTGCGTTATTTTAAAAACGATAAGTGTTTTGCTCGACACAAGCTTGTTTTTACTCAAAGAGGTCAATCCAAACGTCAAAAAACAGGTTTATCTATTTGCGATCGTTTCAAAGTGTGCGAACAATGTGATACACTGGTTCGACGAGCACATTCTAATCCTCATAATTGCCGTTATTTTGAATGTAAAACATGCAAGAAAAGCGTACCTAAAAAAGGTATTAGATATGGTGTAATTATTTTATTTTATTTTATATGAAAATTTTTATTTTAGATCATTTATGTTTTATGCAACCTGTTGGTAGCGAGCAAATTGAAGAGGAAGAAGATATATTTGAAACAAATGTTGATGAGGATGAGTGTCTAGATGATAATGAAACAGGAATTACCGATAAATGTCCTGTTAATCAAAAATTTGTTTTTTATGATTTTGAGACTACACAGGAAAAAATTCTACAACAAAGCGAATTAGGGGATGTGTTCGAACATGAACCAAATTTATGTGTTGTCCATACTGTATGCGATCAGTGTCGTCAAAAAGAGGGAAATTTTTGCTGCAATACATGCGGTCAACGCGTACGTATTTTCAAAGGATCTACATGTCTAAATGATTTCTGCGAATACCTTTTTGCAAAAGGTATGAAAAACATTACCGCAATAGCGCATAATTCTCGAGGATTCGATGGACAATTTATAATGCAGTTTTTGTATTGTAATGGACATCATAAACTACATATCATTAATAAGGGTGAATTAGTAAATTGTTTATAGTTTTTCATTTTCATCTATTTATTTATTTTTAGGTTTAGAGTTGATGTGTATCAAAGTAGGGTCGATAAAAATTATTGATTCTCTGAACTTTCTTCCGATGCCTTTGGCGGCTTTACCGAAAACATTTGGAATAAGTGAAATATGTAAAGGATATTTCCCTCATTTCTTTAACAGAAAAGAAAATTACGGATATATTGGCTCATATCCATCACCCAATATGTACGGTTACAATGCTATGAAACCTGCGGCTCGTGCCACATTTCTGGAGTGGTATAATCAAAAGCTTGAAGCAGTAAGTTTGCAAAAGTATAAAGTTTTGCATTTAAATGCATCATTGTTTAGGGTTGTCAATTTAATTTTGATAATGAGTTAATTGACTACTGTCGTAGCGATGTGCAAGTTTTACGACAATGTTGTATGAAATTTCGCGATATTTTTATGGAAGAAACAAATGTCGATCCTTTTGAAAATTCAATAACCATTGCTAGTGCTTGCAACTTAGTTTTCCGACGTTTATTTTTGAAGCCAGATACTATTGGTGTAATACCATACAAAGGTTATGGTAAAGAAGAAAGACAATCTGTTATAGCCTTAAAATGGTTGAAGTGGCTAGTCCATAAAAATGAAAACCTGTATATTCGACATAAACTTAATGGTGGCGAAGTTCAAATTGGAAGATACAAAGTTGATGGTTTATCAGGTAATTTTGTTCAAATTTTTGAAATTTTAATATCTATATGTTTGCTCATTAAGACACCACAATTTATGAATTTCACGGTTGTTATTGGCGTGGTTGCCCTAAATGTATGAAAAATAGATATCAATTAACAGCCGATAATAATACAAAAGCAGTCGATGCATATGAGTGCACTTTTAACCGTGTTATGGAACTTCAATCACTCGGTTATAGCGTAGTGGAAATGTGGGAGTGCGAACTTTTACAACAACTTCACTCAGATCCCGAAATGAAAACATTTTTTGATACAGTCAAAATACCGGAACCTATAAATCCTCGAGAAGGTAAAATCTTGAATTGTTCTTTTTTATTTTGTCAAAAGTTTTCTTGTTTTAGCTTTCTTTGGTGGTCGCACTAATGCTGTAAAACTGTATCATAAAATTAAGTACAATCAAGATGGTACACCTGCAGAAAAGATCAATTATGTAGATGTATGCAGTTTATACCCGTTTGTCAACAAATATGGGAAATACCCTACAGGTCATCCAAAAATCTTTACTGAAGATTTTGAAGAGGTCAGTTCAATGTCACAACCTTATGAGGGGTTAATCAAGTGTAAGGTTTTACCACCTCCCAAACTCTTACATCCTGTTTTACCGTATCGACATGGCGGTAAATTATTGTTTCCTTTATGCAAAACTTGCACGCATGATTCACAAAAGACCGCATGCGTGCATAATGACCAAGACAGAGCATTAGACAGTACATGGGTTACAATAGAATTATATAAAGCCTTAGAGAAGGGATATAAGGTATATTGTTACGGTAATGGTTCTTTTTCTATGTATATTATTTTTGTTTCAGATCCTCAAGATTTTCGAGGTTTGGCATTATGATAACATTGAGCAATATCATCCAACCAAAAACCCCACTGGTGGTTTATTTACTCAATACATCAATACCTTTATGAAAATGAAACTAGTAAATTTTATATTATGTAAATGTGACAGAATTTGATTGTAATTTTTATAGGAGAGTGAAGGCTATCCTGCTAAAGCTCAAACAGATGAGCAAAAACGTGAATACGAGATGGAGGTCTACAATCCTGAGAATATTTCATTGGATTCTTCAAAAATTTTAAAAAATCCTGGAAAGAGGGCTTTGGCTAAATTAATGCTAAATTCTTTCTGGGGAAAAGTAACTATGCATAGTTTTTTGTATTTCATTTAATTATTTTTATGTTTTTTAGATTGGTCAACGAAACAATATGGATAAGACTGTTATCCACAATGCACCCAAAGAATATTTTGAACTTGTAATGAATGTCGCCAATATTATTAAGAATGTTAGACTAATCAATGAACAATTGGTGTCAACAACATATTGTCAACATGATGATTTTGCCGAAGTCATGGGAAATACTAACGCTGTTATTGCAGCTTATACGACGGCTCAAGCTCGATTAAAGTTATATTCTTACATTGAGCGATTAAAAAGTCGAGTATTGTATTTTGACACGGATAGTATTATTTACCTGTCAACAGTTGACAAACAACAATATCAAGTACCCACTGGTTGGTGTCTTGGTGAAATGACTGACGAGTTACGTGAATATGGTTCTGGATCTTACATTACCGAATTTGTTAGTGGAGGTCCTAAAAATTACGCCTACAGGTTGTACTGTCCCTCTACAGACCAATACCGTCACGTAATCAAAGTCCGCGGTATCACTTTGTCATCAGATACTATGAAAAAAGTTAATTTTTATTCGCTTCGTCGAATGGTTTTTGCTTTTGTAAAAAACAATGGAAAAGAAGAAGTAGATGTACATAGTCTCCGTATAGAGCGTCAGCAAGATCGTAAAGTTGTTACTCGTAAAACTTTGAAAAAATTTCGTATAGTATATGATAAACGTATTTTGAAACGTAATTTTTGTACATTTCCTTATGGTTGGACTAAATAATTTTACAATAAAGTAGAATGTTGCATCGAATTAAAAATTTTTCTTTTTGACATGTAAAGATTTTTTCTTTTTTCTACATGTCTTTTACGACTATTTTTGATCATTTTTATAAAAGACCTTCTTGGTCATTTTTGGCAGAACATCAAAATTTATACGCATGCACCCGTAAGGATAATGTTTCATCTCGTAATGACTCTCCCGAGAATTTACTCATTAAACAGACCATTACTGACCAATTTGACCGTTTGAGATTGACTTGAACGATTGTTCAGGAATGGGGCCTCCGAGCATATTTACGCCTGCAGGTGGCGCCCTTTTGTCAAAGGGGGTCCAGGGGCGCAAATTTTTGAAAGGCTTCTCCTGCCCACAGGAGAAGCCATTTTTACACACAATCGCTTTTTATTTCTTTTCCATGTTTTGTTCATTTTATCCCGAATCTGTATCCTTTACCGTACGTCAACTCTCCAAATTTTCTACACGCTTTTTAGGACCAGCTCGTTTGGTCATCTTTCTATAAAAGACCTTATTTGTCTACATGCTTTTTACGGCCAGCTCGCTCTGGTCATTTTTATAAAAGACCTTCTTGGTCATTTTTGGCAGAACATCAAAATTTATACGCATGCACCCGTAAGGATAATGTTTCATCGCGTAATGACTCTCTCGAGATTTTACTCATTAAACAGACCATTACTGACCAGATTGACCGTTCTGACATTTGTTGACTTGAACGATCATTCAGAAAATGGGACCTCCCAAATATATTTACACCTGCAGGTGGCACCCTTTTGACAAAGGGGGTCCGGGGTGCAAATTTTTGTGGGCTTCCTCTTCCCAGAGGGGAAGCCGTTTTTACACACAATCGCTTTTTATTTCTTTTCCATTTTTTGTTCATTTTAGTTTTCCTTTTTGCGTTCATCATTGATTTTCCTTTTCTACCCACAGTAACATATTTATTACCATAATCGAAAAATTACCGTAATTCTACTATTACGGTAACTCTAGAACATACATTTTTAACCGTACGACCTATAAATCGACCTATATGTTTACTGTACGACCTATAAATCGACGAAGAAATTAATCGTATATGTTTACTGTACGACCTGTAAATCCGACAAAAGCAAAACGTGTATGTTTACTGTACGACCTATAAATCGGAAAAAAGTGACAAATTATAGGTCGTACACAAAAGATAGGAGTATCCTTAAGCGTACGACCTATACGGGCCGGCCTTACTACTGTCGTTAGCGATGCTCATAGTAAACATTTAACATTGCTCGAAACTCCTCTACAAACAGTTTCCTTCAAAAATATTGCTTTCAGAAACGTAATTTTTTGTACATTTTTTCGTTTGCTTTGACAAATTTTTGACAAGACATTTTGTCAAGAAGCAAGGTCGATTGATTTTGATACAGTTAATAACAACGACTCATCCTAAGACCGAATAAACAGAAAATGAAATAGCCTGTTACCCACATACCTTATAAATTTCAATTCCCAAAAAATGCCATTGCATGCAAGTAGCATATCACGTATATTATGTTTGTTGTGAGGTCGTGATCATCCACCTAAAAAGGCAATATCTCAATTTCTGTTCCACTCCAAACATAAACCACCCCTGAAAAACATATCGTCGGTTAACTGTCGCATTAGACATTCTTCAAATCTGAGTGGTGTATTCTTGCATTTTTATTCAATAAATTTGGTATTGCGACATATTAATTGCATATTTAGTAAAAGAATTAGACAGTCTGAATTCTTTCGGACCTGAGCTGTATATGTAACGTACTATTTTTGATTTTTTAAATATTATGAAGATACTATAACCTTAAATTCCAGAGTCTAAATCATACAATATTGATTCATGTACCAAACCATAGTCAGTGTTTCTCACCACAGAAGACAACTTACAGAAATTTCATGATAGTAATTTTCGTTCTCAGCATGTATAATCTTTTTCAGGCGTGTATAATTTAAGCATGTACTAGAGGTTGCAGATAAACTTTTATCCAAAATTGATGGAATTTTCATTGACTATTCGATGAATTTTTCCTTCATGACAACCACTCTTTCACTTTTTTAAGGATTTGAAGGGTATTAAAATTGATTTCTTGATATTCAGTAAGGCTGCGTTTGTCAAAACTCTGACCGCTGCATCGATCATTTCGGATTGAATGGAGTATAGAAGTCCATAATTCAAACTAAAACGTAAGATGCAGTGCTGTATCCACACTTCAATTAAGTAATGAAAATTATGTATGATTATGCATTTATCACAATATTTATTTATTGTAATGTACATCCAAATCTACCTCATGAAACTTCTTCATTTTTCACTCAAAAAACAGTAATTTATTCACAAGTTTTGTGTTTTGTATAATATTGTTTGCTGTGCAGAAAATCGAACGAATATGTTTCAAATAGCTAGCTGGTTTCATTGCAAGCATTTTGAGAAAAACAAACTAAATGACACTTCTTCAGTCATTCAGGGCGGTTCATGTTTGAAGTGGATTAGAAATTGAGATATCCTCCTTTTAAGTGAATAATTCATGGCTTTCAAAAATTATTTTCTTTCTAGTATCTCCCTTTTGAGTGGATGATCACGAACTCATCACAAACATAATATAGGTGATATGCTACGTGCATGTAGTGGCATCTTTTGAAAATACTCGTATCTCAATTTTTAGTGTTTTTCGAAAAAACGAGAATGGAAACTACTCGACGGGCGAACCTCACAGCTAGTTCATTCCTAAAATAGGACCCAGCGCCTTTGTGGTAGATAATCAGTTTTCTAAACGCATTTCTAAATAACAAACAACAAAAATACAAAACAAAAATCTCTCCGATATTAGTACCAACTGCGGAAGATGTTTTATCTCTTTTTTGCTTGATTATGCAGTACACGATTTTAAAATACTCGAATTTCATAACAAATTAATGTAAAAAATTTCAATCTTGAGATTCGAAAAAACTCTGTGCTCTAAAAGATTCAATCGAGAGAGAATTCAGCCCTGGCTCCGAATCATATCACTGCACTACGAACTGATTAGCGTGTGCAGTCACGCCAAACACCATAAATAAAGTGTGTGGCACACTGATGAAGTAATTCGCCAATCATGATGCGTTTCTCGTGATGCACGGATCGAAGAACAAAAAATGTTGCACCATCAGATAAAGTTTCAAAAGCGCTTTCCATCGATATCTAACACTTACATAGTCTATTCAGGTCAACATTATAGCACTTGGAGGGAAAGTAGAAAAATCAATTTTTCACCGGAAAATTTTAAAAACTTGGACGCATTTTAATGATTACTAAGTGAGTATTGTAGATCGAAAAAGTACAATACATCAATGCAAAGCCCATCCAATTTACGAGTGCCCTATCGGAGTAGATTTTTTACTCTGGAGCCAAGCACACTATCATTTTTGATTATTGCCTTTGTTCGTAAAATATTCGCATTCGAAAGAAAACATACCACAAAAGCTCGGCACACTACATTCTTAACTTCAAATTTGGATAACTGACTACAAAAAAAATTAATCATTATATTTCTCATCAGCAAGTAGAAAATTTAACGCTGGATTCAATGAAACAAGTTTTAGACTTCTATATTTGATGTCGCCAAAGTTATGCAACACACTCCACGGAAAAAAAATGTTTCAAAAAAAATTATTGTCAAAATTTGTCAATAAACGTGTTGGTGATAACATAAATTTCAATAAAATAACAACTGAAATTCAGATTCTGATGTAACTTTTTACTAGGAATCTAATGAGCATAATTACTTTTCTGTTTGACAAATCGTTCGTTAACTATCAAACTTTTATGGAAACTTTGACACTGAAAATTATCTATTTTTTTGTCGTTTTAATTAGGTCGCTCCCGAATGACTAAAGCTAAAGCCATGAAAACTCATGAGGTTGATGAAATTTCATTTTTCTTTCATATGGGGTTTTATTTGACGAAGAATGTCCAAAATTGATTGAGATATAAAGTCCGACATACAGCTTACTGTAAAAATAAACGAATTTGTGACATATGACTCCACGGCGATAACGTAGTTTGCAATTATTTCTCGACATGTGCCTGCCAGATTAAAGATTTAATGGGGATCAATCTTCCTGCCAGTTACTGAAACAACTAATTAGCATCTGAGAAATTGAAGTAATTTCAGTATAAATTTAATTTCAGAAGTCTGGTTCTCTTCTGATGCACACTGTAGCACCATCCGGTTATCTTAGACATTTTTTCAAGTTCCCACCCGCAACATGTTGCGTTTCCTTATGATTTTTGTCAAATTTCTGCATTTATCGAATTGATGTAATGGTGTTATTATCAGAAATGCTCTCGCCCGAATGCAACCATGATTTCACATGGATGTTTCACGACCATTCAACTGGCCTGTTCTGAGTATGCATATTGAAAAATAAATGCATAGTTTAATCTATTATGAACATTATCCAATCCACTTCTGTATAGAAAAATTGGGAAAATTGCGGTCGATGAAATCCGTTGCTTTTCTATGCGTAAAATCTAAAGGATGCGTCAGAAAAGTTGGCTCTCCATAGCTTTTTTCCATGTACGTCGTTTTTGTCTCCGCTTTATCTAGAAAATTAAAACTTGCTGGTTAATTCGCAATGTTCCATTTTGTTTGACGATCGTATTGATTTTCAATTATCTTCAAAATGTTAGATTTTTGTTTTGGTGTACATCGGGAACACTAAACCATTAGTTTTGAATTTTAGTCCATTTCGATGAAGTGCCAAATACTGGATCTGCAGTCATATAGTTCAGATAAAGCTTTTACTGCAAAATTTTTTGTTCTACAGTTCTTTTGCATATAAGGCTCTACTCCAGTTCGAGTCCGTAAACTCAAATCACATTTCAGCCTCAAACTTAACCTGATCACGATTGTGTGAAAAATATTGTTCAGAAAAGACTTCACATTTACGTATATGATATTGTAGAGTTTAGCATTCGTACTGAAATCAAGATTATTGATACATGTTCTACTTCAAGCACATCAGAGCAAACCTTGGGCTTCTGCTGCCATTTATTTAGATACTGCGGCAGACATGATGCTAAAATTGACGCTGAGAATAAAACCCCACCAATCTACAGTCCGATGTGACCTTTGCAAGACAGGGTCGTCCCCAGGTGTAAATTCTGAAATCCTACATGAAAATCCTACTGAAATCCTACAGCATATTCTATAGTCTACAGCAACCTGATTCATGTCATGCAGATTGAAATTTTCATAAATGCTCAGAAAATATAGCAAAAAATAAGCGGAGATTCACATTTGATAAGTGACACAATAAAAGTTTGATCTCGTAAATTTGTGATCAATGGGATTTTAAACATCATCAGGGTTCAGAACCGTGTATTTTACAAATTTTCATTAGTGTTATTTTGGTGCTTACAATTATTTGCCCTGTGCATGTCTAAGCAAAAACATTCTCGCTTTCTAGGGTCGGGTGTACAGTCCTTTTTCCTTGAAATGCTTCCAAATAATGACAGTGAAAAGCAAGTACTATTCCAGACTTTTAAGATTTTCAGCTATACCATATGTTACATAGCACTGGAAACCTGTGAGCACACTTCACTAACCTTTAACTATATTCTGAATAAAAAATTTTATACTCAAAATTCTGCATAAACAAGTTCGACAATGCCAATTTTTGTCAATTTTCACTTTGCAAGCATTTATAAAAAACAGATTATAGGTAGAATGCCGACTAGTAGCTATACGGGCCCATGCAGAGGGTACACAAAAGATACCCCAGTACAAAACATATACATCAAAGTTTTGCCACCTTAATCGTGTGGGGCGATACAGGGGGTGTAGAAAAAACAGCCAATGATCTGAATTCATATAGTGTGCAGCTGTTGCAGATGCACTTACTGTAGCAGGCATCCCAATTTTTATGTGGTAAGGTTCTTCGGAGTATGCTGGTAGTTTTTCGGGTGCAAGCTGTTGGATTCCAGTTGATGAATAGTGACTGAAGGTTGTGTTTAGCTCTACTAAAGAACTGTTGCATTGTATTGGCATTAACCAATTAGACGCTGATTTGAGTGACCCATGGTAGCTAGTTTGGTGCATGCCAATAGACTCTTTAGTCATATCGTCGACGTCATTGGACAAAAGCAAAGATTTTCCAAACATACCGTGTGGTGGCTTCTAACACTTGCGTCACTGAAAAACACAGAGTCACCCAGATTTCTGATTTGCCTGAAGGTTTCTCAAAAGATGGGAAGTTGAAATGCCAAGTACGAAGAATGTGCCCAACATTGGAATTGATTATGATGTTGCTGATCCATTTAAGGCAATGATTTCAGTGGATTATTCTGATGAACTGCTATTGAACTATGATAATTATCACTATCAAAATTCGTCAAATTACCATGGATTTGATTATGATTGGTGGCAAAAAATCAATCAAAATATGGAGAAGATGTTATTGATGATCAAATCATTATTTGCTATATTGTCAAGGACCAATGGGGATAAATATCAGGAAGCAATGGTGAGTGGTAAACATCTGAGATCAGTAGTTTTGAGTCAGGATGACCTACTGGGAAGGAGTGTGGAAAAAACTTTGCCAATGACGTCTGCAAAGGCAATTGCAGATGACTAAAGGTTGCAGCAGTCTGGAGTAGATGAATCAGTGCAAAAAGTCATGGCATTGTCCAGTACTGCTTCATTGACGATTTTTGTGAAAAAACCTCAAGCTAAAAAGCAAATCAGCCCAATAGCCAAATGCCATACACTGGCAGAAAATTTTCAACAAATATGTCATGCAGCAACAGACAGTGATCAAGTTAGTAACAAAAAAGCTAGGAAGAGAAAGCGTGGATCCAGGATGTTCAAAAGAGATACATCCTGATGGATCTGATTCCTGGTTTGATAGATTTGAGCCGACTGTATTTAGATATAGCTCTAGAGCTGTTGAGCCAAAGTTACTTCTTGATGGAATGACAGAGCCACAAGTCGTCAGTTTTTGTAGTGAGCTAGAAGGAGAATTTCTGCTGGATACCCCAGATAGGATCAAAATTTCAGCACTAAGAAGACTTTCCAAAGGTGTACCAAAGAGTATAATTAAAAACTGTACTACTTACTGTATTGCCGAAAAAAAATCATTCAAGTGTATGCACTAGGATTCAATGTTGGGATGCAGAAGAGAAAACTAAGAGTTAAGAAATGACTTGATCATTGAGACATTCATCTATAAGAGTTCAGAAGAGTTACAGATGGAGTTGCGAAATCAGACCAATAAGTTTGAAACTTGACATGATCTTGCAGAAAAAGATTATAAGATTGAGAAGTGGAAAAGTCTTGCTTCCAAACTTCATCAAAAAAAGAAGTGTGGCAAAGGAGAAGAGACAAGAAGCTGTAGCTTATGTGGACAGAAACACTCTAATTTATGTACCAAAAAGGCAAAATTGAAGAAAAACTGATCAACAAAAAGCTACAGGTGATACTTCAAATGAGTATACTGCTATACGGGCGATTCAAAAGCATACTCCTGAATTGGGAATGAATTTAGATGAACCTAATAGTGAATTCCTCGTACCAAAGACATATAATGCTTGCCAAGATGATGTAAAGTTTCAAAAGTCTATGTGAAAGGATTATAGCTAACAGCTAAGCTTTAAAAGACTTGACTGCAACTGTTGAAGATGGAAAAATCTTGAATCAACATGGCAGAAAGGTCGAGAAGCCATGTGGTAATTACCATAGGAATTACTTCCATGATACCTCAGACTGTCGAAGCCCGAATTTTATTAGGAACAGAGAAACGACAAAGTGAGAAAATGAATATGGTAGAGACAAAAGATTTGGTTGTGGTATACACTCTGAACACACTGTAGGTAGTAATGCAGCAAATGCTAATAGAACCAATCAAGTCAGATACCTTGGAAATACAGCAAATAATGATGAATATCATTGGTCTGCAAATTTTCAGGAATTTATCAGACAAGAGAAGTTCAAGGAGCAAGCACCATAAATGCATATTCCTAATATTCAGCATATACATCAATCACTATCAGTGAGTCCAATCATTCTTCAAGGCTGTCATCTGTGCCTCAAAAGCAATCAATCACATCTTCTGGGACAGATCTAGAAGCTAATTGTGGTGAAAATGTAATAGCTATGAAAGAAGGCGAGATTGGAAAGAAAGGGCCAAAAATGATATACAGCATCATTGTATAGGATCAAATGCCACAGAGTGTTCAAGTGGAGGTGAAGAATGTAAATGGGCAATTGTTAAAGAAAGAGAAGTGTAAATTCGAATTTCACTTCAGATCAGATGGACTCAAACAGAACAAGTTGAACACCTGAATAGGGTAATACAACCTCAAAAGTTAGGAGACCAAATAATTTTTCGAAGAACTGAGAATGGTGACTTGGAATTGGATCATCTCAAGGTCAATGAAATATTCCTGTTCAAGAGGAAGTTTGATGGTGAAAGATGATATGAATGCCAAAGGTGCTATAATCATCTGGAAGGAAGAACAGCACCTTACAGCAGTTCATGCAGTTGACACAGCTCTACAGTATTTTTTGTCTTTATTTATGTATGGTTATGGTTCACAATGTTTAAACATTTGTGTACTCAAAATCAAGTTTTTACATTTTTTTTCTACCCTGGAATTTTCAATATTGTCTAACTGCCTAATCTTATCATTAGAAATCTTAAGAAATTTAGACTTTTTTCAAATTGAAAAACGAGTGAACAATTTGCTCCATCCTGAAGGAAATTTTATTGGATGAGCACATCAGGCAAGTCAGCCAGGATATTGGTAATGAATCAAAATTTCTTTTCTATGCTGATAGTGAGCTAAATTTTTCAATTTTTTTAGTGGGAAGAGTCAGTCCATTTTAGGTGGTATGGGAATAATGACATGATGCTCATACTGCTTAATGGGCCTATCGAAGGTCTTTTTCGTTATCAGGAACAAGAAAAAAATTTGTATTCCACCCCCTGTCCTAGGTGACCCCCCCCGCAGAATTTCTATGCTGTGCATGTATGCATCCCACCCCCATATGGCCCTGCACGCTCAAAGAAATTCAGATTGCATTACATCGTCGACCATGCTTTCTACTCCCCTTGTATTGCCCCGCACGCTACATGAATTTGGGTTGTCAGCCAAGGCCGTATTTAGGGGGCGCGGGGGGGGGGCAGCTGCCACCCCCTTGGGACTTTGTTATATGTCGATTTTGTGTCTATCACTGAGAAAAATCTCAAAATTTTCCGGCACTTCGCGCCGGTCAATGAGTGTACAGGCCCTGTCATACTTCACCACGTGGTACCACGCAGCGGCACCGCGCGGTACCGCCTTTAAAGTATAAATAGGTTGTTTTTGCGGCGCCGCGCGGTGCTCCATCAGGTTTTAACTAAACCAATACACATTTTTTGAGAAGAGCAAAATCCAAAAGTAGAAAAGCGGCACCGCGCGGTACCGCGCGGCAAAGCATGACAAGCCACCGCGCGGTACCGCGCGGCGCCGCCTGTTAGTATGAATAGGACAACCGGCACCGCGCGGCGGCGCGCAGTGCCGCGCGGTGAAGTATGACAGGGCCTTAACAGTCATTGTTTCTATCAGCCACGGCCATTAGCATATCTACTTCGACCAACCAATTAAACTTCAACAGTTTCAATCAACTGAATTACCTCATCTCTTTTTTCATTCGTTACAAGACTAAATTTTGGGCATGGTTCTCACTGATGGAAAACTCTTTTTCACTTCAAAACCGAAATGATGCATTTTGGTGAAGTTCACAAGGTCAAACCCTCAAAATTTGCCGGCACTTCGCGCTGGTCCTGAGTATAATAGTCATTGTTCCCAATTAGGCGCGGCCATTAAGATATCTACTTCCACTTACTAACTAACGTTTTCACTTCATCTCTTCTTTCACTTGTGAAGAGTCAATATTTTACTGGTAATTGAGATTTTTCATCACTTCTAAAAATTTTATTCTCCTACTTCGTTTGGAGTTTTCCAAACATTTTGAAACGTGAGCCTTCACAATCCGCATTGAAAACTGATGAAAACGTCATTCTAAGACTGTAAATTTAAAGCTTTTATCTAGGAATAATTGTTGTGAACATTAATTTTCCAGCATTTTGGAACGCGAAGATACGAAAATTTTCTCAAATAAGAAAGGTATTACGATCCATTAGTTTAATTCCGATTTATTATCATTGTTATGAATATTAATTTTCCAGCCTTCCAGAGTATAAAAACCTGAAAAATTTCTTTTTTTTCCTTGGTCCGCCCCCCCCCCTAAAAAAATTCCTGGCTACGGCCCTGTTATCAGCTATGCTATATGCACCCGCAGCATCGCCTCACACAGCTCAGGCGGCAAATTTTGATGTACATGTTTTGTACAGGAGTATCTTTTGTGTACCCCTGTACGGTCCCTATTTTGTGTACCCCTGTACGGTTCACTATTGACCATATTTGTGCAAATTTTAGTGTAAACACGATCTATAGGCAAAAAAGATCCTAATCAAATTTGCATAAATGTTGACAGATGCAAATAATAAGGCTTACATAGTAAATATTTTTTGCATTCTTCAAGCGTCCTGAACCATGCCCTCGTTGATCGTTCTGGAACCGAAGATTTCTTCCTTGTACAAAACGACATTGTATCGATTACATACTGATATTCATCGTTGTGCGATCCACTTCGACCTGAATAAAAAAAGTGATGGTAAAACGTCCAATAGTGCCCATGTGTAGAAGGACGAAACTGAGTGGAGGTAACTGGATCATACCCCCACTTGTTTCCATATCTCAAAAGTCACAAAATGTAAAATTCTGTGGCTTAGTGCAGTCATATGCCTTGATAATATTATCACTTTGCCTTGAAGCACCACTTTTGTATTCCAAGTACGAAGTAGAATCGAATACAAACGCAAAATGCTGGTTTTGTACTCGTGCAGAACAATATTTGAGAGTCAAGTACTTGGAAGGAAATACCAAATCTTTCGGCTCTTCGAGTCGAATCCATGCAAATTTGTCGCATCGCTTGCTTTCATCAAACAAACTATACTGGAACGTCATCATGAGATACCCGCAGGACTATTCTAAATTTCTGAATACTTCATTTGTGCTTTCTTCATGAAAGTTCAGGCGTACGATGGGTTAAGCCTGAAAACTATTGCATTTTGGAAAGTTTTGTACTAGAAATTGCAATATAAATCATATTATAGGGGCCGTCTTGGTCTAGTGGTTATCGCCTCTGACTGCTGGTCTCAAGAATCAGGTTCGATTCCGGGTGTAACCCGAAATTGAATTTCTGGTAGCTGGCCCAGGCAGACACAGCCTTTCATCCTCTCGGGGTAGATAAATTGTGTAGGCGAGCTTGGAACACTGCTTGCCGGGGTCCACTCAGCCCAGTTAGCATGTTGGCGATAGTGCGGCGAATGAGGAGGTGGGCCTATTCCATTTTGAGGTAGGTAGCCGATCAAGTCCTGCTTGTCAGGCAGACGCCAGCCTGTGGAATGTGGCCTCCACTAGGCGGTAAAAAGCACCCGAAGAGCGCCTCTCATACAAGGTGGGCACTTGTATGACCGTATAGTCCTGTAAAGCCTGCCTTTCCGGCTATAGGAAAAATGGGTAGATGCAAAAATTTAAAAAAAAAAAAAAAAATCATATTATAATCCATTTGATGACCGAAGCGAGCTGAGTAATATTACACCGGTCGTTGTCCACAAAGTGCTTTATATTTACTCTGTAAGCGTGTATCCGCCTTTACTAGATTTCAGAAATCAAAGACAAGAAATATTGAAAGACTTTTTTGAGCACTGTAATATTGTTCATATGGTCTTCTTTCCACCAGTGCATACTACAGAATTTATGTATCTAAATTACAGCGAAGGTTAAACAGCTCTCAAATTGAAAACAGCGTTCACTACCATGTGAAGCGCTTTTCTGATTTCAGTGTGCTGTATCAAATTCAACTCCGTGCATGTATGCCTCCATTGTGGCTATTGAAATCAGGTAAACGCATATCATTGCATGCTACATTTATGCAAACTCGATTAAATAAAATCCACCTGGATTTCAATTCTAACTCAGAACATTCCTTACATTCGTCCTTAGTCTTGAAAAGACCCGGTGATTTCAGATCCATCGTTGGTCGGCAATCGCCAAGTCTATAACGATAACCCACCGACCTTTCTTGTAGCTCCTTATCTGTAAAAATATGAAATGAACTATGTTCCATGAATCATTGTTCCTAACCTTCTCTATACTTCTCCATACATTCCTCTTCCGATTTGAACATGTACATTTCACCAGGATGTTCGGAATCTAAGTCCAGTGGGTGGCATTTCAATTTCATGTAATAAGGTCCAAATTGCCTTACTGACACCATGGTATTGCTTTTGTCTGTGAAAAACATACCACTAGAAAGTTTCAACACTAATTGTACTCATTTTTATTCAACTTTGTCTGTATAAACACTGAGCCATCGAGCAATGTAGATATAAAAATCTGTGGTTAAGGTCTGTCGTCTCGCACTCACTCCCTTTGTGAGTCATAAAAGCAATTTTGGGATTATCGTAATTGCCTAAAAGCTGAACAATCAAATCATGTAAAGGGATGTAATATTCATTACTCTTACTCAAGCATTCCATGCAGTCCTGATGACTATTAAAGCTGTATTCCAATAAGTTACAGGGTTTTTTATCTGGCACTTGCTGACAAGCATTGTTTTGTATTTTGTGACAACTCTTGGCCCGTCTTCCTATAAAATTTATAAATTTATAAATTGCGAATGGTGAATACCAAAATAATAATGCATATACGTTCTGATGACATTTTTTCGCATTCCTTCCTCGACATGTGGTAGACGTCTCCCGGTTTCTTCAACTCAGATTTAGTTTTCATGCAATGATCTTTCTTTGGAGAGTAGAACCACACTCGATAGTTCTTTTCTAGAAAAGAAATAGTTGTGCTCTAGTTAAAACTTCGGAACCAACATCTCTGTGAAAAATCGTTTAACAAACCTTCACTATCAATCATTTCAACTAAAAATCTATGGTTAAATGACTAGACTTAATAGAAGTAGACACAGGCATCCTTGTAGGCAATCATAAAGCATATGACTGGCAGATGATGGTTAAGAACAGGTCTGGGGGGCAATAGCCAAGGATGGGGTAGGCGGGCAATGGTTAAAAATGGAGCAGGCGAGCAATGATTAAACGTAGGAATTGTCTAAGGATTGGACAAGAGTTGTCCTCGTGCAGCAAAGTATAGGGATCGCGTTTCAAAGTTCAGGTGCACAGGCTCAACTATAGGACTATGTTTGACTACTGCTCGCCAGACCTATGCTTAATCACTGCACGCCACGCCTTCACGTTGGCATGAAGCGATTAATACTTAGTCTCCATACCTTGCAGATGAAAACGATTTTTTCGTCTTAAAGAACATAGATGGCTGCATTTTCGGGTTAAATCGTACCCCTATGCTTTAGCACATCAGGCTTATTATGCTTGACCACTACACAGCAAGATGCATGGGCACTCTTAATCACATAAGACTATAGTAAAATAGAAGACTTGCTTCCCAATAAAAACAGATTATGAGTTTCCAATCGTAAGGCAATAGTTTGCTAAAAGGACTGCATATTTTGGTTGAAGATTTGCGTTCTGTCGTGAACGAAAACATCATTGCACATTATGAAGGGCAACCACCTCTGACTACGAATACCATTATCCCCACCTCTGCTTTTAAAAATTGAGAAAAATGACCAAAAAACAGTAGATGCAAGAATGGAGAATAAATTTTTGTAGCATCCTATAGGAAGTGTAAGTGAGTTGAGCTGCAGCTTACCTGCACCTTAACGACAATAATATAACATATATAATCTGTTTTTTATAAAATGCTGCAAAATCAAAAAATGATATAATTTGTCAGTGTGATCAAATTTGTTTACATAGAGCTTTTAAGATAGAATTTTCTACCTGAAAAATTGCTTCACTAAGCTCCCGAATTTATAGTCCAATATCACATTTGGTTCAGCATAAGATCGTAAAACTATGGAGAGCTACAGCTCACACTGCAGCTCAGGTGAAGCTTAAATCTATTTGATGAAACTGGCCCCTGGTAATTTGTGTAATTTTTCACGCTGAGCGTAATTTTGAAATTTTTTGCATGAAAGTGAAAATTCGTGTACTTTGGAATTTTCTAATTTCTTATCATACTATGATATGAACACGCGATGCAAATATGCGAGCAAAGAATTTTAATACCTTACTGTAAAACTTTTATTATACGAGGGAGACAATTCTTTATGATATGATAGGAAATAAATTCCCAAATCTACTTCTTTACACATTCTACACAATTTTAAAGTATCACAGAGGAGATGAAAAAAGCCGAAAGAATCATTTGCATCTTTTTCCTGTAGTTTTTTCATCTGAATAAATCCCCGACCACAAGAGTTCTCACGATAGAGAGTTCGTACACATTATTAGGAAAAAAATGTTGCTCGAAGTTCTGATAAATTTTCATTGATAATTGTTGTTGAGCGGTACGCTCGGAATGAGAGATCGAGAATTGGGAACATTTTCGTCAAATTTTTGGAACCGAGTGATTGTTTCACATATGTTTACAGGAGAGCAACTAATGTAATTCGGATACCTTTTGCTAAATTAAACAAAACACAACAATCGACTACCATTTGATTAATCTTCATCTGGGTAACATCGTGTGATGTGAAGAAAGGATGTCTGAAACAGCACTTCTCCATAGCATATAACATAGACAGGAGTCAGTTAACTGACATATCTTGTAACATTGAGTACCCAGCTTCAATTTTTTTCAATTAAATGACTCAAGACAGGAGTTTACGTTGCATCAGTAGGTAATCAATATTTTTGAATGAACCTTCAAAATGTGTGCTGAAATTTTATGCTCAAAAAAGGCTCAAATGACGTTTTTGGTTTATTTCGTCATCCTTTTTAACACTGTTAAAATAGCACAAAAAGTGAATTAGAGAAGGGATTATAAATTTTCTTTTATACCGCCTTCAACAAGTAATGACTAAAGAGTCACGTCTTTTCTGAGCTGTGATATTCTCAAGCACGTTTTTCAAATCGAAAAATTATAAAAACGAAAAAATTCAAAGCTTTGGAGTAATGTAGCCATGGGAATTTTGACTTTTACGCGAAATGAATGCAGTCAGAATATTCAGTGTACAAAATAACTTCAATTATGCCCTTTTTAGATGTTATTGATTTTCAACTCATTATAGGTAGATGGTCCAGAATTTTAGAAATCATATATTAAGCTGCTACTCGGCTCCGAGCCCTTATCTCCAAATTTTTTTACACATTCGAAGTTAGACTTTGAGAATATTCTGAAACGCGAAATTTCGAAAATGACCTCGTCTTGTAAATTGCACCTTTTTTCAGATAGACACAGAAACCTGGACTCGTTGTTTCCCTCCCTGGAAAACACTGTGTAAAATTTGGACCAATACTAAAAGACGGTGACTGTCTTACCCAAATAAGATTTACAGTCGTATTCGTAACCGAAACATAAGGTCAGTCCATTCACGATGTTCGAATAAGGTGCACATTCAACCGAAGTGTCACTTTCAACTATGCAATACCTGCCTGCAATAAAAAAATGCGTGGATCATCACGACACTATTAAATCGGATTTGAATCTCACGTCCAGTATTTGCACGACATAAGTCAAATGTTCTGTACCGAATTCTACTGCTTCGTCTGTAGGATATGATGCATTTCTGCGATTTCTCACTATAAGTGAAGTATGGATCGCCTAGTGTAGAAGATAAAAAATTTTACATAATGTTGTAGGATTGAGCACATTGTGTGTATATAATGACTCTCCCACTGATCAAATGTCGTATGTCAATATCCAACCTGTGCTACTCAGTTGAGAACAATGTTGAGGGTTAGAACACTCAACTCTCTCTTCATGGTATGAGAAAGAAGCTGTATGAACAATTCAGAAGTTATGGTTATAATATGGCTCATGTTACGGTCTGACAGCATGATGAACAATAAGTCCTCTACTACACAGACATATGGAATTGATGATGTATGCTTAAATATTGACCGATGCATTGAATCACTTGTTCCTGATCTGCTTACTTCTAACGCTTAGAACAATGAACCGGCATGGGTTTCGAATTTATCAGCTAAGAAAGGTTTTATTTTTCATCTTAAATTATGAATATTTAAGTATTGTTCAAAACAACCTTATTGACCATAAGTCATACTAGTTATACGAGAAAAAAAGCAGCATCGAGCTTGTAATAGAATTGATTTAGACTGAAATGCAGCTGAGCCGACTTGAAACATTCAGCTAGCTTATGAAGAACCCATTGTAGCTGGAAGTACTATGAAATTCTGATCTTCAAGATTCCTGAAGAAAAAGTTGAAGCATCGGAGAGCAACCAAGATATGAACTTTTCTAAGCTTACCAAAGCATTATAATGTTGCGATAATCACAGCACTAACTTTGAGGTTTGTTAGATAGAGCTATTGTCGGTGTTACGAGAGATGGAAAATTGGTTCATTTACACGTAAGATGATATGCCACACAATGCCGCAAATTTTATGCCATGGATTTTCATCTGAACTTATTACAGCGTCATTCGAAGCAAATTCATCATCCGTTCGTCTATTTCTGGTACGCCTGATATAATAAGCTGTTTCTCTGAACTGTCAACTTATTAGAGGAGAGCGTTATTATGGCCTCACTTACTGGGTCGACCCGTTCCTCTTTGGCAAACGTCGTTCGGATGACCGGAGCATTGTTGCCCTTTGGCTTCCAAGTTTGCTTTTCGGGCTTTGAAAAATGATCAAGAAATATTCGAAAAAATACTTGATATAGTAAATACTTACCGTAAGCCGTCTTACAGTCTTGCAGTGTTTGAAACAGAGCATCCTTTCCAAAGGAGCGGCGGTCATTAGTAGGTAAGCAGGACTTCTTTTGAGGATTATACCTATACAATCCGTGCGGTATATCTGTGCGATGCATGATAGAATTTTACGTGAGAAATAATGCATTCAAGGAAAACTTACATTGGAATCGTCTGCAGGACCAAAAACTCGTAAAACATACTTTCCTATATGTTTCAATGGTTTTTGTACAAAGATTTTTAGCCGTATTGTAGCAGAATATATCGTCTAAATAAAAGAGAAAAATTTTGTAGATATTCCAAATGCACGGGATAAGATTAGACAAATTGAAATTGAGAAAGTAGAACTATGGATGTAGAAACTAATTCTTTGAGTATGCAACGTTACAGTAACCTGAATGATCTCCACTCTTGAATAATATTCTTTAACGAGGATGGAAAATTTTGAAAAATCTAGCTTTTTGATTAAAGTTCGGTACCATTGTCACTCAACTATAAATGCAGCCGCTTGTTTGAAAAATGAGAAACGAGCATTATATTTTAGTGTCTCGCTAATTGAGTTGAGTCTTTTACGTACTTTATAGTTGGGCAGAATGTCTGTCTGGCGTGAATAAAAAATGGTTTATTGTTTTCAATTTCACTATCTTCAAGCAATCTTAAAAAGCATGTTACAGTAAATAATGGGTTGACTTTGCGAATCAAAGCGCATTATCGACATGTTGACCATACCGCGTAAAAAACTGGGAATTTGAAACGTACATGCTTGTTCTATTGAGGTTGCAGTTATAAAACTTGAGTGGGTATAATTGTGAGGAAGGTTACTAATCTCGCAACCCATTCTAAAGATAAGCTACGCAGAAGCCCAGGGAGAAATGCAAGGACGAGATGAAGCAAATCTGGACCTCTCAACCTGCAGTTTTCTTGAGAATCACGATCTGTCAGATATGTTCCTGGATCCCAGCCAGAAATCTACACTACAAACATTCTATATGAAAAGCGTTCCCAATTTCCTCGAAAGAATAGTTCCAGCATGGTTTGTATCCCGTTCCAACATTCCCATGTACTTACTTTCCTTACTGTAAGTTGATGAAGGATTAATCACAACTAAGGAACCCTGAAATGAAATGATATGTACGACAAGGACACGGCAGGAGTATTGCTTTTTTCGTACCAACAGGAATGTCGTCCAGGTGCACAACAACTTCATATTTGACGACAGACGGCGGAAATTTTGCACCTAAAATCACTCTGGCTGAGTATTACTTGAAAAAACGAAAACAATCCTCAATACTCAAAAGGCGGCCCACCCTGTGAAATTTGCCATCCGAAAAACCAGATTTTTCACGTGGATGACTTCTCCACGCCAAATTTTTCTTTTCACTACACGATGGTTTGTTTATTGAAGAGAAGTTGCTCTAATCTGTATCTGCGATCACCGAATTAATTCACTATCAATGAATTCACAGGTTTTTTATTCTGATAACTGATGCATGAAAAACAAAATTTGAACTACATGAAAAAAGTACAGCCTCCTGCGATGATGCATGCAAATGCAGAGCCACTCCATGATGATGACTGAACTGAATTTTGCTGGCAGTCATCGACGGCTATACATCTGAATACGACAAATGGTTGAAAGTGTTCTTGGTGAAGTAATTCATGGGATCACAGATAGATTGCTGACAGATCGTTTTGGGTTTTTGGGCTATGTTCATTACACCTTATTAACCCGCCTTGACCTGGCTCAAAAAGAAAGAAAAACAGACCTTTGATCCGAGTGGATGAATTCAATCAGGCTCTACTAAAAATTGAATTGCGTAAAAGTTGAGATGAACTTGAAAAGAACAACAAAAAACAGTATCAAAAGTTTTTTAGGGTTACTAGTAGTGGATCAATGAATTTTGTGAAAGTTACATTTGTTACAGTTGAAGTATTCGCATTATGTTTCCCGAAGGTGAATTTCTTACAAAAAGTTTAACCTCAACTAAATGATCATGTATTGCATGTGATGTTATTCCTTTAGTTCAGAATTAAATAATTATATAATGATGGCGAGATGGTAGCGTAATTTCAGACGACTTTTTTCAACCCTGAGTCAAAATGATTTTTGATTCTTCCCTGCGTTATCCTCTAGCTTATTATTCGCTATCTAGCCGATTGAAAAGATCGGCAAATTGCCCAGCTTTTAGATGAGTCATGTTAGCATCATGTTTGCATTGTTCTTTTCATAATGTAAAACAAAAGGCTCTTTGTTCTTTCTTGCCCTATTCTCATCAGCACAGCACAAGCACAGGCCCTATTCTCGATAGGATTATTCTGCGAAATACGTGCATTACAATGTAGCAACTTTATGATGTTCATTTGCAACTACTCAGTTGGATGCTGAACTGTGATAACTCTTGGTCATAACTGTAGAGATATTCATATGGCTATGTATTTGTCCAATGTTCCATTTTATCTGGTGTGCAAGGGTATCACTAATCGGATGCATGTACATGGGGATAGCAGATATGGTCTACTCGGGGGATGTGGATATTGTTGGTGGATATATATCTGCTCTTTTTTTGTGGATATTTACGTCTATTTGTTGGATGCGAATCCACTTTTTCCAGGTCTTAAAGACCGATATGTTTTGTGGATTGCAGATCTTTTCAAAATTTTTCACATGTGTTGGTAGAGTTGGCAACTTTTTTGGTGAATATACATGTCTAAAAGGCGGATTTGGGAAAAGAGGGTGGACACATATCCGCCATCAGCACTACATCTAATTAGCAGATATGTAATGCGGATTTTCTGAAAATTTTGATGTGAAAAGGAAAAAAACAAAGCGCCAAATGATTGTATAACTTATTAATGATTTTCCCACACAATTACTCATGCGGTTGTACATAAAATTATACAATCATATGAATATATGTGTGGGAAAATCATGTCATAGAGCATGTATTTCATGTATATAAATGTATCAAATAGTGCAAAACATCAAACCTGTGGGTTTGTTTCTTTTTTTTGCGCTTCAATTTTGCTGCCAAATTTATTTGATGTAAATAATCAAACAATGATTTGAAACATCAAAACATTAAAGTTATTTCGAGATTGACTGATACAAAAAAAAACAAAATGCCCTATGGTTTTGTCACATGATGATCCTCATCACAGGTACTCGAATGGTTGTACTTTTGATACAAGCATTCAAGTACTTATGTCAGATACAAACTGCTACTTATTTTTTGTATATATATGTATCAATTTGTATGAAACATCAAACCTACATTTTTGTTTCCTTTTTTCACATGAATTTATTTGCAGCAAAGTCATATTGTAGTATATTTATTCAATGTATAAATGAGGATCCAATGATTTAAAACATCAAAATATTGTAGTTATTTTGAGATTGACTGATATGAAAAAAACGAAACCCCATAATAGGGTCTTATCCCTTATTCGGGTTTGTATCACTTTTCAACTATGGATTCCTGTGCTGCAAAACGATACTGTAGTGTATTTATTTAATGTAAATTTATGCTGAACATAACCCTTGTTGTGAATAACCCCCCAAAAAGTTTGGTTTTCAAATTAATTCTGTATAGTGTATTTCTAATATAAACTTTATTTACAGATGGACAAAAAACAAGTATGTACAACAATAGCAGAATAAACTATTCAACAACAAATGGAAAAACTAAATTTGTATAACAATAACAAAAAAATCGAAAATTAACGACAATAACATAAAAACAAAAATGTACAAAAACAAATTAAATATGTACAACAATAATGCAAAAAACATATATTTGCAACAAATTTTAATAACAAAAAAAAATAATATACAGCAAACAGTAAAAAAATATGTATAACAATGTGTAATCAATACAAAATATTACAATATGAAAAAGTACAAAATTACATTTTACCCAAATAATAACACAATAATAACACAATTTTAAATAAAAATTACATAAAATTAAATTGTCTAACATAATTGGGCACAATAAAAAAATCATGATAAAATTTATATTGCAAAATAAGAGATGTAATGTACATATACAAACACTTACATAAACATCACTTGCATCAACCTTGCACATTGCCAAGTACATACTATTGTAGAAGTAATATGATAGCATATAGCAGTTTGTGCAAACTAAAATACATGCAACATAGCTGTTGCTGTGAATCAGCACAGAGGCAAGACAGTGTCTGCAATAAAAAGTGTATGAATGAAATAATATGTTAGATTAAGTTCAGTTAAAACTAAAAACTAACTAAAAGTTTTATTTTTTCAGTGTCAAATTCAGGAGCAGCTTATAAAGTTCAATGTAGATGGCGTTGCATAAATAAATAAGTGGCAACATTAGAGGTATTTGTTGCACCAATGCTGGTGGTGGGAAAGCACACAAACCACCATATGGTTTTTAAGTATGAATGAAGAGCAAATAATGGTTTCATGCAACACTGTAAATAATATAAAATTTTTAGGGCCAGGAATTGCATTTCATTACGTACAATATCATACAATCCAATCTCAATTTTTCTATAAGATTACTCAAAAATAATAAATGGTTGAATAAGGCCATAAGCAGGGCTCAATGCCTGTTATTTAACATGGGAAAGGCTACCAGTTTCCCATCTCTACAACACAGCCACACCTTCATAAGCAAAGAACTGGATAAGATTCCGGGCTGAGAGAGATGAGGCACCCTACTCAAATGGTATTTTTTCAGTTAGAATTTTGTACTGTGTGTTCAGAGTTTTACTCCTTACATTTCAGGTGTATTGACAGGAGGTGCACCTTGAATGCCAACAGGGTCTACAAATAATTACCTCATGAGAGGTTATGGCCCTGTATAGGTGCTGTTGCCCTGAGGAACAACAATCCTAAGTGCATAGTGAAATTTTCATAATCATCACACTTAATCTATTCTTGAATTGGGTATTTTAGAAATTATGATATCTGAAAATGCCTTCACCATCAGCATCTATGAACATCTTATCGCCAAATTTTGAATTGTGAGTCATGGGAAATGAAAAGACTGTCCATATTCAGAAAAGACCTATGTCTTAATAGAATGACTCAATTCACATTTTAAACAATGTTCCAATTAATTTTTTTCTGTAAATGTGAATGACTATTTCAGCATTTACAACAATGAAGATTGTGGGGTACAACATTCTGATTCACTGTTCTTGACCTCTATTACATGTTTTAATATTGTAAAATTTATTCTCATACATGTGCTATTCTACACTAGCATCCTGTAGATACGAGGTTTCAACACTTTCCTCATGCTTATATATATGTGAATGATATTGCCTTGCAAGGATTTGAACAAATCAAACAGGAGTAACACTATTCCTTAAAATCATTCTTGCCATGTACAAGAACAGGTTGTTGTTATTCAAGGACTTGATGCCTGTTCTATCCATTTAAAAGATCATGTCGATGTTATTACCTCATGGTTGTTCTATCCTTTTACAGTTTTGACTAGATATTTTATTATACATATGTTTCTCTTGTGTCATCTACTTGCAAGATGTTGCTTAATTGGCGGAGGAGGAGAGGAGGCGGATGGTCAGGAGGAACCAGTTCAGACCTTTGCTGGAGCAGGCTTCAGGTAACAGGCGAGGAGGTGAGACACTCAATCAATAATAAAGTAACAGGTGTGCGGCCAGCATATCTTCCAGAGAGAATGCATACAACCTTCTTTTATTTTATATCAAATGAACACACGTCAACTTTTGCCTTTATGGCCCAACTACAACACAAAGGTTATGCAAAATTAATGGAACAAACAAAAGAACGAAAATATATACAAGAATGATTTTTATTGTGAATGTGTTTAGATGTTTATAAGTTTACTGTAATTAATGAATAGAGAATGAATAGTATCAGTTTAGCTTAGTTTGGTATACTACACACTAGATGTGATGTTTCATAGCTGTTCTCATGTTTGTATACATGTGAAAGATATTGCCTCACAAAGACCTTAACAATTCAAACAGAACTCATTTCTCCTGCCACGTGCAGGATCAGATCAAAGAATATGATGTTTCATTACTTTTGATGTGTTTATTTACTTGTGAAATATATTGTCTTACAAGGATTTGAATGAATCTAACAGGAGAGAGCAGAATCATTGCTGAATAGCTTGCCTCTGCTCTATATGCCCTGTATATAAACAGGGTAACAAGTATTTGCGATGTTCCACCATGCTATTGTTGGGTGATACAGTCCATGGAGTTACTTCAGTAATTTCATCACCTGTACCTAGTTTGGTCAGTGATTATTATTATTCATTTCATAATTTACTTAGCTTTTTTCAGCATCTTGCCCAATTAAAATTAGACTACAAATTTCGCCTGCACAGCCATTATTTAATATTTTGAATTGGGAAATCTCCCATTTCACACTTTAGAATATTCGATTGTATTTTAAATTTTGAGCTGTTCTTACATCGTCACATTTTGAAAAGGCGTTTGTGCCCTGGCCCAACACGGGTAAATCCTATCTATTAAGGCAATGAATCCATTGGATTCTCTCCTGCATTCTTCTCAATTTCAGATGATCTCTAGAGTTGTTATCCCACAAAAACCATTCTTCATCATATTTTTAAAATATAACACTGGTGATCTGTTTAGGTTCTACTTGACCCTAATTTTCTGTGTTGTAGCCTAGTTTCCAAGTTTGTGTGAATTCTGGAGGCTGGACCCTGTAGATCTACTGCTCTTGGTTATACTCCTGGTCTCTATAAAATGCTAACGAATTCTCAAAAAATCCTCCATACCACACCTGTGGATAGCACCTCTCTAGTAGTGTCTCCATCTGCAAATTTCCAAATTTTCCTGTTTCTTCTCAGCCTGTGCAAAGGTCGCAAATAATGGCACCATTGATCCCTATTTTTTCATAAGTGGGATCAGCTTTGCAGGATTCTGCGAATCAAGTGCATCTATTTATGAGTTTAGCATAATGTTTTTCTGGCCCTGTCATCTCAATTAGTAGCAGGTCTGGTCATACAATTGGCACCTGCTATGGCTAATGCTACTAGTTCTCATTTTTCTCTCAGTTTCGAAGATTTGAGTCTTTTTGAATGGTGGAGAAATTATACTATACCATCCCCTATATCAACCATCCCACTGTACCAACCATCCTGCTATACAGACTGTCCAACAATGCCAACCTGTCCACATTACCAACTGTCCCACTTTGCAAACTGTAATATAGGTACAGTACATTGTAAGTGGTGATAAAAACATTGAATGACAACTGAATCATTAAGAATTGACTCATTTTATTTGAAGTCTAGAATGAATCAATAATGCAAATGTGCTAATCAGAGTATTCTTGAGTTTTACAAGTATATCAAAAGTGTAATGCATTTGATCAACAACATTTGAATCGTTATTTATGACCAATTGGGGACATGCAAGCTATTGTGGCCAACTTTTGGATCGCCTACGATTTAATTACACATGCATTTGTGATAAGTCAACATCGTTCCATCTGCAAGCTGCTTGAGGGTCTTAGTAATAATCCAAAGATTATTTTCGACCAACCATCCATTTCAATTTTGCATTCCTGACATCAATGCTAGTCTACATTACCCAACATGGAAAGATAAGCTATGCAAATTTTTATTCACGTGACATTATGTATTCTATTTTTGGTTTTTTTTTTATTTTATAACATTGGTTAGTATAGTGGAATGGTTGGAGAAATGGGACAGCATGACGCGTCACTAGGACGCAAGACATTAGGACGCAGACAATAGAATGCAGACATTAGGACCCAGGACATTAGGATGCAGGACATTGGGACGCAGGACATTACAACGCAGGACATTAGGAGGCAAGGACAGTAGGACGCAGGACATTAGGACGCAAGGAGATTAGGATGCAGAAATTTAACCTCAGAATTTGTGAAAGTCAATCTGAAGGGTATTATTCACTGTTCTGGAGGCTCACTCAGTTTTTCCAATTATCATGTGTTCTAATTATTTGAAGCATTACTTCAGCTCTATTAATGTCGAGGGCACAAGTATGCAGTGTAATAATCCTTATGACACCCTGATTGTCCATTTTTAGTCGTCCCCTACACTTTTGGTGCCCAAATTTTTGGTCGCATCTCCAGCTTACTGAACCATCGACATTCTCCCGATCCTATAAATGTCATTCTGAAAGTTTTGGATAATTGCATCCATAAGCTTTACCTTGCAATACAATTTCCCCTCATGAAGAAACTTATCAAAATTTTTACAAGATTTGACAACACCAGCCATATTATTAGAAAATTTAACAACTGAACTGACAAAGGCGATAGTTTTACCAGAAACTGAACAGGAAAACGTGGCACACAAAAAATGACATGCTCAGTTTAAACCTAAAAAATATTGATTCTATTTTTAGACAAAAAGAAAGCTGTGTATGTACCATGGAAAAACTAAAGTTCAGTATATGTTTAAAGGATATTGGAAAAGTCCCAAAACGCCACATCCTGGAGTCTTATGGAAAAAGTCTTACGAGCAGTTTGTTTTGCAAAATAATAGGGAACCATAAAATTTTAGTGGGAGCCAAAAAATAACAGAAAGTGCTAGAATTGTAAAAATTCATTAATATTTGTTTCTCTCATGTTAGAATTTGGACATGCAAATGGATCAGGTGTGTCACTGGATCTCGAAAAGACAAGGGCTTGATTTTTCTTGAGTGTCACTTCCTCTCATTAGAAAAAATGAAATCATGAACACGAAATAGTACATTATTAACACGTATCTTTCATATAATAAAATTAATGCTGGGAAAAATTTCCATGCAGCAATAAATTCGATTTTTTGTGACAGGATTATATGTTTTAACGTCCTCGGATGTTAAAAGTTCTGCGTCCTAGTGTCTTTGCATCCTAATGTCCTTGCGTCCTAATGTCCTGCGTCCTAATGTCCTTGCATCCTAATGTCCTGCGTCCTAATGTCTTTGCATCCTAATGTCTTGCATCCCAATGTCCTGCGTCCTAATGTCTGCGTCCTAATGTCTGCATCCTAATGTCTTGCGTCCTAACGGCATAGTGCTATGGGACGGTTGCCGAAGTGGAAATTCTGTTTTTAGACTTGCCTATTGGTATTATGGGTCGGTCGGTATAATAGGACGGTTGGTATTGTGGGGTGATTGGCATAGTTGGACAGGCCCATATTCCCATGGTTGACGCCATGCTAATATGCTAATAATTTTTATTTTCAAATGCTGTTGGACGGTTTTGATGTTCAATGTGTTATTTTGGTTTTGTTCAGGCAACCCGTTCCTGCTACTCAAGTACTCAAGTCAACTAAAACTGGGTTCGGTCTGGCACTTGAACCCAGGAGCTTGCGGCTATTGTCCGCTCACTCTAACTGATCGAACCAACTGAGCAATGGGGAAGGCGTGGAATGGAAATTGCAACGATTCATAGTTGAGGTGGTTGGTGTGACCACTCTTAACAGTTTTACGGGAAATTATACGATTGACTTATATTCAATGTTTCGGCAACCAATAGCGGAATCTGTATTAATTTCTTTCTTTCATAAAGCTTTATCATACCAAACAGGTAAGATTTTAATTAACGCCTCAATGTGTTTTTTTGAAGGTTGAGCGTCAATTCATGGCGGGCAGTCCTAGAAAATTCTTTGCATTTTCCGGCACATAGCTGTGGAGGGGACAGGGAGGGACCGGTCCCTCCCAAATTTCATTTTAGACTACATAACCGATCAGTAGGTACATCGTGTTACGCTAAGTTAAATAAAAGACTGAACTTACTGTAAGGAGTTGTGCAATGCAAGCTAATCTAATCACACATTGGCACATTGTTGCCAAATAAGATAGTGTATTTTACATTGGATCTAGTGTACTTCTGGCCAGCTTTGTGCTGAAATTTTAAAGTCTAGTGTAGTGTAATTTTTCTAATCCTTTATTTGATTTTCCATATGTAATACTGAATTTCATTTGATGGAACTTTTGCTCAAGTACAGTCAGGGATGCAGTTGCATTTAAGGCAATAACCTACGGGATGACTCACGCCAATTCTTATCTTGTTTTACTTTAATTTTTTTCTTCATATGATTATAAAGCAAAAGGGTTTGTGACAGAAACTTGGTGTAAAACATTATGCTTTTGTTTCAAGAAATTAGTGCATGCTGATTTTCAGGCCTAGTGATGTGCGTACAACGACAAAAGTTTTTATTTTTCAGGCATTCCTGATTGCAGAAATAATGCAGAGCTCACTTTTTTCTTTCTTCAAAGTGAAATAATCTAATGCATCGTCCAGTTCTTCTGTAGCTGCTATTAGTCAGAATCCTCAGTCTCAGCAGCTTAGCCTTAGTCATATGATTGCGATGCCATTGTGTCCCTCCCAAATTAGTAGACCCAGCTACGTGCCTGTGCATTTTCCGTTCTGTCAGAATATTTTACAAAAGCATCATGTTTATTCTTTCCAGCGAAGGTCTGTTTCATAAGATATGCTACTAGTCATTCTGCAATATTACCGATAATATACTCGTAGCTTATACTCCATTCAATCTGAAATGATCGATCGAGGTTGCAACCAAACTTTTATTCAAAATTATGAAAGATTCCTTGACTCTGTTCAATACATTTTTCCTCCGTGATACAGATTCCTTGGTGATCACTTGTTTGAAGAATTTCAAGATTATCAAATTTGATTTCCCGATCTTCAGTAAGGCTGCGTTTGCCGAAATTCCGACCACAGCATACATCATTTCAAATTGAATGAAGTATAATAGATTGGTATGAACTGATTTGGTAATGTAGCAAAATATTACCCATAATATATTGTTGTGGAGTTAAAATTTATGGATTATGGGAAAAGAGGACAATGTAGCGGGAATGGACAACACTGGACCTTTTACTGTAGAACACACAAGAGAACTGCACAATAAAACTGGGTAGAATTCAACAATGATAAGGAAATATTTAGGAAGTTGATCTGGGACTCCTAGAATCTCGAGTACCAACAATATTAGTCGATCATATATTCAATAGTAAGCACTCTTTATTCTCGACCCAAACGGCATAACATAAGTAATATATGATTAACATATAAGCAGGAGAATGGGAAATAATAATGGCGAAAAGTGGTGAAAACACAAATATTTATAGTAATACAACAAATAACTTGCAGGCGTTTTTCATTAAGTATGGGATTGTGCTGGAAAATCACGGGGTGGTGGGTGAAATGAGATTGGAATGCAAAGTTCTGACGATAAAGAGGAGATTAGAATCGAGAGAAGAAAATTAGAATGAGAAGAAAGTTTTTAGGGCAGTTTTTATAGAAAGATGAACAAGTAGTTTTTATGTAACAGGCAGGAAAGATAAATTTAATAGATAATATTCCTTCAGTAGTAAGAAATGAAAAGTAGGTTTGACTGAAAAAAAGCGAGAAAAAGCGGGAATTCTCTAAAAACTGGACTGCTGGAATTTACTCGAGTTCTTACATTGTACTCGGAAGTCCGTTTCTCTACGGATTACTGATTGTTGAAATTATAATTTCTAATTATTACTCACAAGCAGCACAGTTAAAATTTACTTGGTCATTAAAACACAGCAGAAAAACTAATAAAACCGCTAATTTTTCCTCGAGCATGAGTCACCTTGTAGGATTAATTATGTATCATTAAAACTCATTATGGTCTATCTATTACGAAATAGCTGGTGCAGAGTAGCATCATTGAACATAAGTTCAATTCGGAAACAAGTAGAAAGCTCATTACTCTGTAATCAACAGGGAAAAAATTTTTGTCGATTCGGTGACAAATAGATCGAATAATAATTTTCTAATGCTCTTCTGTGTCGGCAATTGTTCTATCTGAATCAAAAATTGAAAGATGCTATTGCTTTGACTTTGGCTTCCCTATTATAATAAAGAACACTTTTTCTACAATTGTTCATTTCATGAAAATTGTGTTTCAAGTCAAAGGAGCTTTTTCTTGTTGTCGTATGTGCCATTTCGAAGTAAAAAATGTGATTTCATCAGTATCAAGTCCGAAATATTGATGCAAATTTGAGTTTCAGGTATTCTTACGTACGCCATAATGATCTATGATTTTAGCTTTCCATTAAAAAAGGGAGTAGCGAGGTGAACCTTCCTACCAGAAACTCTCGACACCCTCACAGCCCGAAAAAATCGTCAAATACCCCTCCATGAACTTTTTTGAAGACTTTTTTAACGATTTTTATAAATTTTTGCATGAAAAACATGCTTGTTGAGCTTTTTCTGTTTTTTTCACTCCACCCTCCTCGATGAAAAGTCGAAGGACCTTCCCCCTGGAAAATTCTTGACGTGCATATCTGTTTCTGAACCAGCACAATAAATATAAAATATTTGCACTTCGTTGGACAAAAATTAGGCAAGCTCAGTCAATGCATTCTGGAATGGAACTTCTTGATACAGCTGATATTTTCATCAATATCTTGCTAAATAATATTGAAGACATTAGTAACATTTTCTTGGTGGATTTTCTGAAAGGGGTTCTCATAAAAAACATTACTTATATCGACTAATAATGTTTTATGAAACAGGCCTCTGATTTGCTACCACGAATCTGCTGGGGTTCAGTCAGAATCTGCTCGGGGTCCAGCACTAAAATCCATCCATCCTTGAATTGGATAGAAGTTTGTGTCTTCACAAAAGTATCCAACGAGTTTTGACCATTTGACCAGGTTGTCGAAAAAATAACATTTTCACTTGGTCTGTTTGCTGTTCGCAGACGAAATACTTTTACTCGTAGACTACAGTAATTAAGGTTACTATTTTTTCGTGTTGAAGTTACTTCATAAATTCCCTGCAACTATCGTTTTAAAATAAATACTTTTTATCGGTAGAACAATTTCTTTTGTAAAAGGACATTTTTCATTCTGACCAGTCATGTCTCCGAATGATTAAATTTCTGCACATTGCATCAAGGTTTTCGAATTAATCAGTAAAATTATTGTTATTCTAGCGTTTTTGAAGCTTATTGTTTCTTTTATTACTTTTCTGGCATATAAAACCTGTAAACTAGCACAACAAAACTTTCGACACAAAATTCAGTGATGCTTTTGGTCACAAGTCGATTGAACATTGACTCGGTTTAATTTAGTGTTGTAGAACAAGCAATTTGAAAACTCGTGATCTTGTTTTCATACATCAAACATTTCTCATGTTTTTCGATTCTGTTTGTTGCGAACCTTTTTCGCTTTGTTTTTCAGTCATAGATTTTATTTGCACGTTTTTATGATGTCTGATTTCTTATTTTCATTGTCTCGTGCAAAACGGTGCATAATCGTTCATTCTTCATTGAAGTGTGCCGTTCAGAGAAGAACACCAATCAACAGGCAAATATATGAAAAAACGTTAAAAATTGTTTAGCAGCAGTTATTCAGCTGCTCGGTAGGTAGACAACTTCTTTTTCTAGGATCGTCCATGACTGTCGTATACATGAAATCTTCATGTCGTAAGATGATCTGCTACTTTCGTTTCAGTTATGCTTTTGCCAGTTAAGGCCCTGTCATACTTCGCCGCACTGTACCACGCAGCGCCGCGCAGTGCCAGTTGTCCTATTCATACTAACAGGCGGCGCCGCACGGCGCTGCGCCACGGCTTGTCATACTTCGCCGCCGGGTACTGCGCCGCGCTGTACTGCGCCGCTTTTTTACTTTTGGATTTTGCTCTTCTCAAAAACATTTGTATTGGTTTAGTTGAAACCTGACGAGGCGCCGCAAAAATTACAAAAACCTATTCATACTTCAAAGGTGGTACAGCGCGGCGCCGGCCGGCACCGCACGGCGCTGGCTGGTACCGCGCGGAGCCAGCCGGTACCATGCAGCGCCGTGCGGTGAAGTATGACAGGGCCTTTAGAATCGAGCTTTTATTTATTTGTCTTGCATTTTGCGTTGTATTGATACTCGATCCTGCTTACTGCTTACTCGATGCTGCTTCCATGTGTCAGCTGGTAGAACTCATATTTGGTGTAGGGTCGTTAAATAAGAATGCACCGCCACTTGTCGTATGCCCAAATCCACATGGCCGGCGCATCAGAAAAATAACCCTTGTTGAGGTGCTCGAACCCTCGACCTTCTGCATACAAGGCAGACGCGCTACCAACTGTGCTAACTGAGCCACATGGATGGTTCCCAAATTGTGGTTGTAGTGATGGTGGTGAGTGCAGGGCATGCCGCGTAACGGATAGCCAGATGCACCAATACAACACGCTAGGACAGTAATGAAGAGGTTGGAGAAGATTTTAATCGAATTTAGCTACACATCGCTCAGTCGATGGAGACACTTCATTTTGAATGATGTCCTAGAGTAGACCCCAGCGAGATCAGAGGCCAGTTTTGTTATATTTGGAAATAAGTCAGGGCTTGATGAATCAGGCAGGAGTGGGATTCCAGGGTTCGTCCTTAATGCATGTTTTTCCAACACCCACGCTTACCCAATCAACTCACTAAATGCACCTAAACCCGACACTAATTACCCAACAAATTAAGGAAGATTACTTCCTTACTCTGTCTCCCAATTAAAATAAAAAAGAATAAAGGAGAATTCTCTCCAATTTTTACCTAACACAAAATAAACACTTACTATACAAAACGAGATGGAGAGAATAACAACCACTCCCACCCGCTATGAGAAACACACAAAGAAAAAGCTGGGTGCACTGGGAGGCCAGGAGTACGCATAAAAATAACCAATGGTAAGTATATAAGAAAACAAGAATAATGCACACGAGAGCGACCAAATGCATACATACCGACATGTGCTACAGTAAGACGACTGTGGATGGTCGGCATCGCTCACTCCACTTGGTACTTGTGGGCCTTATGCGTGAATCGACAAAAATCGACAAGTGTGTAGTAAAATCGGCGGAAACACACTACAACAGTTTCATTAAAGAGACTTAAGCTCCAGCTGAGCTGCAGCTCAAGCTGTAGCTCAACTCCATATGTTATACTATTTCCATTAAGCTGCCGCTCAACTGTAGCTCAACTCATACACACAAAACATATCGGGAAAGTTAAGCTGCGTTGAGCTGCACCTTAAGGACAATGTTATAATATACAGAGTTAAGCTGCAGCTGAGCTGCAGCTTAACGGCGGCAATGGCATGACATACAAAGTTAAGCTACGGCTTAAGCTGCAGCTCAGCTGGAGCTTAAGTCTCTTTGATGAAATTGGCCCCTGACCATTAACACCCATTTTTGGGTTTTGTGGAAAAAATACTCGAGCTCGCCTTGAAAAGTCACTGTTAATATATCCCCAGCATGCTCGAAGTTGGTTCATACTTCGCGAGAAAATTTTTCTCATATAAACACAAAATAAATCTTACATGATTAGGGATGTATTGAAACCTTTTGAGCTGGAATACTACCCGATACTACCCGATATTTTCTGACCCTAGCCGGACCCAAAAGTGGAAAAAAGCCTCTTGGCCTGACCCGACCCATTATCTAGGATACATCTGTGCATTAAGGGTCACGGGTCAAAGAATTCAGTTGATCAGGTTCACTATTAGAAAAAAATAAATAAAATTTTATTCCACAACCGAAATTAAAATTCAGTCATTATGACAAATATTTCAAAAATAACATTTTCTAGGCAGTTTTCCCATGAAGCGAAAGTAGTGGATATTCAATGTACTGGCGTCAGCTGATAATTAACTTTTTTTAAATAGCATCCCGCTGTTTTTTTTTGGGTGAGATATGATCGATAATATCCTGTTTTCTATTGAGATCTTGCCCTAATAAGTCTTGCATGTGATTATTTACTGGGAAAGTGTAAATTTCGGGTCACCCTTGGTTATTTGTGATAGGAAAAACGTTGAATGTAATGACAATATGATTTTTCCTTCAACGCATTCAACACAATGGGTGGTGAATAATTTCTCGCTTTCACCTGCTGAAAGAATGTGCTTAAAAATCGTTTAATTTTTCTAATTTGTGTAGAATTATTCAACAATATCATGTTAAAATCAGTGACATATTGTCAAAAAATTTTTGAGATACAATATTGTTTCAAAATGAGTGTTCCGACAAGGATTTAAGTATTAAATAGTATAAACATAAACTAGAAATCATATTTATTGATATAACTATTAAGCAAGCACATTTCAAGACTTTCTGTAAAGTCGGATTGTGTGTTTACTCAATTAAGCTCTAACAACATTCAGATCAAAAAGCTCTACAGTGAACCCTTTGTGTAAACAATGTGGTACCGATGTTGGTCATCCTTCAATTTACAAGCATCTAACAAAAAAGAGACAAAAATAAGATTTCTACCGGACAGGAAATTTTCAAGCACCAGTTTTTGAGATTAAGCAAAAAATATACCTAACGAACTGAACATAATTTTTTTTACTAATGACCCGGTTTACTATGAATCAGTTCAGAGGTCTTCGACCCGACCCGTGACCCAACTCAGCATTTTTTCTGCCTGACCCGATCCGATCTGATATTCCCTGGCTGGATACATCCCTACAATCTATCGATCACTGCACACAGCTCTGATTTAAACTGCATATCACAATACCGGTCACAATCATGAATTTTGGCATTGGTCATGCCCATATCGTTCAATTTTGGAATAAATTAGCCCAGCCTGCGATGTGCTTACTTATAACATGTATTGCGTCGAGCATGGTTGGAGAATCAATAGAAACCTCGATTAAGAACCCAGTCAAAGTTGATCACATTGGTTTGAAACTTTGCTTCCAGACATTTCTCGGTGTACTCAAGCTCAGTTTCAACAAAAAAATTAGACCTTTTTCCTGAAGATTTTCAACATTTTTACATGAAATTTCCGTCTTCATATAATCAAGTCTTGAGAGACAATGTCTGAGAAAATTCAGCTTCTCATACAGAGAGTTGTGATAAGTGAAAAATAACCCCCATCTGAAAATCACACATTTGTTGTAATTTGATGCATTAAGAGTGAAATTAATATTCATTTCGTCTTAAAATCAAAACTCGCATAGCTACAGTAAGACAAAAGTCGACAATATTCGATTTTTTCAATTTTTGACCTACACTTTTAACTTTTACAGCTTTAGGTAGGTCAGACATCGTGTTCTGAAAACTTACCCAACATTAGGCCCATGGATAGGCCACAACTTGCTGTAGGATTCATTTGTGTAAAGTACGTTTTAAGAATACAGTGGTGCTTGACACATCAAATTTTGCGAGAAAAAATTGTCATTTTTTCACAAAAATCACCTTATCTACGGTCGAAGCTCAGAAGCACCGAAAATTCCCTGTACAATAGTTTACTATGTACTCTACCTGCTGACAAAAAATTACGGAAATTCATTTACTGCTAGAAGGTTGCATGACTTGGAGTATGAATACCATCTGATAATTATATTTTTTTGATAAATGTGATCTCTATTGTTAGAGAATCAAAACTTGATACATTTCCAAAATGAGATGATAGAACAAGATCTGTATGATTAATACTAGTTGAGCACTCTGTTGATGGCAAAGCTGTGATTGGAAAGTCGACATGCAAATCGACAAAGTGAACCACTGGTGGTGCAGACAATTTGCATAGCCATGGAGAGCCACAGAAAGAAGAAAGAATTATTATGAAACTATTATTAGTTTTATTATTTTCCTTGGTATTTTTATGCTGGCGTCCACAATAAACCCTCATTTTATTTTAGTACCAGTTGTGCTGAGTAGATACCAGTTGTCCTGAGGCCAGAGGCCCAGGCGCCTGTTGCTTGCAGACATCAAGCCGAAGGAAGACCTATTCAAGGATCCTTCAAGCATCATTCCTTCCTGAGGATCTACATTTCCTCTGGGAGTCTACAAGGAGCCGTTGTGAGGCCCCCTTGATAAGAGGTAAGTGAGTGTTGTTGCCAGGTCTTGAGAAGAACTGTTATGCAATATCTGAGGCTTAGCCAAGGAATAGCTCTAACTAGTTCAGCCCAAACCAAACCTATCTTTCTCTTAACCCTAAGGAAAGACCTGCACAACATACTAATGTAATGCTTACGCTGCATTAAAAATAAGATTCACACAGCTACAGTACTCCAAAGTTGAAAATTTTTACCTTTATTTGCATTTTTCAGTCTTTTAAAATGTATAGGCTTAGATATGATCTTACTTCATGCTTAGACATTCATTAGATGCTAAATACAATGCTCTATAAGGTGTTATAAAAATTTTTTCCTGTTTTGTTATTTTGCATTTCACACTTTTTAACAAGATTTAAAATGCTGAAAACAAGAAGATAAAAATGGTTTAAAAGCTAATCATTTTCACAGAAATGACACTGCTAAAGTTTAAAAGAACTCAAACCTTCCTCATACAGTGGATTGTCCATAATGTCTTCTAGTTGCCTACGAAAAATGATAAAACTTCATGTATGTACTGCTATGGGGTTAAATCTACAAAAAAACACAGAACTATTTTAGTTGATAAATTTTGATTTTGAATTCTAGGTCAACAAAAGTTTACTTTTCACGAAATTTTATGTTTCAGTTAGATCTTAAGTTATTCGGAGTGATCATGATCAAAAACACAAAGCATCAGGCTTAAAGCAGTCAATTTCCAATAGATCACTTCCCATATTCAAATTCGGGTCATAGCTTTGGATATTTCATAGCTTCTGCTCCACCTTCCTCACATAGATCGTTTGCTTCAATATGATAGTAGTAGGCTCCTTGGTCTTCCAAAGGCAACTTGCTTCCAACGACCAGAAACCTGCAACTTGTTGCACTGTTATTCATCTTTGGAAACTGTCCTTTTTTGTGCATCAATCCGAATATCATTTCAGGCTCAAACTCTAGTTTGGGACAAAAGTTTTCATCAAACTTTCTTGGCCGAAACTTATTTTGCTATGGCATGAGCATTTTACATGTTCTTTGACTTTTGAGTGCTCTTCCCTGCCCTACAATATTGGTGCCCTCCATAGTGTAGAAATCTTGTAATGCTTCTTGAGGATGTGGGATTGATAGCATCAAATGGACTGCTTTATTATAAATGCACTAACCCAAAAAAAATTATTCAATGTGCAATGGCAGTGAAGTCAAAGGTACAATCTTAATCCAAAATTGACTCAAATATTCTGCATTTTAAAAGGTATAGGCACTCGAAAGTCATATAACAGGTAAAATGTTCAAAGAAAGCAAAAGCACTTTCTGCAGAAAAAATTGATGAAGGAATTCATCTAAAACAAAAGCTTGATGCAGAAAAGATTGCAAGACTTATGTGCCAAAATTGAGTATTCCAAAGAGTAGTTTAATAGTGGAACAAGTCGAATGTTTCTTGTCATTGAAAAAAATTCAGTCACCTTCCTGAACACAAAGAAACCTACTACTATGTTACTGAAGCAGACGATTTAGGTGAGGAATATGAAAAACACAATATTTGAATGGCCCAACATTATGACCCAAAGTAATTTCTTAGAAGCCTATTTGCTTCAAAAGCTTGCAATGCATTGCTCTTCTATTTATGACTATTCCGAATGCCTTACTATCCTTTAATCTCAAACATAAAATTTCAAGAAAAGCTAACTTTTGTTGATGGGGAATTGCAAATCAAACTTTATCCACTAAGATAGTTGGGAGTTTTTTTGTGGATTTAACCTCCTAGCAGTAAGTGAATTTTTGTCATTTTTTGTAGGCATTTGGGAAACATCATGAACTATTCATTGCACAGTTAAGTTATCAGTCTGTTTGAGCTTCAGCAGTGTATATAGTCATTTTTATGGAAAAACAGCTTTTAAACATTTTTGTTCTCTCATTTTCAACACCTCAAAACTTGCTGAGAAGTGTAAAATCAAAAATAGGGAACAAAATTTTATGCCAAGTTATAGAGCATTGTATTCTGCATCTAATGAATGTTCAACCATAAAGCTAGGATATGTCTAGGCCAATACATTTTAAGTCACGTTAATAAACAGAAAAATGCCAAAAAATGCAGAAACCCCCAACTTTTGGGAACTGTAGCTATGGGAATTTAATTTTTTTATGCAATATGAGAATAACTTTGATATTCTGCATACAAAAATTGATCAAATATCACATTTTTTAAATTTATCAAGCACTGATTCTCCCACAATTGAGGTCACAATTATCAGGAAATGCAATTATAAGATGCTATTCATACTCCAAGTCATGCAACCCTCTTGCAGTACATGAATTTCCGTAATTTTTTGTCAGCAGATAGAATACATAGTAAACATAGTAATAAAATCTATTGTACAGGGAATTTTTTGGTGCTTCAGAGCTTTGACTGTAGATAAGGTGATTATTGTAAAAAATGACAACTTTTTCTCCTAAAATTTGATGTGTCAAGCATCCCTGTATTCTTAATACATACTGTACACCAATGGATTTTACAGTAAATTGTGGCCCATCCATCAGCCTAATGTTGGGTAAATTTTCAGAAGATGTCTGACATACCTAAAGCTGCAAAAATTAAAAAGAGTGTAGGTCAAAAACTGAAAAAATCGAATATTGTCAACTTTTGTCTTACTGTAGCTTTGCGAGTTTTGATTTTCAGATGAAATGAATTTTATTTTCATTCCTAGCGCATCAAAGTACACCAAATGTGTGATTTTCAGCTAGGGTTAATTTTTTACTTATCACAACTTAGTTGAATCATCTCCCAAATTATGTCTTAAAAAAGCACTGAATTATTTTAAAATCATATTTATTTTATGTTTATTATATCTGTTTGCAACATTTTTTGAGCATGCCTAGCGGAAATAAAGAGAAGACCTACAGGAAAAATGTTATTGATCTAAAAAGAGAACATTTTGCCAGCAGTGAAAAAAAGCACCTGTACTTTACAAATTAAAAACACTACTGAATGACTTTTCAAAAATCTGATGTGTTGTTTGCTTATATTACAAAATAATCTTATCTAACCCATGACCACGGACTACTGTAAGCTGCGTAGAAAAAAGAAAAAGACCTAAGAAGGTAATGTATGAAAAACAAAAATCGATCTAGAGAGAACATGTAGTGGACAAAGAAAAAAGAGCATTGGACAAAATAAAAAGACACCCATAAAATTATTGTCATTTCATAGAGAACATGTACTGGCCAGTACCGAAAATAATGAGTAATGTGAAAAAGGATAGTACCAGCAACAAATAAAGCTGTAAATGTTTTTTATTATAAAAAATGAGAATGTACATGATATATGAATATATAGCTCAGTTGAATACTAAAATCAGTAAAAGTTTCACAATTTTTGTCAATCATTACGAGAGAGTCAAATTCTGCATATATAATTGCTTCTATTCCATGATCAGGTATATCTTCATTTGCAAACCAGTTCATTTGCAAACTGGTTGTTCCTTCCTGTATAAGTTCCCAAAAATTGCCATCCATACAGCAAGGAGTCAAATCAAAAACAATAATTGCACTATGAGTCATAAAATCATTTTGAGTAATTACATTGCCTTTATTATCTGTACCAATCCCTATGCCTTCAAATAATTGTATGAAAGTACACAAATATTTGTTTTCTTTAAAATCTAGCAGGTAAAGTTGTAGTACCACTAGTTCATTTAATCTCATTTGATTCCAAAATGTTTAAAATTAAAGTGGCTCTGATAATAATCACCCTCAGCAGCAGCACCATCAGCAAGTGTGTTGTAGTGTGTTTTCCGCCGATTTTTCTTGTTTTGTCAAAACGCGTTAGAGGCCCGCAGGTGGCAAGCGGAGAGAGCAACGCGGACCATAAACAGCCGTCTTACTGTAGCACACTTCAGTACGCATGCGCTGGTCTCTCTCATTCATTATTATTGATTTATATTTTTCGCTCGTTTTTATGCACTAGTTGTGTGCCACGCCATCCACCACTAGTTCATCATTAGCTGCCTCCCACCATGCAACTCTCTTTCTCGTTTTCGTCCCAGTGCGTGGGAGTAGATCTTATTATTACTCTCGCTGGTTTTCGCTTTGTGTACGTAAGTGTTTTTTCTTCTTCTTATTGCGTAATAAAAAAGGTAGAAAACTCTCACCTTTTAATCTTACGTGTTAAGGGAGACAATTAAGGAAATTATACTTTTCCTTAATTGGTGGGATATTTTAGTATTGGGGCTTAAGTACAAGTAGTTAGATTATCGGGTAAACGTGGGTGTGGGAAACACGTACATTAAGGACGCAACCTCAGAATCCCAATCCTGCCCTCGGTTCATCGCTCCGACCAAACCTACAAATACAACAAGTGCCACAATGAGTCAACGAGGTAATGGTCCTGTGAACAGAGAGTTTAGATGTGCCAATCGATGACTAGCTGTTATGTATAGACTTGTAACATGACATCGATGAATAGGGTATTTTGCAGCCATATTTTGTAACACAGATTCAATAGCTAAATTAATATTATCTGCAACTTCTACTTTTTAATAAATAAATCATGCTTTTAAATTCGATTTTGTATGCCTCTGTGTCAGTATATATCAATTTCTACAAACAAAATCATCGTTATGTCTGTACAAATCAATTTTCAAGGTACTTTGATTCAATAAAAAGTGTTCTTGCATAAATAGATCAGCATGTATTGGGGCCATTAATTCAACGACAGTACTGTTTTTGAACATTCACACTCTTTCCAAAGCAGCCTTGTTTTTCTTTGTATCAAGAATATCATCATCTTCAAAAGTATATCCAGCAGCTGTAACATGCGTTGATTTGGCATCAGGACCATAGTTCAATTCTGTTTCCAAATAAGATCTGTAAGTGCATCTATCTCCACTAAAATTTTAAACTGTAAAAAATATGTGCACAAACATATAGTTATCATAAAACTTACCTGTCAAATATTAATTTTCCATTTAAATAAATTTTGATCTGTTTGAAAAATGTTTTACCAATCAGATTGATTGGTGCTACAACATTTCCAGTATGGTTATTGTTGAGATCCGATATTAAAATGCAAGCACCTCCATTAGCTTTCATAATTCGAATAGTGAAATATATAAAAATTTTTGATAAATCTAGCATATATGAGTCTGGTGAAACAACAAACTTGTACGGTTCCTCATTAGTACGAGGATTCTGGAGTTGTGTTTTGGACCAAAAACTTCTACAAATAGCTACTTGCATTGGAGGTACAGTAAATAAATCAAATTCCATTTTACTACTAGGAGATGATGCAGCATCAATAAATTTACTCATTTCGAATAGATATCCTTAAAACCAATTATTCTACTCGAGTCTTTTTTAAGAATGGGGAATGTTGTTTTAGCCTCCTTATGTTTATGTTGCTTTATATGACCATTATTCAACTTTTTATTGCTCTTCAAATGTATCCTAGAAGTTACATGTTTGTGCTTTCCTAGACCTTTTCTTTTCTGAATACGATCACCCGTCTCGCATAATAAATTGCTTGCTGCATTTCCCCCATGATCTGTAACACTTTCTTTAAAAGAACGTCCTTCTACCATATCATCTGCAATTTTAGAACCTGTAGCAAGTGCATGTTTTCCTGTAGACTTTAACCAGGGCATAGTTAGTCGCCATAAACTCTTGAAAAAATTACCCAATCCAGCTCCTTGGTGTCTATAATAAAATGGGTATGCTACTTTAAAACCTTCCAATGCACCACCGCCTAATTGAAATTGACTATCTTGTATGCTCTGTTGATAAATATTGACCCAGTAATCAACAGTTTTGGGATATATACTGTATGCATATTTTGCTTTGTAGATAAAAATAAAATAAATAAATTAATTTATTAACAGTGTTTGCGAAAATTCAATCTGATGACAACGTGTCCAAAAGCAAATGAATGAATGATTGTGATAAATTCAATAGTATTATAAGAATGAAGGAGTACGTCAACGCAAATGTAATTTAGCTATAACATTCCCAAATTGGAATGGAATAAATTCACTCATACTATTTTTTATATTAATTTCAAGTACCATAATTTCTTTCAATTGAATGGGTATATAGTGAGGTGTTTCATATAATTGGCTCACTATATCCTTGTATTTTCCCTGCACATTCACTATACATAAACGTGATGCTAAAGTATTTCCAACAATTTGATTTTCAATAGTATTACAGTAAACATAAAAATGCTGTATAT